>CM062351.1:2176230-2776230 GCA_031216105.1 Dalbergia cultrata
CTTGCTGAGATTATATTAGAATGTGCTTATTTTAGGGAAGGTGTAACTTTAATAATCAGCAACAGTAGTGGCTTGCAATGCCGCACTGCACTATTTGTGCCTTCTACATAATTTGTAATCCCTTTTAAAAGGCACATCCTCATATATAATACTAACACAGAAATTCAAAATATAACTCCGAACCATAAATAATAGGTTGAGAGTAAGGACACTCGCCTCTACTAAAAAGAGCCGCATCCAATAAACAAGTTAATTTTCACAAACTTTACAATGAAACAACCTTTGACAAGAGTTAAAAGAGGTCAAGGAACAAGGTCAAAAATCACTGAAAAGCCACTTTCTTTTTGGCCATCCATCTCCTTCTGGCAGCTTCCAATGCCTCTAACTTCAGTCCAGAAAGTTCATCAATCCAATGTTGATACTGTGCCTCAATTGCCTCAAGCTCAAGCTTTAGCTCGGCATCAATGTCTTTATCAGTTGAAGAAGAGAGAGGACAGCTACTTGCCGAACTCAGTACATTGGACCTTCCATAAACTGACCCTGAGTTCTTTGAGAATTTATTTATCACAATGCCATCCCCAGAACTGTAATCTGTTGCCTGTAGCATACTGTCCTCGATAAATGTATCCCCAAGCTCGTGTTTTGAGGTGGACTTACTAAAGAATTTGAAGCTTCCATTGGCATTGGAATCAAGGTCATTGTCATTTTTCATAGAAGCATCTTCCATGACTACCTCAGAAGCTCTGGATCCTTCCAAATATTGATCTTCCAAGTTACACAAACTAGGAGAAGAATTATAACTACCCTTGAAAGAAGCATTGTCAGCATTTTTCATAAAGCTGCTCTTCTCAGATGAACCTGACTGTTCCCTAGGAGTATTGAACCTGGAGAAGGCATCTTGACCGACAGCCAACTCAGATGGAATGCCAGTTAGGACGGAACCCCATGGGCCTGCCATTAAGGTTTGGCCATCTACATGGGGAGACCCACCAAAGAGACTTAACTCTTGAGCCAATGCATGATCAGATGAGGGCTTCCACCAAGGAAGAAGTTTCATTATCAAGTAATCAATAAGCTCAGCTATGAAGGCTACGTCATGATCTGCCAGCTCCAAATGCTCAACCATTTCTGAGGCCACCGAGAGAGCGGTATCTGTATCAAGGTAGAAGAGAAAATGTATATTCCTTACTCTACCTGCAAGCGACACAAAAAACACCATGTTAGTGTCAATTCATTCATTATCAAGTAACTCGGATTTCTCTATGGGAAAAGAGAGGTTTTACTCACCACTTGTATCAGCAATACGCAAAGTCAATGATACTTTGTTATCATCATTTTTAGTCCCTTTTAACTTAAACTCATTGTTCTTATTTGTCCTCTGGACTTCGAAAACAGGACAATACGAACTTCCCTGGTTGCTTTCAGCACCGCTACTTGCAGAACTATGTTTGTAGTCAGCATCAATGTCCATAGATTGATGACCAGACTTGCATTTATCTAATCTCAGAGTCCTACAAGATGACGGATTCTCAACTTGGAGGAATGGATCTTTGAGAAGCTCCTCTGCAGACAATCTCTTGGATGCTGGAACCAGACATTTCTCAATAAACTTCCTAATTTGGGGGTCACTCACCTTATTAAGGGAAGCAGGTTTGATGCCCTGCAATTGAATGCATCACAATGCAGCATAGATATGAGTGAAGCAGTTCATATTATGAGCATGAAACTCATAAGGATATGCTATTGATTGCTATGCTTACCGAGGTAACTTTCTTAAAGATTTGAACTGGATTTTTACATTCACTATAGGGATACTCAAGAGTAAGCATCTCCAACATGCACATACCAAAAGAATAAATGTCAACGAGTTCGTTGTATTCCTCCTCATAGAGTTCTGGAGCCATAAACTCAGGAGTCCCTTTTAAAATTGAGGAACAACAAAAAAAAGCATGGTTCAATGCTCCACAACAGACCTAGTGTAAGAAAAACTGCACATATATAAGGAAAGTAATATGTTACCAATGACACTTTGAGCAGTTGGTTGCTGCATAACAACTGCCAAACCGAGGTCTCCTATCTTTACTTCTCCATGGTTTCCATTAACAAAGATGTTATCACATTTCAAGTCTCTGTGAATAATAGGTGGCTTGTTGCTGTGAAGATATGCTAAACCTTGAAGAATCTGCCTAGCCCAACATTTTATGGCTTTCACTTCAACATATTTATGCTTTCGACGGTATCTGTCAGCCAAAGGTGTAGAATAATTTTATATGAGTGTTAGGATCCATTAGTTAGTAGTTAGTTGGAGAAGTTAGTTAGTTACGGGTTAGTTGACTATAAATAAGGAAAGTATGGATTAGTTAAAGTGTCTTTGATCATTTTGTAATTGAGTTTTAGAGAGATTGGAGACTCTATTCTCTCCTAGGGTTCATACTTGTATCATTTCTTAGGGATTCTTGGGTATTACCAAGGCTTCTTAGCAATAAAGAGTGTCATTCAGTATTAGTGTCTAACAAATAGCGTAAAGGGACAAGAATCAAGGGGACGTACTGCCTTAAATTTCCAGATGAGAAAAGTTCAGTAATCATGTTAACTGTAAGCTGCTTGTGATCAATCCAGGAATCATAAAACTTGATGATGTTTTCATGGTTCAAAGACTTCAATATATGAACTTCAGAATACAATTTTGCAAGGTCATCTACTGTGTGCAAGAGGCCATCAATCTTAACTTGGTTCCAAGCAACTTCTATTCCATGAACTTCATCAAAAGCCCTATAACTGCCAAAGAAATAGAGAGAAATATATTTAATAGCATTCTTTAACAACTGCCAAAACCCTTCTACGTATTATTGGAGACTAAATTTCTTTAAGGGATATTTCTTCATCTTACCAAGTAAAATTCTAAATAAAACTAGAAGAATAGGAACGAAATATAATAAAAATAGAGACTCTGAGAAAGAAATAAAAATAAATAAACAAGAAAAAAAATTAGGCATAAGAATCATACACAGTCTTGAAGGCACCCTTGCCCAAGATTTCATTGTACTGAGACAAAAACAAGACAAAAAAGGTTAAAATAATAACAAATAGAAAAGAATAAGGGAAACTTAAAGAGTCATTGAATAGAAGTAAACAAATCCCCACATATAGTGTGTGTTTGGGTCTGCATTTGTGGAATTGATTCTGGACAAAATTGATTTTCATAAAATTGATTTTGTTAGAATTGATTTTGAGGTAAAGTGATTTATATTTAGTAGTTTGATCTGAGAAGAGATTTTGGCAAGGATTACAAGGGTAAAAACTTGAAGCAACAAATTTTCACTTCTACTAAAATTGAATTGAACTGATCCAAAATGAATTCTAGAATTGTATCCTACTGAAAAACCAAACATGTTAAAAAATTGACAAAATCAATTTTGCAGCTCCAAAATCGATTCTAAGCACCCCCACTGGTTTTCCAAATACACTGATAGTGTGAGCATAATGTAATTATGGCTAAGAGTGCTTTACCAGAGGCAAATTTTTCATACCAATGATTATCCCAATAGATTGTATACTTGTTCATTAAGGATGATAAATCAATAACACGTGTTTTATAAATTACAAATAGAATGCAGTAGGTGATGATGAATCTATCTTTCACAACTGTATGTAGATAATTCATTCACAAATACAGCCCGAAACAACAAAGTCAAAGATCAAAAGGGCAAGTTATCAGGCAAAACTTCATTCTCAAAATTATGACTTCAAGCTCAAAAAAGTTTCCCTAATTCAAAATGCAGGAGATGAAACATGTTGGTGCATAACACAAATTCTCTACAGTCATCAAGACTTTGACTTATCTATTTAACTTATGTACCTTGCATTGTAATCAATAAGACAAGAAAAACATAGCTAATCAAATATGAAAGACATTTTGTTCAGATGCCAAAAAGTCTAGCCATGTTAACTCAATCCAGAATCAATTCCACAAGTGTCTACAGCCTTTAGCTTAACCAGCTAATTTTCCCCAGAAAGCCATAAGATTATAGTCCCAACTCCTAACCACCAAACCCAACATAGGTAGTAGAAATCCATCCAACAAACAATGCCATATATAACATAACACCACATATCACACACATTGATTAAAAATAAGAAGAAAAAAATCCCACAAGAGTTGAGAAAAGTGAATTCAAAATCATATGATGAATAATGCAAGAAATGCCCAGATGCTTCAAAATAATCAATGTACCCATACCAGCTACATATCATATTGAATACTTACCAATACGTTCAAATACTCTTAATTATGTTTCATATGTTTTAAATCTGATTTAGACCATATCCCCGTACTGTACTTGTGTTGTACCGAATACAAATTCGAGTATCCATGTAGCATAGCCAGAAACTAAAGTTATCAATCAATACATACCCTTAGGTACTGGCCAGTTGGATCTTTCTCCACAAAGTCCTCCTCAAAATCAGGGGGCTCCCTTGTCTTGAACATACAGCTCACAGGAGGCAATGCCAATACAGCACCAGAATTGTTCATTCTGAGGCTGAAAAGAACCCAACACAAGGATCTTTTAACTTTGCTTTATGTATTAGTACTATAGTTTTTGGACTGGATGAGGTTCAGGTCCTCCTTGTAATGGAGAAAAGTTGGGATTGAAGGAAGAATGAATCGAATGCCGACCTCAATTTGAATCGGCATTCGATGACAATGCTTGGAGGCAATGAATCTGAACCTGAATCCAATACCCCACCTTCCATGTCATAGGAAAAATTCATTCCCTCAAACAAAACCCAACACAATGTTCTCCTCAAAACCCATCCTTTCCACCGACCCAGGTACCAAGACCTCAAAAAGGTTCAAAATTTACTAGATGGGTCTCCCATTACAACACCAACTGAGAGAGAGGATAAAAAAAGGGAAAAAAATTTAAAAAAACGGGGACAAAACGAGTTGGTTGATGATGATGATGATGGTTGGTGAGGAAGAGAGAGAAAAACAAAATTGAGAAAGCGAAGATGTTAACAGACACCTGTATTGATGGTGAAATCATGGTACTATATTTGTAAACTATAAGGTTTGACTTTCTTATGAGAAGTTGGGAACTAAACAGAACAGAAAGAGATATACTTGAACACAAGAAGACATGACAAGATCATAGCAACTAATTTTGGGGGAACTAGTAATGTTGTTTGTTTTAAGAGATGGATGATCTGGATTGAGCTTCGAAGCTAGCTCATTTTCTGTTATCTTTGTTGAACTACACATAAGGGTGAAAGCTAGTCTAACCAAATTTTGCAAACATTTTTTTTTTTGGCAATGAAAGGTGTGAATTTATAAAGAAGTAATGTCTTGAATTACAAGGTCACTAAAATTATTTGACACCTTTTCAAGCCACAACTTACACCTTTCGATCCTTGCTAGGTGAGCTAATGAATTGGCTACTTTATTATAATATCTAAGCATAAATTGAGCTTTAAAGTGCTCAAAACTAAATAAGATGACACAATTTTCATGAATTAAGGTCACATATGTTGCGAAATAATTTTAAAGTGTCACCTAATAGAATTTTACTAAAGTAATAAATCATATAAACTCTCTATTCACTATTATAATCACTTACTATAATTTATCATTTTGGTGAACTTCTCAAGATTAATAGTATAAAAATATTTTACATTTAATAATACAAAGGAATTAGATTCTTTAAAGAATTATTGCAAGTTTTGAAGTATTATTTTTCAATTGGAAGAGGAATTCAAGCTTTCTTGTTTTTCAATAATAAAATATTTAAACATAAAAGATTAGCTACTTTTAATTATGAGGACGAAAGTTCAATCTTTACCTATTGAATAGAGGTATCAAATATAATACATTCTGACATGGATAATTAACATAACTATATCAATTTGATATACATATATTTTAATATCCACTTATATTCACAATATTTATACATTTTATGTGTTAAAAAATATATAAAAAAAAGCCAATTTAAATCCTTTAAAACACATGTTGATAATCATCAAGTTACAATATTTATTCATCTTATGTTCGGAAAAAAAAAAAAAAGATGGAAGAACTATACCTGATTTAAATCCTTTAAAAACACATGTTAAGTTAATCATCTAGTTTTACTCTGTCCCCACGAATATTGTATTTGTTAAATCTACAAAGAGTGCTTTTCTAAAAAGAATAATTGATTTTTTTAAACTAATATTTAGCTCTTCTTAATTAATTATAACACACGGTAATAATCCACCCATTATTTAATTTAACCTTTGTTTTTAATATTTTTCTGTTATTCACGTTAAATTATATTTGCACATCCAAACTAATTACAATGTTGTGTCGTGGTGTAGTTGGTTATCACGTCAGTCTAACACACTGAAAGTCTCCGGTTCGAGTCCGGGCGACGCCAAAGTGCTGAAATTTTCGATCAGGTTTACTTTTATTCACTTTTCTCACCATTTCCCACTCATCATTCTTATAAGGTTTTGGTTTTGAATATTGATTCTTGCAAGCAGCATGTTCTTGTTGAGCTGGCAAAGATTACAATCCTTGATGAATTGTGCTTGGAAATATATTAATATATTACATTTGAAACTTATTAGACCCTTGATGCAGCATTTATAGAGTGTAAGATGCATTAAGGCTTGTGTGTTAACATGTTTCGTACTGTTTAAGTAATGAACATTATTCGAAAATCATATGCTAGAATTATGCACGCATACACGGTCATTGCAAACAATTCAATGATTAAGGCCACATAACTTCCAACATACATAAAGACATTGTCGGGGTCTAGCTATATATTCATCCAAAACAACTTCAATGGGATGGTGTTCTTGTTTGGATTTGACATGCATTACAGTTGACTTATTGTGACAATTTTGATTGGTGCTGCGATCTCAATCAACAATGATACTAGGGTGATAATGTAAGAACTCCATAAGAGTCGATTTAGTGACACTTAGAGATGTTCATCTCTTTTAGAATGAAAATTCTTAAATATTGTATACATCTATTATTCATATACCCAATCAAATGAGAGTATCGTACACTAAGGTGCTTTTAAAATCAGTGAATTATGATTTTGTGATTTTATGCCTAAGGCCATTTGAATTTGCCACATGACATTACTTGGTCATCAAGTACATGTCTATGTCCTTCTCTACATCCCAAATATGTCAAGCTAATCAAGATGTTATTTGTTTATATATTTTAGATATGAAAAATCAATCTTATATTTTCTTGAGAAGTTTAAAATAGAAATAATATGGGTTGATCAAATTTAGTTTCGTGAGTTAAAATATCTATTCATATTATTTAAGGGGGTGGGGATAGGTTAGTTAAGAGAATTTGGCAGCAAATAAACTTCTTATGGTAAAATGTGGTGCTCGGAAAATGACAATGCTACATGACATGATACAATTGCCTACTTGTTTTGTTTGAGACATAACGGCTCTAGTGCAGGGTCTAAGATCTTACAAGGTTAAATATAGATAACCAAGGATTACACAGATTTCTTCATTACGCTTACAATAACTCATTTAATTCTCTTCATAATAACTATATTTAAAGTTTCCCAAATAAGTGATCTCTCAAATAGATGATACTCACACACACATATATATTTTGTGTACTGAAAAATTTAGATTAGGGGAAGGTTCGCCTCCATGTAAAGCCAGGGAAGACCACCAACCTCAATAAGAGTTTACAGTGGGATTATATATTGCCTACCAACGAGTTGTCCTGAAATTAAATCCAAATCCGGATTTACAAAAGCGAAGGGTCTGATCAGATGAACCATCCACATTGGCTGACATTCACATATATCATTACACGAATGACACTAACATAAACATTGCACTTTAACGTGATATTAAATATATATTACATGAACGATGCAAACATATAACCAATTTATTTTTGGTGAGAACATATAACCATTTTGAACATTATTGATTTTTTGCTCATACATAGAATTGATGAAAATTGAAACATCACCTTCAAATTTAATTTCTGATTATTATTTTCATTATTCAACTTTGCACGGGTTGCACTACATACTAGTTAAAACTCAATTGGTATTTACTTCTAAGTTGTTCATTTGTTCTAATTTTTTTAAAACTATTTACTTTTTTATTTTAGGAAAAATTCTAGAAAACCTCTTTAACTTTGATTGATCATTTGTATTTTGGTTCTGTTACTTCAAAAGTATGCAATATGGTCCTTAAACTTTTTGACAGTGCACAATATACTAATAGTTGTTTATTTTTTAGGTGAAAAGTTTTAAAAAAAAGTTTTAATTTTTTTTATCTATATTCATTTTTTATCCTTTTATTTTTCAGTATGTGAAGTTTTCTAATAAAATTGTAGAGCCTATATATGTAACTTTCCATCAAAAAATAAATATTTGTTGTCAAATTATAGTCACGCGCACATATTAAAAGGTTTTAGGACCATTTTGCATATTTTTAAAGTAATAAGACTAAAACGTACAGAAACTAAAATTGAAAGGAATTTTCTGGATTTTCCTTTTATTTCATACAATATAAACAAGCACATGCAAATTGATTGTGTGATCCAATTTTATTTTCTTCCATTCTTTGAGTTTAATATGTGCTCTAATTTCTAAAAGAAAAGGGTATATAAATGCTCATTTGTAGAAAGTATACAACTCATTTGTTTTGGGATATCTAACGTCAAAATTGCTTTGTAACTTATATCTTTGTCTTGATAAGTGATTTTTCTCGATTTACTCTCTAACTAAATGAGCTAATATTGGTGAGATGACCCACAAGTTCAAAATATTACTACGTGATGAAAATTGTTTTAACATTAAGCTATTTCTAATTGAGCATTGCTTAGTGGTAAGGAGAATAGTACTACAAAAATCCTTGAAAATAAGTGATTGATGAGATATGAAATATCATATGATTTGAAAATAGGTGATTTTCATCTCTTAACATAACTAATAGGATTTTAGTATACCTTTTATTGAAGAGTTAATTGATTATAATTTATCCGTGTATATTTTTGTAAGATAAAATTTCGTATCATTTATCTTTTTGCATTATAATGTGTTGTGCTCATTTTGCTTTTTCTTTTTGGTTAGATTACAATTGGTTTATGTCCTTCGTCTATAGATTCGTAATATATTCATGTCAGAAAAAAAAAAATGGATCCATGCTATTTGATGTCAGGTCTATCAAATAATTTAAACATGGTAATTAACCCCTTATATTTTTACATTATAATTATTCTCTGTTTAGAATATTTAAATCTCTCTAACAAATTATCCATAACTTGTTTCAAACTTTTTAACAGATTCAAAACCATGCGATTATTTAAACACTAAGATTGTTTTGTTGGGTACATTTAAATGCTAACTTCTTAAATCTTATTGAAGTACATGAGGAATTATGTGCAAATATTTAGAATTTTAATGAATATTAACTCAATTTTAAGAGTTTAATTTCTATGTATGGAATAAAACTTTTTTACATTGTTACTAAATTATGTATTATTATATCAGTAAAACTGATTAAATCTCATAACTCATAATCATTACGTAAAATATTATATAAATAGGAAGATTTAATTATGTGATAGTATAATAAAAATTTCACACTATTAATATATAAAAATTAACTCCAATTTTAATTGTCAATACAATTTATAATTATTTCCATATTGATCACTAAATATTCAACTCATCATGGCTTACACAAATTTCAAAATCCATACCTTAGTCTTAGCCATAAGCAAGCCAAAACAATTCCACATAAAATGCCGTCGTTTCTTTCAGTGTTTTTTCCCCCCTCCTTTTTCTTTCTTTCGGCAATGATAAATATCATGGAAGAGAATATTGAATCGAATTGGCCGGTCCAATCGGTGTGACCGAAACCTTGGCCTATCCAATTAAGCTCTAAAGATCAGGAGAAATCAAAATCAGTCAAGAATCGAGGAAAATCAGTTAACAGAATCAGTTAGACTGATTTGAAAATTCTTTTTTTTTACAAAATTTAAATATTGATATTTTGTGATAGTTATAATGCAAAAATGAAAAAATGGAACCAAAGTATGGCACTAATAAAGATTATTGGGTTGTTCTCCTTCTCTCTTTGTCATTTACAGGCAGCTCACTATAGACCTTGCTGGTCACCAATAAGTATTGTTTTTAAATTCTTTGTGACCATGCTGTGAGGTTGATATTAGAAAAATTTTATATGAATTATGTTTATTTTATAGGCCTATGAATATTTTTTATTATATTAATCATATTACTGTTAATGATTTAATATATTTTATTATATTCTGTTGAACTCCAATTGAACCTCTAAACCTTTAAATTAATATCTTGATCGATTCGATCTTGGATCCAATTTTTTCTCCCTTGGTAAATACATACTTTTCTTCGATTTTATAATAATTTCCATATACTTTTCTCCGAGTAAAAAAAATCCATCAAATATTTATTAGCTCTCTTTTTTTTCATTTCCATACCCAAAAGTCTAAAACTCCCCACACACGCCATTATCAATAGAAACTTTTTTTTCTTTTTTAATCACAAGACACATACATAGAGAGAGAGAGAGAGAGAGAGAGAGAGAGAGTAAAAAAGAAGAAGAAAAAAGCAGAAAAAATTTGCAGAGAAAGAGCTAGTTTTGTGCTTCTCTTCTGGGTTTTTGGATTTTTCTTTGCAACAACAACAACAACCCCATCATAAAAACCCACCAAAGCTTGAAACTTTCCTCATCAAAATTCAAAAGGGTATCTTCAGTTTTTGTTGACTCCGTGATTTAGATTTAGATTTTACATGGCGAATCTGTATGTGAAGGCGGTGCCACCACCGGATCTGAACAGGAACACGGAGTGGTTCACGTACCCAGGTGTGTGGACGACATACATACTCATACTGTTCTTTGCCTGGCTCCTCGTACTCTCCGTCTTCGGTTGTTCCCCTGGCATCGCTTGGACCACCGTCAATCTCCTTCATTTCCTTGTACCTCTCTCTCTCTCTCTCTCTCTCTATGAATCCTTTTCATGCTTCAAATTATGTTATTATATCCATTGCTTTGTTTAATTGTTCTTTTTTTGTGTTGGTTTATTGCGTTTGATTGTTTTTGTTTTCATGTCTTTTAATTGGATTTAGGGTTTGTAGCTGTTAGTTTGTTTTGTTTGGTTGGTTTTGTGTTTTGGTCTTGCTTTTTTTTTTTAATGTAAAAGAGGGGGAAAAATGGAAAAATTAATTCATTAAGAGAGGAGAGAATTTGTTGCTAAGGAAACAACTGAAAATTGGCGAAGAATTTTGAGTTTTTGACCTCTTTCTCACCTTACAAATGCTACAACCTGTGATTTTTAGCTGGTTTATTATTTCTTTTTTTCGGAGAAAGATTGTAGTGAAAATCAATGTGGACAGCTTGCAGTTTGAGTTCACAAATCGATGTTTTTTTTTTTTTCATGGGGTGCATGTTGTTTGTTGTTTTTCTGATAAGTGGGGTTTGGCGCTTCCTTTTTTTTTTTATTGGATTGTGGGGTTTCAAGGAAGTAGGGTATTGGTTTTTCTTTGTTCTTGCTTGATTGGTGAGTAGTTTACTAAAGGGAGAATTGATACGTGCTCATCATACTTGACAGTTGAATCTTTAAGTTTTCAGTCTCATTTGCTTTGTAAGATGAGAGGCTGAATGTAATGTCAGCTGGAAGGAAGTTAATTGTGCTGGAGGAGGTTGAGATATCAAATTTTTTGAGTCATTCATAGTTGGTGTATGCTTGGTTTTCCTTATGTTTTATGCGAAGTGATAACGTTTTCTTTCTCAAAAGTTACCTTAGAAAGATTTTGTGTATAAGCTGTTTTGATCACAAACAAGCTAATCCAAACATACACTTATTTAGTGTGGGAGTTGCTACTTCATGTGGCTTACTTCTTGTATCTAAAATGGTAAATATTAAATAGTTAAAGATTCGTATTTGTAGTTTCATTGCTAATTCTTGACATTCAGAAACATTAAGAGAGGGAGAGAAGGGGGGGGGGGGGGGAGAGAGAGAGAGATTGTAAAGCATATATCATAATATAAATTACAGGTATGACACTTGTCAGTGGCGGTAACTCGCTGTTTACTATTCTTTTTGGCATATGTCATCATGCAGATAACGATCCGGGATTGAAAGTGAACTGAAATCGTGTAATTTGCTTCAGTCTCCCTTGGCAAGGGTGGAGGGTGGTCCCACGTCCTAGTTTAGTATACTTGCAATATGCTATGTGTATCTTGTTCTTTGTTCTCCTCTGACTAGGAAGTTCGTTACCAAGAATGGTAACAAGATACATTGGCATGGGGGTGTTAGCTACCAGGAATGTGAAACATGAATAGTAATGGGATATACATTACTTGGAAAAAAACTGTGTTGGCATGGGAATAGGCTACCTCGTGGCTTGTGATGATCTGGAACTTCATATAATTTATTAAAAATTTAGATACAGACTAATCACTAATATGTTTAATCTAATAAAAATTCGTATATCCCATTCTTTTGGCTTTGTCATTTGGGATTTTCCATTCATTACTCACATTTACTACTTTTTCATTTTATTTAAAATGGAAAATAGTGCTCTTCAAGATAAGATAACTACTATTTGCTTTATCAGATATATCCTTTACACAGCCCACCTCCTCCTACCTTTCTACTTTCCTGCTGCAAAATGCATTGCATAAACATAGTCTCGTCTTTAGTTTTCTTTATCTCTTCCTAAACCATTCTTTGCCTCCCTTAGCGATCTCCTTCCATGCCTTGATTGATTATGTGTTTTCCCTCAGGTAACATATCACTTTTTTCACTGGAAGAAAGGAACTCCATTTGCAGATGACCAGGGGATCTACAATAGACTGACTTGGTGGGAGCAGATAGACAATGGAAAGCAGCTCACACGTAACAGGAAGTTTCTAACCGTTGTTCCTTTGGTGCTGTAAGTTATCTAATTTGCTACCTGTTATGTTCATACTTGACATTAACTCAATAAGAAACTCGAAAGTGTCTGCTCCTGGTGATAGGCAGATAGGGTCAGTCTATGAATATGATTTTCTTTTCTTTTTTCATCTGTGGTCTTGTTATTATGTAATTATTACTAGTAGATGTGCACTCATTGAAATATTGTCTACATTGATGTAGGCATACATTTGTGTATGTGTGCATTCTTGATAGTAGTGTTATTATAACTCAGACATTGTATTCTCTTTTTTGGTTCATAACTTGGTCTGGTGCAACATCTTGCAAATAAATGTTCTGTCCATGTGAAAATCATGGATCATGAGTCATGACATTTCCAATTTAATGATTTTGTTTCTACACATAACTTTTTTGGGGCACTGTATTGACTATTGAAAGAGTAAGACTCTCTCTATTCTCTCATTGTCTGTGGGCATGTATGTTCATTGCTTTCTGCTTTTGTGAAGCGCATGTCTCTCAGCTGTGAATCTGCGATCTAATTTAATAACTTGCACGCATTGTCCTGAATCTGCTTTTGTTTAGAGGAGTTGTGTGAAGATATGATAACTAGAGAAACTAAGAAGAAAGAGAGAAACACTGCCTATGAGCTGGTTCTTCTGGCATAATAAAGCAGAAATGAAGAAAGTTCTTCGTGATTATATTCATTTTTTAAGATTCAGGAAGGTCTGTCATACAGCAACTGAGGTTTTGCCTTTATAGTGCAAGCTAAGACCTTTCAGGTTACATCACTTCCACCTGCCCGCATCTACATCTCTTAGGAATTCCTTGTTACAATTATTTTTTGATCGCTAGATTGAGTCTCTTTCAAGCATTTGGATAGAATAATGGGAATTTAGGATGGTCCTTGTTAAAGGTTGCACATGGATGAGAGCTTTGTTGAAAAGCTTTCTACAGGTTGTTTCAGGAACACCCCTTCTAAAGTGGTCAGCTGTATAAACCAAGTTTGTCTTGCCCGTAGTGAAAATTCAACTTATGTATGATGTTGGCCGTGTACTTGGCCATCTTGGTATTTATGAATTCGCGTTTTAATATTTTGAGAATGTACATGATTTAGGAATTAGTATTATTATTTGAACATTATTCTTACAACCACAATGTGGACACTTGGTGACTCATGTAAATAACAAGTGATTCAATTATATTACTGGTGAATCCGCTTGTGAGCAAATAAGGGAATCATGTATTAATAATTGTTTATTTCGTTTACATCCATGATTAGTTATCTTATTATGCTTACCTCCATGATTAGTTATCTTATTACATTCATCACATTTAATTGAAATCTCTATCTATTTACGCATTGATCCCTAAATGTCCACAGGACATCTAAAATCGGGTGTAAAAATATCATCTCTCTTTAGAAGTCAATGGTTATTTACTGTTCGATTTTTCTGTGCAATTGTCAGGTACTTGATAGCCTCACACACAACTGACTATCAGAATCCAATGCTGTTCTTCAATACTGTTGCAGTGATTGTGCTAGTTGTTGCAAAGTTCCCCCATATGCATAAGGTCCGGATTTTCGGAATCAATGCTGATAAATGAAAACATTTTTGCATCCATGAAAACTTGGTTACCTGCTCAGAAAAGCCTCTGTCCTTCTCAAGATGTTGCACCCCTTTTGTATAGGACTGGAAGGATATGGTTCCAGTTTATGTTTTGTTTTGTTTGCCAACTTTCTTTTAAGCTACTAATAAACATATATTGAGTTACTTTCTGTACAGTAGAGGAATATGACATGTATCAGATTATAATGGTGCTTTGAAATGTGCCTTTCTTTCTCATCCGTTTTGATTATTGACTTCATAATGATACGAGAATGGTCTTTTGCAGTAGCAATATATTTCATTGGTGAAACTTCATTGTATTTTTGTTTTTTTTTCTTTTACTTTCTCTCCAGGGGAAACACTTAAATTGGTCCTCTGAAAATACATATGATATTAAGTTAGTCTTCTAATGATTTTTTACATTACTTTAATCTTTTAATGTGTAATGTATGAACTTAATTTTGATGCATTATTATTGTAATTTTTTTTTTTAACTGTCATTCAAATTCATTTTGCCACATCAGCAAATATAACTTGAAAAATATTATTTATACTCATTATGTGTGAAATATTGTGTTAATTCACACTTTATTTACTATTAGATGGGATGTGGACTCTATTTGAATAGGGTTTACATTTTATTTAATGATGAATGTGGTATGAGTTGATATAATGTTCCATGAATAATGAGCACCAATAATACAATTCATATAACTTTCTCGTCCCCGATTTCCTAAGTCATGAAAATGGGAGGATTTGATTGGTTAACTGTCAATGTATATAAATTAAATCATTAATTTCTATTAGTTTAGTCGTATTATGTACATTCAGATATTTTATACTATGAATGACTAAAACTATGTTAAAATTGTTTTGAAGGATTAATTTGATGTTTTGCATTTCTTTGGAGGACCAATGAGCTGGGATTGAGTTATTGGTCGTGATAGCTTTGAAAGAATGGTGTGTATGTTTACAAAGCAATGATGTCATGGAAATAGTAGAATGTTAAAAAAAAATTTCGAAGTTGTACCTTGAAAGTGTCAAATGGTGAAAATAGCCAACAGGCTAAAATAGTTTAGAATTTGCAGTGGGATAAGTTAGATAGCGCCGCGGAAACCGGAAAACAGAATTCATACTATGTTGAAAAAGTAACCATAATTATTTACTAATAATTTTGGTCCGAGGCTTTTTGAGTTATCATATTATAAAATTATTGCACTATCAATTATGAAACAAGTGTTTTGCTGGTAGAATAACACGTTAATTAAAATTTGAGTAACAACACAACGCCATAAAAGAGAGTCAGAATTTATGATAGGAGACAAGATTAATCTTTAAGATCACTAGATGAAATAAATTGGCATAACTTATTTATTCGTCTATTTTAAAAGTCAACAGGTGTGTAATATCATTTTGGTGAATAAATTCAGGTACTTTGTAGCATTTTTCTCAAAATTTTATATACACTTCCAAGTGTTTAGTGTATTTTGGTCTGAATTTGGTGCATGTTTGATACCAAAGACGCTATGGATTTCAACTGTTACCGTACAGTACAGAAGCATAATGCATTTCGGCCCAAATTTGAATGTTCAGCTTCATGAATCATGATAGGGTAGACACTAGCTGCGAGACCATTAAAAAATTATAGGAACTGTGCGTTAAAAGTTAAAAAATTTAATATCTTACTGATAATTTTAATAACAAATACTCATATTTAATATTAATAAGAATTTGATTTCTATACATTCACATTGTAAAAAGATTTTATATTGTCATCCAATCAAATCATTTCATTTACATGACTTTTCAAACAGTGGTATGATTTAATCACTTTTATTAATGTATCAATACACATGATTGGATGACAATTTAAATTTTTTTTATATTATCATTGTAGAGAAATTAAATTCTATTAATCATCTTATCACATACAGGCAGGCGAAGAAGCACGGCGACCGGCGCTGCGAAGAAGGTTTTCTTCTAATTCTCGTCTTCGACTCAACACAATTTCAACCTCGCTTTCTTTCGCCTCTTAATTGTCTACTATTTTGATTCTGGATTAGCCATACTGTAAAACTTCTTCGTCACGCGCTCGTTGCTGCCCGCGATCGGTCGCTCTGCTTTCCCGTCCGCGATCAAGGCTCGTTGCCTCGCCTCGTGCCTCGCTTGACCACTACGCCGCTCAAGGTGGTGCTTGTCTCACTAGACTCGCCGCTTACGCCGTCGTCTGGCGACGGGCGCTCAAGTTGTTTCGCTGGCCAAGGCCCACTACCGCACCTCTGGTTGCCCCTGCTCGCCGCCGTTCGCGTGGTGCTTGTCTCACCAGAAGTTTTTCTGGGATTTTCAATCCATTTGTTGGAATGCATCCAGAGCAAAGAGGCCAAAAGGCGATCCGTTTTCCTCTACTTCAGCGCCAACTCCATCAACGCTCCAAAGAAGACTCCTCTCGCTAACTTGCAGACCGCCACTTTCTCTCTCAAGCGACCTTCGCCACCACGCATCGTGAACTACAGATCTGTTTCTTCCTCGCAGGCGTCAGTGCAAACCCTTGCACCGCCAAAGATCGTGATCCGCACTCCGCATCACAGCGCTTCCCCCTGGCTGCCCACCTCCTTCCATCACCTTCCTCGCCCAGAAGTTAGCCGCGAAATCCACCGGAGTACATTGTGAAGATCAGCACACCTTCATTTGTTTTCAATCATTGCAGTCCACACTGCGGAAAGGAAGAAGCTTGCTCCTCGCGCCGCTTAGCCTTTGCTCGATCTACAACACGATCTCGCCACATTCTCGATCTACTATAATATGTTTGTATCGCTTGAATCTATTGATCCGATCCGAATCTACCTCGATACTATGTCCACAAGAGTTGTTGAGAGTGAGGGAGAAACCCATGGAAGACGAAAGGACCGGGATTTAGATGGGGCGAAGGGGAATACTTGAAATAAAAAATTTCATTTCGGATAAGCTTATGGAGGATCTAAGCCCGTGGAAAATCGCTTTAAAGGCGATTTGGTGAAGCAAAACTAGCTACCAGAGAATTTGAAGACTAAGAATAGGATGAAACCGAGGATATATTTGAAAATCCTATCATTGAGGAGGTCTCATTGCCATGGCATGATGTGCGCTGATAATTAAGATGTTGGGAAAAATCCAGGTTTTGCAATGCGTAAAAGAGTCAAGACCCTTTGGAAGCTCAAAGGGATTTTTGATATTATGTTCCAGCAATGGGTACTTCATGGTGAAATTTGACATACCAGAGGACAGAGCTAAGGTGATCTCTGAGGGACCATGGATGATTAATGGAAGTTATTCATGTTAAGACCTGGACTCCAGATTTTAATCCAAATGAGTCTTGTTTTGGGAGAACTATGGTATGGATACGATTTTATGCTCTCAACTTTATGTACTATGATATAATGCCTTTTGAAAGTCATTGCCTCATGACAGAAGACTCGTTTGCTTTGATCTTACAACCCTAAACTTGAGCTGGGGAATTATGCTGCAGTTTATGCTGAAGTTGATCTTACTTCACCAAAGAGGGAAAGGATTTGGATTCAAGACCACTACCATGACGTGGTATTCGAAAGTTTACATCTTATTTGCAGTCACTGCCATCTTTATGGTCACATGTCTAGGGGATCATAGATGCTAGTGATGCTTTCCGGGAAAGTGGTAGCACTCCCTGCGTAACAAAAGTCAAGACTTTGAAAAATCGACAATGGCAAATATTTCAAATACTCAAAGAAATCACAAGTTGACTCCGATTTTAATGAGGAAAGTAAGGAGGATGGGGAATGGCAGGTCGTTAGAAACAAAAAGAACCAAGAGAAGCTAAAAGGGAAGCAAGTTTTGGGGGAAGAAGATCATGTGTATGATACAACTCATATCATGCAGACTCCAAGTAAACCAGCAAAGAAGGGAATGGTGACTTCTCAAAGGGGACATGAGATTACTCAGACTTCAAGACCCAAAAGACAATTGTGCAAAATAAAGGGAACTAAATTTGTTTTCCAAGCTATGAAACCAATCGAGTAATCATTGGAGGAAGAATTATGCGTAAAGAAGCTCAAGAGGATGTCAAGCCAAGGTCCTCACCTATTCCGAAACCAAGGCGTAAAAGAGGACGCATTTCTAGCCCCCAAGGAAATCATAATCAGAATGTCAAAGAAGTTCCAACCTCAGGAAAATACCGCAAAGAACAAAGGCCTGACACGAGATTGTTGAGTCTTTACGTGCATTTGCTCAAGGTTCTACCTCCAATGCCGGAGTGGGTTTAGAGACGTAGACCTTATTGGTATGAGGCTACCTCTTCTTTCCTTGTTTTAATTTTATGAATATTATAAGTTGGAATCTTAGGGGAGCGGTGAATGCGGGGGGTAAAAGAGTAGTTAGAGAGTTAGTTAATAAATATAAGCCTGATATTTTTATTATCATTGAGCCTCATTGTACCTTTGAGCGAGCTAGTTGTTTTTGGAGGCGGTTAGGCTTTTATGTCAAATAAGCTTCAAGCTAGAGGTCATGTCAGTGTTTGGGTGATGTGCAAGGATGGAATGTCCATTGAGCTAGTGGAGGTGGTTGCTCGTGGCTACCGTGAAGATTGGTTCAGTTCTTCTTCTTGGTTTCTCTCCGGGATTTATGCTAGTCCCATTCCTTCTGTTCGAGATGATCTTTGGAGTTATCTGATGATGCTTCAGAGTACACCGCAGGTCCTTGGGTTCTTATGGGTGACTTTAATGAGATCTTGCTCCCGAGTGAAGTTAAAGGGGGTATTTTTTCTTATTCTAGAGCTAACAAGTTTGCTTCTCTGATTGATGCTTGTTCTCTTATGGATATTGGAGTTACGGGTCCCAAATTCTCTTGGTGTCGTGATCGCATAAGGTCCTCAGATTATAGCTAAACGCCTTGATCGAGCTTTGGTTGATGTATCTTACGCACTATGTTTCCCGTGTGTTTCTTGGAAACCCTTTATCGTGACTCATCTCGCATCCATCACCCTATTCTTATGCGCCTCATTGGGTCAGCTTATATCTTATGTTGGTCCGAGGCCCTTTCGCTTTGAGGTCGCTTGACTAGACACAAGGATTTTGAAGGTTTGGTTTGTCGCTTGAGGGATGCCTCTTCCTGATATTACTTCACCTGAATTTGGTCAAGCAAAATTCCTTAGATTTTAATAAGAAGATTTTTGGGAACATTTTCAAGAGGAAAGCTCAACTTCAAAATAGATTACATGCTCAGAAAATTAGAGCGGGTGGATGCGCTTTATTCTTCTTGAGCGTAGTTGCGCAAATAGGAATATCAAGAAGTTTTACGCCAAGAAGAGGTATTTTGGTTTCAAAATCCAATGAGAAATGGGTCAAATTGGGTGATAGAAATACCTCCTTTTTTCACACTCAAACTATTGTCGCAAGAGAAATAAGGTTGTCGGGTCTATTTATTAATGATGGGGTTTGGTATGGAGGAAGATAGATTACGTGTTGAAGCTACATCGTTCTTTCAAAGGTCGCTTTCTTTGCCCTCCATTGATGTTTCTGCTTTTGATCATATCCATTTTCCTAGCTTGGGCTCTTGTGATATGAGTAATTTGACTAGAGTCAGTTTCTAAGGATGAGGTGTTTTATGCCTCATGTGGTACATGAAGTCTTTTAATGCTCCCCGGTATTGATGGTTTCATGCCTTCTTTTTTAAACATTATTGGCATATAGTAGTGATGAGGTTTGGAAATTTGTGCATAATGCTTTCTCTCGTGGTTTTATTCGAGTATTGCCGAGACTCTTCTTGTTCTCATTCCTAAGGTTGATCAACCTGCATGTATGACTGATTTCCGCCCTATTAGCCTGCGGTAATGTTCTTTATAAGCTTATGACCAAGGTCCTTGTTAATAGGATGCGCTCTTCATTCATCACATTGTCACTCTATGCAGAGTGGATTTGTTCCAAGAAGAGGCACACAGATAATGCTATTATTGCTCAAGAGGTTATGCATTATAGGAGGAAATCCAAAACAAGAAAGGTGTGGTGGCTTTCAAGATTGATCTTGAAAAGGCTTATGACAGAGTGGATTGGAGGTTTCTCCGCTTTATTCTCAAGAAGTTTGGTTTTCCTACTTCTACTATGAATTTGATCATGTTTTGTGTTTCTTCTTCTACTCTCTCTTCTTTGAATGGGGTGAAGTTGCCTCTCTTCACCCTTCTCGAGGACTTCAGGTGATCCTATGTCTCCTTATCTGCTCATTCTTTGTATGGAAGGTCTTAGCGCTTTATTAATGTGGAGGTGAGCAAGGAGTCTTGGAAGCCAAGGGTTTCTAGAAATGGTCCTGGTATATCTCACTTACTTCTTTTGCGATGATTTGCTCCTTTTTTTCTCAAGCTTCGCTTCACAAGTTCGTCTGGGTTATGAAAACCTTGGACGCCTTTTTGTGCCGCTTCGCTTAAAGGTTAATATCTCTAAGTCCAGGGGTATGTACTCTCCAACAATTAGCGTGTGGCCAGTAGATGTTCCCACTGTATTTCCTTTGTCGCTTTACGACTGATCTAGGAAAATATTTGGGATTCCTTTGCTCAACAGAGAGCCAAACGAAGTGATTTTGATTTTATCATCGAGAACTTGAATAAGCGCTTGCCAGCTAGTCGAAAGGTAAGTCGCTCAATAAGACAGTAAATTGACCTTGGCCGCTCAGCTTTGTCTCACTCCTATATATACAATGCAATCTTTCTCGCTTCCTTCTATTTGTGGTGTTATTGACGTAACTACTCGGGACTTCCTTTGAGTAGAGAAAATATGGCGAAGGGTCTCCATCTTGTTAATTGGCATACTATTGCTGCCTACTAGCAAAGGTGGGCTTGACCTGTGCTAGAGATTCTAACACAGCCCTCTTGGGTAAACTAGTTTGGACTTTAGTCCATGATGGTGATAAGCTTTGGGTCAAGCTGCTCTCTTCAAAATATTTGGACCACCGCCGCCTTTGACGTGGAGTTGTTCTAGTACCTCTTTCTCCTATTTGGCGTGGCCGTGGTGGCAAACAAACAAGTTTTCAAGGATGGGTTTGGTTTGAGATTAGGCGATGGTGCTTCCTCTCTTTGGTACAGTAGTTGGACCCGGTTAGGCCCCCTTTCTAATCTTGTTGATTTTGTTCATATCTCATATTCTCATATGAAGATTAGAGATTGCTGGGTTAATGGCAATTGGCATTTGGATGACTTATGGACAATTCTGCCTCCTCAAGTTCATCAACTTATTCAGGAGACTCCCATTCCTTGGAATGATGATTTTGAGGATTGTTTAATTTGGAAGGGTTCTCTCTCTGGTTGCTATACGGTCTCTTCTGGATACAATTGGCTAACTTCTTCTCACCAAGATGATAATATTGTCCACTCTTGGAATTGAATTTGGAAGTTGAAAGTTCCCTTTAAAGTGTGTTTTTTGATTTGGCTAGCCATGCAAAATAGTATTCCTACCAATGAATTACGGCATCATAGAGGTCTCTCTAATTCCTCCCTCTATAATTGGTGTTTGAATACAGTGGAATCCATTTTGCATTGCTTTCGTGATTGTCCTTTAGCTAGGGAAGTGTGGGAGCGTGTAGGATGTGCTAGTCGGCCTCGCTTTTTCTCCCAAGACCTCCACTTTTGGTTGCGCATCAATGCACTGGGGCCTAATGGTATTCTTTTTCTTCGTCCATCCGGGCCGCTTTGGCGGCCGAAATATGTGGGTATTCAAACAGGAGAAAATTGCTTTAACCTGTGTTTTGCATTGTTTTTGGCAACTCGTGCACACATGTATTTCTCGCTTGATCCTGCATAGACCGCAACATTCTAGTGTCAAGTGGATTGCATGGGTCCCTCCTCCCGTCAACTTTGTGAAATTAAATTCGGACGGTAGTTCTCAGAATCCCTGGTCCCGCAGGTTTGGTGGGTCATTCGTGATACCAATGGTACTTGGATTATTGGCTACGCTCGCCATATTCCTAGAGCTTTGACAACTTTTGTCGAGCTCCGTGGGTTACGTTATGGCCTGGCTCTTGGCTGGGAGCTTGGATATCGCTATGTTGTATGTGAGGTGGATTGTTTGGAGATTTTCGCTTGTCAAGCTTCCTTCTACCTTCATGTTTATGCGTGTTGCATGATATCATCAAACTCATAGAGCGGATTGGACTTGTTCAATCTCCATGTTTATAGAAGGTAAACGTTGCGAGTAATTTTCTTGCTAAGCAAGGTGCCTCTTCTCCTCTTGAGACTCATCGCTGGGATAGGCCGCCAAATGGCATGGACCTCTTACTTTTGGGCAAGTGATTCATCCTGGTTCTACATATGAGATAATTCTTCTTTTCTTTTTTCTTTATTTTTCACCACTACCAAAAAAAATCTTATCACATCTACCACATTCATTTAGAATGCAATTAAATTATCCTTTCTTTATACATTAAACCCAAGATGTATGGGTTCAAAAGAAAAATGTTTGGTTGAAAACAAAAGCTAACAACAAACCTACACTAAACACCTTATTATTATTAGATATGATAATTTATTCTAACTCTTCCTATTCATTCATCATATCTAATGGTGATAAGATATGTAATGTAAATTTGTTATTGACTTTTGTTATGACTTATGAACCTAGTACTTCTCGATTCAAAAATAATTCATCTTGCCATTTAGTGAGTTTCCTGAATTGGTCTTAACAACCTTGGCCATCAAGTCTTCGAGAAATCTTTTTTGGTACGAAAACTCTTTTATACTATTTACATGAATAGTTATAAGAGACAGAGATTTGTTCTCTTCTATTACCATTTGTATTATTTGAATTAATTTCACATTCGAACCGTATCAACTCATCTATCACACTGTTCACCATAATTTTCTGTCCATGAAGTATTTTTGGCAGTATATATATATCACTTCATTCTTATGTAGTATTTTCGTATATAGTATTTAGCACGATTCTCTTTGCACTATGTAGCATCCGTCAAAGTTGTCTCCCCAGTCTTGGGACCCAAAAAAGAAAAAGAATAATAGTTTTCTCCTATCAAATGATTCCTCGCTAATTGTAAGAACAATCTCCGGATTCCGGAAAAATCAAGCGTATGTGAGCAATTATCTAAGAGTTATTGGCAAATGTCTTCTCATTTGAAAATTTAGAGACAGGAGAATTAATATGGATGAAATTTTGCATGCATAAAACGACAACAAAGAAAACTTCAAAAACTAAGGAGTTGCCACTTTTGTCACAAATACCCAACTCACAAAAGAAAGGTAACTGTTATTTTCATGGAATGTTTTGAATTTTCAAAACTAAATAGTTAGCAATGGCGGAAAAAATAATTTGATTTTCAAAGTTCTAAGTACACGCTGAGGGAGATGAGAAAAATGAAAACAATAAAAGAATGATTAGGAAATTGGCGTGAGAAGAAAGCCAACACATGAAGAAAGGTATTTTTGGCCACCAATTGAACTTACTCAAAGTGAAAATTACAGTAGAACAAGGCCAAAAAAATTAAAATAAAATAAAATCAATGACTTAATGCATGTAGTCCACATGTGAAGCCATTGACCTTGGTTGGAAGAAATAGTTTCCACTTACCCCCAAGGGGAATGTTTGAGGGCCCCACTTAAAATACCAAACGAAGTTAGGCTCTTGAGAATTTTCCTTGAGTCCTTCCCACATACTATTATTATAAAAGTAGGTGGATGCATGACATGTACATGAATGTGACACTCGTGGAATTGAAGTCTTCAAATTAAATTTAAACTTTCAAGTTGTATGATAATTATATTAATTAAGGTTAGTGTTTTAGTTGGGGGCAGGTAATCCAATTTTTCAAGATTTTGTCTAATTTGCTAACTGTATGGGGTCTTCTTGTTACATATAGTACATGGAATTTAACAATATGGTTTATAATTTTAGCTTTGCATTGGAAGTGGGGTGTGACAATTCTTGATTCAGCTAAGACACTGAGATCATTGAGCACACCCCTTGTCCTTCCTTTTCGGTTTTTCTTCTCTTGTCCAATTATTCTTCCGAATAATTCCACCAAGTGCTTTCATAGTTGGAAGAATCTCAGATGTGATAACTTAGACGACAAAGCTGACAACCCACTAGTTTTTATGCATAGACATTGATAGAAAGAGTAGCTGGAAAGAGCACAAAGTACTTGACCAAACTTATAATTAATTAATGTTTATACAGATTAAACCTCAATATCTAATTAAGTCTCTCCTTCATAACCCAACAGTAATTTGGACCAAATAGGATTAGATATGCTTTTATGTTTGTTCTTATTATAGTCATGATATTGTTATAAAAAGATAAAATAGAAGCACTCAAATTACATAGATGCTACAAATTTTAAGAGAACTCAATTTCAATTTTCAATTTAAGTGCTTATGTTTATCTCTTTTAACATTAACATGACATGATTGTGTTAAAAACAAACATGAAAGAAAATACCAATCCAATCAAACCTTTCCGGCCAATACACAGAAATCAAGGTGATTTAATTCCTAATTATACAGAAGAATTCATGAAAGGGGATTGCATCCCTTGGACAAAGAGGCCCAGTATTCACCACTTCTTCTCTCTCTCTCTCTCTCTCTATATATATATATATATATGAAAACAACCGAGATGAGCTGTAAAATCCTCACATTGCTCAAACAGGAAAAGGAGGAAAAAAAGTGTATACAAAAACAAAGTAACCATGTGTACCCTACTGTTAGTCCTAGAACAACTCCAGACAAATGATTCATGTGAAAAGAGAAAACATAGGGGAAGATCAAAGAAAAATAATAACAATAATACTAAGCAGCCCGATTGAGTTGCCCGAAAAATTATTACCAAATAGGTAATACAGAATTATAGGGGTGAAAGAAAAATATTAGATGTTCATTTGACTATCATATCACCTAATTCAGGTAACAAATTTCTGGCAAAAATTTCGGGCCGCCTGGCTTTTTTCAAATGACAATGCATGTTCTTAATTAGTTTCCTTGTCCTCCCTAATTTTTTTTTCTGTCCTTTCTCACCATGACCCTTCACCAATCATCCCATTCCAATATCCAGTGCTTGAATTTCCTTGTTCCTTATTATTGTTTTCCACTTCAGCCCCTGCTGATGAAGAGAGCTGTTGCTGCTTGACCTCTCCAAAAGGGAACAGAACCCTCCCACCATTGTTATTCTCTTGGACCTGATTATGATCATATGACCTATTTCCCATCCCATCCATAGAGAATCCAAGGTTGTTATTGTTTGGCTTAACAACTTCTTGCATGGGAAACCCAGATTGGTAAAGGGCACCTGAGTTTGGTATCAAGGGATTATTAGGAGCATAAGGACTCAAACCCCTAGAAGCCATGCTAGACCTTAGTAGCTCCAAAGCTGAAAGAGAACTTGGCGCAGAAGAAGAATTGCAGCTTTGGTGATGAGTGGTATCACCATTAATATTAGGCATCTCAACATAAGGTGACAAGCCATGATGATGGTACTTGTCCATAGAGAAAGCAAGGTTAAGATCTTGTCCTCCTTGCATTATTTTATTAGGGTTTAGGTCCGGAATAATAACCTTTGATATAGATGAAGCTGGTGATGATGCTGATGGTGATGATGTTGACGATGGTGATGATATTGAGTTGTTGTTGATCTTCTTGTTCTTTCTGGAACCACCTCCAACTGGGACATTTCTAAGAGAACCACCTTCTGTCCAGTACCTTCTACAAGTCTTGCAAAAGTATCTTGGTTGTGTGAGGCTGTAGTTGTTGTAGTAACAGAACTTTGTGTTGGTTGAATTGCACCTTGGACAATTTAATTGCTCTTGTGGCCTTGCTTTCTTCTCCAAAACTTGCCTTGTGCATGAATTCGGATCAGCTATCCCCTCCATGGCCTAATTAGAAGAAACCCCCAAAAAAAGTGAAAGAGGAAGCTATAGTTACAACTTCATCAATCGTGTTTCATATATGAGACCATGTATAATCCATTCATCAAGAGCTTGTGATTTTCATGTTATTAATAACATACAAGATTTTCGTAGATATACTAACAAAGAGTTATAAGGCATCTCACTAGCTAAGACAATTATGTGGTGAAAAGGGTTAAAAAAAATGCTAGGTATAGATTAGAATTTGAAACTTTAAATAAAGGAACGAACCTATAATAATAAGAAATAATAATAATATCTTCTATTTTTTTCTGCTCTTTTGACAATTATATCATAAGAGCAAAAAGGTAACTTAAAAGAGAGAAGGAAAAGGAAAAGCAGTGTATATAAATTAACTAGGAGCTTATCTAAAACTTCCTTTGGTAGAGAAAAGAGAGAAGATCAAGGTCCATACCTATATACATGTGTGTGGACCTTGCAGGTATGTCATGGAAAAGAAATCAAAGATATATACAAACAACTCTTAAATCAAAGATATTTTGTGTTAGCTTTTAAAACAACCCTGAAAACTCAGAATAAATAGCTTAATTAGAATTATATATATGCATCAAAGAAAAGACATGAGAAAAATCCACCCCCCACGTTTGGTCACACTGAGGGTAGCCATTAATTCAAAGCAAATTAGAAAGAGAAAAGTAAAGGGATAGATGAGTTGAGAGAGAGAGAGAGAGAGAGAGAGAGAGAGAGTTCACCTTGGTCCGTCTGCAGCGGCTCTCCTAGGTGAGGTGCAAGAAAGAATGTTTTAGTTCGTTTGTGGGCTGGCTTTATGTGTTGGCTTACTTTATGAATGATGCAAATGAAAAAGGAGCTCAAGGGAGAGAAAGAAATAGAGAAGAAGTGTCTGTTTTGACCACACTATAGGAATATCTCTTCATTGATGATGTTTTGGCCTTTATGACCTACTTTTTTTTATGATGACTATACGGCTTTTTCTTTTACTTTTCTTCGAATTATCTATATATATATATATATATATATATATATAGACACACACTATATCATATTCAACTTTTAGTAATATTTATTATCAAGAAATACTGTTAAAACTTTTTACTAATATTTAAAATGTATTCCTACAAATATCAAAAGTGTTGCTAAAATTCTAAAGTAATATTTTTCAAGTATAGCATATACTCTATATTACTAAAGAGTTTTACTAATATTATTATATGATTTAGTAACATTTTTCTATTAAATAAAACTAAGTTATGATGTAATGATATTTTTAACATAAGTTATTTAAGTAGTTCAACACTTGTTTCTCTTAAATAAAATATTGAGTTTGAGTTTTGTAAATAGAAAAAATGAGTATTGTGAGAGTTTTATTCCATAATAAGTCAACCCAACTAGAGTCAAATTAATTGTTGTACAAATTATGACTCTAGATAATTGTAGTTTAGACGGAAAAAATAAATATGCTTACTATTGTAATGAATGTTAACTAGCTAGTTCAAATAGTTTGATACTTACTTTCTGGAGTAAGATTTTAGGATTGAGTTTTGTGAACAAGGAGAATTAATTTACTGTAAAAATTATTCTCAGAATATATCCATTCATTTGGAGTAGTTAAATTAAGTATAACTGAATAGACTTTAAAAAACACACAAGATTATATATTGTTTTTAAATTGGTTTCTTTCTTCTTCTTTTTTTGTGGTGCTAATAATGAGGATGTAGTACTGTGGTGGGTTTCTACTTTTTTGAACGAAATAGACTCTCATTGTTGTTTCAATTGTCAAACCTTCTTTTTCTCTAATCAAGGACCTTTGTCTTCGATTTTTTGTTTGTTGGGTCCAAAATCAGGGGCCCCTCCATATATAACAGCGATTTTAATAAGATTATCGAAATATTTGTTTAATCCCCAAAGTCTGCAATTAGGTTCCCCTTGTTTTCAGCGGTTGCAGTTTAGGAGTAATACCCTAGGGGTTTGCTTTCAAAGTAATCCAGCACATTCAAGTCTCTAGCTTCCATGGTGATTCTACTTGTTTATTTATATTTTATATATAACTTTATCTTTTGTGCTACTTAATGCTATTCCTATAGAAAACGTTAATCCATTTGAGGTGGAGAGATTTTCAAATCCTTCGATATGATGGTGACCAACAAGAGTGCTTGTCAAACCTGGCCAAGTAGCTGAAATGTAGTCATAAATAATCTATTTCAGAAGTTTCCTTTTTTTTTTTGTTTGGGTAAAAATCCCTTCCATAAGTTTAATAAGTTATATAGAGCGATGTAAATAATTTTATATATGATAGAAGTTATAGAGCTATAGAATGCATGATTAAATTAGCCACCAGCCAAGCATTATGTAAATAATTTTATTAATTATTCATCTAGCTTAATTTTGAATGTAAATGTAGTGTAATTCTTTTTAGAAAAGAAAAAAAAAGATCTTAATTATGATGAGATGTTTTCATAGCTGTGTGGCACTAGTAATTATTGCTTGGGATATTAACCCTTTCCATAATTGCTTGTCCTAAATTGAATAGCGTAGTATTTATCATATTTACAGAAATATTATTTAGATTGATAATACCGTGAAATAAATAGATGGGCAATAGTTATATATATATATTTGTTTATCAATATTTCTTTTATTATATTAATTTTATACATGGTTAACATATTGCGCAATGTTTTATATTATCATTTAATCACAATTCATTATGTGTTTTTTTTTTGGGTAAGATAGGTAAATTGTGATAAAAGTCACTTACCTTTAGTAATAAAGAGTTTGTGTAAAAAAATTTTACACTCTCATTCAATTAAAACATTTCATTTATATGACTTGTTATGTAATAGGTGAAATACTCAACTATTATGACTAATGTAATATTATTATATGATTAGATGATTGTGTAGAAAAAAATATAAAAATTAAACCTTTAGTATATATCAACACAGTATTAGATGACTTGACTGTATTAAAAGTTTTTATTTTATATATAATATAATTTTATATTCTAGCCTCTATTATATCCAAACTTAAAGTTGAGGTATACATGGACCATTGGCCGAGTGGCAACATGATGATTATTGTTCATGACTCATCCGGATTTGAGCATGCACTTTGGTTGTTTTCCTGAAGTCATACAGAATCTTCATTACTGCTAGTTGGTGTCAAATCTAAATTAAAAGATGACTACTCAAACTTAAAAAAAAAAAAAAAAAGATAAACTACTCAAGAGATTCAAAATTTACTTTTCAAAATATAACTGCAATGAATAGCTATACTTTTATGGCATTGGCAAATGTCAACCAAATTCATGCTTGTCAATGATCAATGGGGGTAAAACGGTGTGTATGATAACGTTTTGTGAAAGCCTGAAAGACTGCTTCATATTTCATTCTCGAATCTATGAATTACTTCGTACCATGATTTTTATTTACCATATATTGAAGGTTTTACAAAGTTACTAAAGTTACATAAATGAATTGAGATTACCTATTTGAGTCAAGGTTTTGTGTATGGAACATTTGATGAAGTGCGGTTTATCACACAATAGATATTTAGCTATATTTATAAAGTGTGGCTAAATTTATTTACTGCACTTTTAAATACATTTAATCATACTTTGTAGCTAAATGACTAGGGTGTGGTACACTACACTTCATATGCTCTACCATAGCTTTCACTTTGAGTCAATCCAACTCGACTTGTTTGAATAAGTATTGGTATAGTTTATCCTTGGATTATTTGGTCAAGTAGTTGAGTATATTTTTTAAACTCGCTATGCAGGCTAATTAAAGATCGAGTTGGACTCAATTCAATCCAACCGTCCAACCAGAAAATGTTATATTGAGTTGGTTCAAATTAGGGATGGATCCAGAAAAAATAGAGCTGCTGAGAAGAATAAAGACTTAATTTGAATATATGGAAAGTGTAAATTTTTACATTGTCATTCAATCAAATTTTTTTTATGTATATGACTTTTGAAGTAATGGAATAAGAGTCAATCATATTTTGTTAATGTGGCAAAATGTAATTGAATGATAGCGTAAAAAAGTTTATTTTACACTATTAGTGCATTAAGACTAAACTTAAAGAATAAATTATGTTATCAAATAAATGTTATAAATTAAATCTTTTAAATGAATACCACTAATAATAACTATTTTAGAGTTTTTTTTTTCCTTTTCACAATTCATGTTGGTTTATTTATTTGAATCTAATCTTTTGTGTTCTATTGTCAGTAAATAAATAGAATATCAAATATTTTTCTCAAAGTAATTGGATTAAAGGAATTTTGCCTTGACTTTTCAATTTTTCCTCATTAGCTAGTTGATAAATTTGAAGGAACTGGTAAAGTTTGTTTGAACGTCTCTAAAAAGATAAAAGTTTAATAAAATTCTTACTTATATAAATTCAATAATTTTGTATATTTTCAATATATATATATATAAATGAAAGGGGATGAGGCAGGTCGTTGCCCATCCCCCTCTACATCCATTGATAGTGCAAATTGGCTGGGTCATCAAATTGACTTGTACCCTTGTGCACCCATGTGTGTGTTTAGATGGAGCAATCATTAGGAATGAATGTAACTTTTGAAATGATTTAAAATTTATCATAATAAAATATTTTGTTTGGATATTCAGTTAAAAAAATTACAAAATTTAATATACTTTAAAGAAGAATCTTATCTATCTAAAATAGAATATTTTAATTTCCATCATAGAGAGGAAATTTTAAAAATCTTTACACGCACAAATATATGTTTTTCTCATTTTGATAAGTCTCACTTTTATTATATTCTATTATAATTTATATATATTTATGAAATTTTAGTTTAATGTTATTTTTAATTCATTTTGTTGCATTTTAAATTTTTAATATTCTATTTATATTACATGATGTTATATTTATGTATCATTCTATTTTATTTATATAACAATTAAAATTTATAATTCAAATTTAAAATATTTTGTGAATAAAATTTAAGATAATTAATGAAATATAAACTCATTATAATTGATTTTAGATCAGTTGAATTTTGATTATTAATAAAAAAATTATTTTTAAAAAAATATATCATATTTTTTAAATAAAATATGTTAAAATCAAAGTAATGTAATTACCTCATCCAAACAAAGTATTTTACAAATAAAAAAAATGCAATTATCCATCCAAATAAAAGAATTTAAAAAATTAAAAGAAATTTAATTGAAGTGATTTAATTTTCTAACATATTAAATTTTCTTATATTTTGGATATACTCTGTCCAAACGCACACTTAAGTTTGTACTAGTAAATTGAGTTCAAAATATCTAACTATACTTACACGTGAATGTGATAATTAAAGATAGAAAATATCAGCGAAATAGTGACAAGGACATTCTAATTAGTTCTTAACAATGTTTTTTATATGTAAATCATAAGTTATTAAGCGCCACGCCCTAATAATTTCAAATAGGACAACTTCTATTCCCATATTTCTTCAAAAAAAAGAAATAATAATGTAAGAGATGCTTATTCTTTCGTCTTTTTGGTCAAAACTACTAATAACTTTGCATGTTAAAATCTGGTACAACGTTGCTTTATGTGCTATGATTGTGTTTCTTCCTAATCCACGGAGATGACATTACTATGCAAAAAATAATAATGCCAAAACATAATATGGAGCTAGCTAGGAATGATGGAAGACGTTTTTTCATGTAAAAAGTGACAGTGAGAATAGCCGACAAAGGCGACAAACAAAGGCCAAGGTTGGCCCGAAAAATGTGCGAAGGATGAAAGGAAGGGAATGGTTAAAAAAAAAAAAAACTTTGATAATTAATTAAATTAATACTTTGTCACTAGTTTAGACCTTCTTTTCAATAACGTCTAGGACCTACTACATGCATGTGATGAGATTGATGGAGGGGTCTCCTAGTGAGTTTCTTAAGAAGTTTCAATGGAGTATAGAAGAGAAAGTAGCAAAAGAATAATTAAGACGGAGAGGTTCTTTGAAAGTTCACAAAGATTTAATTGCTTTTAGTTAACTCATAAATTTCTTTAGAAATTTACCTTTGGAGTTATACTAATACATTGATATACGAGTGTAAATCCCTTAATCTAAAGATAGGCAACTAGCCCATCTAGACTTAGTGTGGAAGGAAGAAGCTTCGGACAATGTTTATAATCTTGCCTCTTCGAACCTTTTGAGTTCTTCTGAAAAAATTCTCATCTCTTTCGCCCGTATATACATATAAAATGATAGTCAACTAGAACGAAAAAAGAAGGTATTTGTGAACTTCCATGTTTAGATTGATTCAAATAGTTAGTACTTAATTTTCTTAAATATTATCTTTCGTTTGAATGTTTCAAAAGAGTTTTAGGTTTATAATGGATTAACTCGATTCGAGTGAGATTAATTGAAGTTTAGTTGGCTCTAGATATTGGTGAAAATGTGAGTACTTATCACTTTTTCTTATGGGTCCAGGGTCCTACATCCTTGTATTCTTTTCTTTTCTAGTTGGATTGATGAGTTTTGGACCATTCAAAACAAGCTTGAAGACAAGCTCTAGTTCTGTTGATAACTATGATTTGCACTATCTCCCTACTTGTTGATTATAATCCCACTTGGATTGAACTGTATGCGTCTCACTTCATTATTTCTTTTTTTTTTTTTGATAGAGTAACAGATAAGGCTCAAAACTCCGCAATTGGGAGGCATAGTGATCGTAACAAATACATGACCAACAACAGAAACTAAGAATAAGCAAAAGACAGAATACCCCAAAAAATAGCTTTTAACTTGAACTATATCTCCTCCAAGAACATACTGCAATGAACAACACCTCCCAAGCCAACAAAGAGGCAAAAAGATCTTTGAAGTAAGTAACAGCTCATAGGAATAGAGGAGAAAAGCAGCGCTCGAAACCGTAATATCCAAGCAAGATGTACTCCTTCATCCTGTGGCAAGTAAAAACCTCTAGAAAAGCCACAACTTTGGTCCCAATCTTTGGTCCCAATCAAATGTTCAATGTTCTGAAAACCGAACTAGATCGGCTAGTCAGACCAATTGAATCAAGGGCTTGCTATCCGATTTGGGTATGCTTGAAAATCTCCATATACAGAACCGTTAAAGAACTGCCCAAGAATCGGCAAATCGGCTCTGTCTGTGTTGCCCGACAGTTTTATTTTTTTTTAATTTTGATGCAAGTATGGCGTTGTTTTGTTTTGATGCAAGTATGGCGTTGATGCAAGCATACTGCCTCCACCACAATCTTCTTCTGTGTTGAAGCTTGAAGGCAAGACTAACACTATTCTTTTTTTTTTTTCCCTAAATACTTTGCTTTGCTTCACCATATATACTTTGTACTGCTTTTGCGTTGGAGAGTGAAGACTACCTTTGTTTACTATTTTAACTTTTTATTCCAACTTTTTTTAGGACATTTGTTTATTGTAATTTGGAGCAAATTTTGGACTTGATTATTTGAAGCTTAGTACTAATTTGATTTGCGATTTTGTGCTAGACTATTTATTTTAACTTCATTTATTTGTTGGATGTTGATGTGATTATGTGAATTTAATTGTTTACTTATTTTGTTTATGGCTTTGTATTTTTATATATTCATAATTTTGTATAAATATATATTTTATTATATATCAGTTATATTCCGATTCGACCCTTAGTGAAACCACATAACCTCTAAATTAATCTCTTACTCTAACTAGTTCAATGTCTAATCTGATTTTCAGAATCTTGCAAATGTTTCTATTCCTTTTCCCCTCTATGAGGTTAGTATCAGTAATCAAGCATAAGCAATCTATAGGATAATGATCACGAAATATTCCTGTATACACACAAGTATAACACATCACATTGATCATTTTTAGACATACTCATAATAAAAGTAAATTCTATTAACTTTATTAATACATACTCACTCATTTATTGGTTCTACTAGCCTTTATGTTAGTGTACATCAGAAAAAATCTTTTGAATTGTGCTTACACAAGACTTCTCCAATGATTGCAATCCTACGCTTGCATGCAACTATGAAACTTAGTAATTTTCATAGTGCAAAACACATGAAACTTTGGCAATTTGTTTACTATACATACATTTATCATTTTTAGATCTTACAAATTTATCAAAAAAAATTATATGTTAAATTGTAGAGGTATAAGAAAATTTTCTGACATTTCTTCATTTTTTTTTTATTTTTATTTTATCAAATCATTTTTGACATCTAACCCCACTAACAATTGAGTGGCAAACTTGTGGGACAAGAAAGATACTTTTTATTCAGTTGTCTTTTTCGTCTTTTGCTTTTGGCTTGATGATTGATTTTTTTATTATTTTTTTTTGGGTCTGAGATTTATCTTTTGTTTAAAATTTGGCATGTATTAATTGGGCCAAACCATTGAGGATCTTCTCATAAAGACCCTAAGGTACCAACTTATTTTCACATACCACTTTTTTTTGTCTGTGTTATCTTAATTTTAATAAAAAGGGGGACTGACTCTTCTTCAACGACCCATAATAACCATCAACCTCTAGCAATTTTTTCATTTGGTCGACCAAAAATAATTTTGGCAAATGTGACCCAAAAAAAATGGCAAATGGTAATGCCATTTGTATTATTGTATTATTGCTCTGGACATTTTTGAAATAATATCTTATTTTGCGAGCCGTCTTTAAAATATTGATAGAAAAAATTAAAACTCATTTTCAACTAATATTTAAGTGACATCTTAAATTGTTCTTAAAAATTATTTCAAAAAGTGATATAAATAATATTTTTTTTCAAAATAAATAAAATTTTATTTTTACACTATCATTCAATAAAAAAATTTCAATTGTGTGATTTTTTAAATAGTGACAAGAGCATTAACTATAAAGATTAATGTGACAATACATGATTAGATAATTATATTAAAAAATTTTACATCATCAATATGTAAAAATTAAACTCAAATAAATAATATTATAATTACGTTTAGTCTCTTAGGCTTATAGCAATACCTACGTAGAATCAAGCCATAGGATCAAACAATTAAATTCAATTACAACTATAGAAGTGACTTCGTTGTAAATTTAATAACAAAAAGATAGTTGGACTTGGACGTCAAAAAAGCGTTTGGATGATTTTTTTTTTGTAAAATTATTTTATAAAATAAAAATGTAATCTTTTATACATTTAGTTAATTATTAAAAATTAATTATAATCTCAAAAAAAATATTTTTTATTTTTTTCCTTTTGGAACATAGGGAGTACCTTTTGAATAAAATATATTTTTAGTTTTTTTGATATATATAAAATTTAAGTTTTATAATTAGAACAAACCCACCCAAAATTACTAGCTAAACTAAAATAGTGATTGATTAATATATATATAATCATGTATTGATACTTAGAAAAAAGTGTTTGACTTTTAACTCAATATTTAAAAAAGTCTCACGTATAAATATAGTATATAATATGATTAGATGATAATATATTTTTTTAAACATTAACAGTATATCAAAATTAACATTTTTATAGATTTGATACTTTATATGTTTATTATTTAGGTATAGTCACAATAAATTGAGCCTTATCAATTCTGCTAAAGGTGTAATTTTGGGTTCTATTAATTTTATTATGAAAATATATTTATATATAAAATGTTAAATTTGTGAATTTGAAAATTTATACTTTCATATTTGATTCGTGTTTATAAACATTCACAAACATATTACATTCGCAAAATTAAAAGTTATTCAAATTTTATTCCCACCCAACATTCCCATCAATAGGAAATATCTTTTGAAATAAAAAGACTAAATTGTAGTTAGCCTCTAAAATGTGAACAGCCATCACAAGTGTTGGACCAAACCATCATCATCAATCATCAACACCATTTTATTATTGGTATTTTGGGAAAAGGGTACCACCATATCCTCATAAATACCACGTGAAATTCAGTTTGTGGACCAAACATCTTTAATGCGTCCCAAGAAAGCTTTCCGAAAAATGTTATTTCCAAAACGATAAGATTAAAAAAAAAATCATTATGCCAACTGCACATCTTATTAATTTTTTTTTGTTTGGTACTTATCCCATTAGTTCTCTTGTTCATGGGCAAATATATTGCAATTTTCATTTTTTAGTTATGTTCTTATTTTTTGGTACTTTGTCAGTTCTTTTTCCTTTTTATTGGGTTAAGGTTTCTTTATGCCAGAAACCTTTCATTAATTAATAAAAAGGCAAAGGGTGGGAACATAAAATTCTGTGATGTTACCAGACCCTAGTGGGCCATTGTTTTCAGTAGGTGGACCATTTGTCAGACCCAAAATGTACAAAATTTGAAACTTGCACAGTTGCATGAGGAATTCATATTGTTATGTTATGACCAAAAACTGAAAGAAGCATATTGTAAAATGGACTGAACGGAAAAGACTCGTGAGCAGAGAACCACGTTTAAGAAGAAAAAAATGAATGGACAGAACGACCAAGACCAAAAATTTTAAATGGACTTCTTTTTGACTTTTTATCCATTTTGGTTATACCTGACCCAAAAACAAAAACAAAAGTAAATTTGATTATATAATTTATTACTTCTGAAAAAGTGATTTTAATTTTTTTTTATAAGTTAAAATTAAAATAAATAACTTACTCAAAAAATACTTTTTAAAACACTCAAAATAAGTGTTTTTATTATTATATATTTAAATACAAAATAAACTTTTTATATGTCAGTTTTCAAGAATTATTTTATATAAACGCTTAAATATAAGTCTTTTACCAGACGGCCCTAAGAAGAGGCGTAGATGTGCAATCCGATGTAGGTGGAAATCACCAAGAAAAAAGGAAAGAAAAAAATCTCAATGCAAGGTAATTCGCATGTGGGTTGTGCCAAACTATTTCGTACCCAAAAGCATTTTTGTTCTACTAAAACAACCAAATTCGTCAAGATTAATAGGGTACATTATTAATTATTTTATCAGTAGTAGGTGAATAATATAATGTTGATATCATTTTATCTTAGGAATCGTTCACGCATTTTTGGGACGAGGCAATAAGTTTTCTTCAAAATGTGTTATAGTAAAATAACAAGATTTGGAGTTACAAGTGAAATTTACATAGGATTACTACAATTTACACGACTAAACACTTTTGAGTACCACTGATGATGTGATTTTACAAGTGCGAAAAAAACACTTCCGTTTTCATCTTAATTCTGCGTAAAAAGAAGTTACATTATAAATTTGCATTAGCTTATATGTATATGCTGAATTGTGTGAATAAGAGTGTTATCCATATAGCAGCTATCAAACATAATTGATGAAGGTAGCATTATTCCTACTTTAGAGTGCTGCAAATCATGGTCATCTTAAATATGTATATTATCTTGTCAATTGAAAAGTCAATAAAGGTACTTGGAAATATTTCATTAATATGCTATGGTGGGTTCATAAACTGGGACCAAGTACAGATGGGCAAGAAGTATCATGCATGAGCTGTAACATAAAAATGGTTTATTACTATAAATCAATAATCATGAATGTACCAACCCACATTCCATTCTTAAATCTAGCTGTCTTGTTTTATCATTCTTCTTTTTGCTTTTTTTTTTAATCTAAACCTTTATACTTGATTAAAAGTGCCTTATCTAACGAGCTCATGTTATTTGTGGTTTATATCTCCTGATGTGCCATTTAAACATATGTAGTTTTTATTAATGTTTAAATGTTTTTTGCTTTCAATACATATATGTGATTTTGGTTTATTGGTCCCCTATTTGTTAAAAATTTTGTTTTAATTCTTATCATTAGATAAGATTCATTAACCGAAGATGTGTGAGATGGAAATAATGTCATTTGTGGAGATTGGGTGGATTTTTATCTGGCATGTCATTAATTAATATACTTTATAAGAAATAAAATAAAAACTTTTGAAAATAAAAATCCAAAAATTAGAGACCATTAATGAAAATGACTAAAATCAAATAATTTTAGAAATATTTAAATCGAAAAAATGGAGATTATAACTATTTTTTTATATTTTATGAACCAAAAATATATTCAAACTTATATTTTACTGTAATTTTGCTATATTAATTTCGCTGCTGTAAACATGCTATGTATTTAATCATTAATTAATCGGTGAAAAAACTATTTGACTTGAAAAAGAGCCACTTTACTTGGACTAGTGAATGTGGTATAATTTGAGTTATGGACGATCCTACGATCCACTATAAAATAAGTTTTCTTTTATATTGTTTTCAAAACTTTGCCATGTAGAAAATCGCTTTCATCAACTAGCAGTCACATAAAATTAACATGTAAAAAGGAAAAAAGAATAATCGCTTAAATAATAAGAGCAGCCCCTTGTTCTTGGACTCTAGGAATGCAGACAGGCGCAGATATTAGAGACGCCGCCTAAAGAAATTGATCATCATATTGACAAAAATGGGAAAAAAAAATCAATTTGTAATAAAACAGCTTCATGGGCTGCCATAAGCACTTAATCATATCGTTTCTTTAAAATTAGAGGCAGTATACATATAGGACAGGTACAACCAATATAATTGGTTCATGTTATTTGTACATTTTTGAATGTTCCTTTTTTTAAAAAAAAAAACGTAAAATACTCAACATAGTTGAAGGACATTCATCAAATCCAAACCTAAGGCAGCATTTATAATTTTCTTTTATATATATATATATATATATATATATATATATATTGTGAACATTATATTTTTACTTTCAATTTATTATTATTTGTGCATTTAAATTTAAATTTAATTTCAGTTGATAAAAAAAAATTAAAATCAAATCAAAATCTTTATTGGCTCAATAAAATAAATCAGAATCTTAACCAACACAACCCTAACTGACTCCCAAAATCTCTCCCTCTACACTCTATATAATAATTATTCCCATCAACAAAAAAGGTTCAGCAAGAGAGAGATGTATTATTTTGCTCTCATGAATGAAACCTCTAACTTCACAGTCAAAAAAAAAAAAAAGAAAAAGAAAGAGAGAGATATATAGAAGAAGAAGGAAGTGCACAGTGACAAATGGTGTTAGTCTCATTTAGATTATAGGGGTTTAACGAGGCTAGGTTGGAGTTGTTTTATTATTATTATTATTATTTTACTACTACCAGCATCAACATCATCATGATCATCTTCATCAACACCAACTTCTAAGCGAGCCAGCCATTGTGAACAGTCACAGCCTCCATGAACGCAATACAAATGCCATCACGGTGATGTCGTTACTGTTGTGAAGTTCATTGTCTCTTGCTCCTGCTGTTGTGATATGTCATTGCCTCTATTTTTTATTTTTTTTATGTTACACAGCCAGTGGATCTAGCTTTCCTTTCTTTCTTTCTTGTTATTTTATTATTTTTTACTTTCCATTTTTTGTGTCAGGTACATTACCTTTGCTTTCTCTCTTCATTATTTCATTGTTTTTCTTTATTTTGTCTTTTTTCGTCAGTTTCTTTTATTTTTATTATTATTTTTTTAATTCCATTTGAGTGTTTTCGTTTTGTGTATTAGGACTTTTTTTTTTCCCTAGTAAATTAAGGGTCTCGGATTAGAAATTCTTTCATGCAAGTTGTTTTAGTTTTTTAAAAATAAAAATGGAAAAAGTTTGATCAGTTTAGATTTTTTCTTTTTGATAAATTTTTTATTCCATGCAACAACTTGTGATATTGATGTATGACTTATTATCCTCAAGTTTTACAAAAATGTAAGGGTTTATTGTATAGTTTATACTATCCTGAGCCCTATGTAAAAGTGGAATTTTTATTTTGTTTTTAATATAATCAATTCAACACATACTTATTTTCTACAAGAATAACGTGGCTTTGAATTCCTCATTACACCAGAGGATACGTCGGCGTAGTCCACAACTATCAAGCCAAAATTAATTTTCCTTTAAATTTTTTTATTCATTATTTTCTTTTTTGTTATTTATTCATTTATTTATTTGTATATAATTATTATATTTTTGGGGGAAATAAATACTATTAAAGTTATAAATTAATTTGCAAAATGAACTCTAGGGTAATGTCGCAACCGGGATCGCGACGGGGACGGCGAAAAATAATTTTTAAAAATTGGGAGTCGCCACCAAGTTTATTTAATTTGGAAAATCTTGGAAAAACCAATTCTATTTTTTTCAATGAAAATAGTGTTTGAAAATCAGATATGAGTTGAGAATTCGGTTATGCATAGGGAAGGGTAGGAACTTAATCCCACGCACCCCTAATACACCCGTCCTTAGACGATACCTTAGTAAATTATGCAGATTAAATAATAACCCCTTTAAAATTCAAATAAGGAAGATAAAAATTATAATGTTAGCACATAAATTAAGAAAAATTAACTTACCAAGAATATTTACAATTTAAACACATTAATTAAGAAGATTTAATTATGACAAATATATTTACAATTTTAACACATAAAATATTTATAATTTAACAAATAAATTAAGAAAATTAATTTTTGCCAAGTATATTCAAAATCTAAATAAATACATCAAGAAAAATTTGTTTTAGAAAATACATTTACAATCTTAACAACTAATAAATAATTTACACAAAATATTTACAATTTAAACATATAAATTCAAGATTAAATTTACCCAAATCTATTTATGATTTGAACATATAGATTCAAGAAGTTTAATTTACAAAAAATGTATTTAATTTAAACACATAAATTATTTTACACAAATATATTTACAAAATTAAACATATAAATTCCAGAAATTTAATTTACATAAATATATTCATGATTCAAACACATAAACTAAGAATTAATTTTGACAAACATATTTACAATTTTAACGAATACATTAACATAAATTAGTTTTTTTTGAAAAAAATATATTTACAATTTTAACATATAAACTAGAAAATAAATTAAGAAGAAAATTACTTTAGCAAAATACTTATAATTTAAACACATAGATTAAGAAGAATTAATTTAGACAAATATATTTTACAATTGAAATGTATAAATTAATGAATTTAATTTATATAATTACATTTACAATTTAAACAAATTTAAGAAGATTTAATTTTGGCTTGACAGGGATAGCCTGCTCCTTCGTATCCTCTCAGACAACGGGAACTCAAAGTCACGTAGTTCTGTAAAAAATATTTATGCATTGATGAATTTTAATTAAAAGAGAAAAAAAAAATGTATGTTTTGATTGATTTTAATTTTGAAAGTGATTCTGATTATCAAATTGTCTGAAAATAGAAATCTGTTGGTGCGCAGAGTTCATCAAGGCAGCACTAGGCTACTCAATAAACTTTTACACTTCAACAATACCTAAAGGAAGTATCAACCTCTCAATGATGACTATTAACTGATGAGGGAGGATAATAATAAATTTTTTTCAGTTTTTAGAACTAAAAAAGATTGAACAAAAAAATAAAAATAAAAAAATGTGCCTAAACCAACATGGCCTAAAAAAACTTTTGACCCAAAACCTACTACTTAAAATAAAGTGTCCAAAACTAATTCAAAAGCCTAATCTTAAATGACCACAATAACAATAACAATAATAATAATAATTAAAGAAAACGGGAAGCTGACTCCAAAATAAGAAAAGCATAGAAACTTAAAAACGAAAGAGACAAAATCCCTAAACTTAATAGCGACAAAGATGGGAAAGTGAGTGAGGCTCAAACATGAGGAGGATAACTGGGCAAGCAAGTGATGGACAAGGCGGTCCAGTGGGAAGGAGCGATCAGAGGGGAGCTTGCACGCACTTTCCAATCCAGATGATTCGCGCTGTAAGCGGACTAGCACCAGTCAGTGGAGGCTTCATTTGTGGCAATTTGCTTGAGAAGGAAGGGTGCAGATCGCGATCTCCGCGGTATCTTTGGGTGGAGGTTCAAAATCTGGGTAGCAGCGGCAAGATGTGCGAATCCGGGTCAGTGTAGTGTCATGCTGCGCAGGTTTCGCCATGGCGATGGAAGATGGCTGAGTTGCGCAGAGGTGCTGTTGCGAAGTGGAGGGTGGTCGCGCTACGCGAGTCTTTGACGGCCTTGGGTTAAGGGGCTACTACCGTTCACGGCGGAGGGCTTGCGGGTGGCTGTCCATGACGGTGGAATAGTGTCGCCATCGGGTTCAAGGTCGGTAATTTGGTTTTCAGTATATGGGTTTGTGTTATGGTGATGATAGTTATGGCTTGATTGCTTTGGTGTGGTGATGATGATGGTTCACAGTGGTTTAATTAGAGGGTTGTTATAACAATGATAGTGATAGGCTTTGATTGTGATAGTTAAAGGTTAATGAGATGATCTAATGAGGGTTTTGGGAATGGAGGGGTGCTTAGCTATGAGAATGATGATGGATAGGAATGAAAAGTGAGGTTGAAGGTGATTGTCAATGGGTGCCGCCACTATCTCTGTCTGAATGATTCTTATTGCCCTGCCTGTTTTTGCTCTTGTTTTTTTCTTTCTTTTGATCCTCTTGCTTGTCTGTTGATGGCCCCCTTTATATTGAGTTCATTTGGATAATTAACATTTGACTCCATGCTTTCTCTGGCATACTGGGGGAACCATCTGAACTTGTCTCTCATGCTTTCTTCCTCGGACCGAGCAAGTGCGGGGATGGAGAAAACTGTCCAAGTCGGAACCGAGGCATCTTGTGCTGCATTTCCCTTTGTTACTGACAAGTGTATTTTTTATTTTATTTGCCATCAATTCTTGTATCAAGTTCACGCGTGTGCCCTGAGTGTGTCATGGGATGGGACCCTTTTTTTCACGCACAGCATTGTGTCCATTTTCTGTTTTTTTTCTTTTATTAGAGAATGGGTATATATATTTTTAGAAGCGTGGGGCTCCTATATGTATTTTATTAGAGAATGGGTATGGCAACAAGGAAGTGGAGGGGAGCTCCACGAGGGAGTGTCTGCCATTTCCCTTTTCAATTATTATTATTATTATTTTTTTGTATTTTCACCTTTTTTTTGATTTTATTTGATTTGAAATGAAAGTGACTGAAACATTAGAGATGAATTTAGGAAGCTTTTTAAAAGACTTTAAAAGAAACTGCAAAATGTGCAAATTTTTGGAATTTTCTTGTTCAAGAGACCGTACAAAATTGGGTGTTCACAGGTAACCATATTTATACAGATGTATTAGGGATGCAGTGAGATTAAATTTCTACCCTTCCCTAATCATAATTAGACTCCCGAACTCAAATATTTTTCAATAGACCAGTTTTGCAAATCAAAAGGTTTTCCAATTTTAGCCAAAATTAAAATTGGTAGCGACTCCATTTATTTCTTTTAGAAATAAATTCTTGTTGTCATTTTGTTATGACGCCCTCCAGATACGTTGTAACACACACACACACACACACACACACACACAGATATATATATACATATATATATATATATATATATATATATATATATTATTGTATGCATCTCTATCTCTAAAACTTGGGTGTTAATGGTGAATCTATTTATAAAAGATATTAATTTTAATACGCTGTTAGTGTAAAAAAAATTTACATCATTATCCAATTAAATATCTCACTTTGTATGACTTTCAAGTAGTTGGGGATTGAAAGCAATTATATTTGCTGCTATGATATTACATTAGTGAATGAATGTGGTAAAAACATTTGCACCGTTGCCAATGCATTCTAATTAAATTATTTATAAAAATATATAGAAAACGATAGGTTAATAATTGCAAATTTAAATTATATAAATGATGAATCTAATTATTTTTTTAAAAAAATTATCAATTACCGTATCATATATATATTGACCACGTACATTTCCCAAAGACAATCAAAATTTCTTCACGTTTATGTATTGATCCCCGTATGTCTAACAAGTTGTCAAAAGCTTTACCTACAAATAACAGTTTCCATTTCACATGATCCAATTTCTCCAAGTGTAAATAGTCTATGCCACCATTAATATTAGTGGCATACTATACTATATCGCCGGTCAAGATTAAGTGTTGAAGCAAATAAGGAATTACCACTGAAGCAAACATTAATGTGTCAGAGCCACACTGATAAGTCAAGATCAAACTGTCAAACTCAATACTTTTCCTAAGAACACATAAGTGATCAATCTAATGAAAATTGAAACACCTTTTAAACCCGGATTGGCATATGCACCATTAACCACAAAACAAGAAGCAGCTCAAGAAAGTTCAGTTCAATCCAACCTAATATTGTTCTTTGTCCAGGGGAAATCCATCGATTCAATTATTCATTCTTGAAATTTATATGTCACTCAAAACGTGGAATGCTACCTAGCAAACCATGTGGAAAGCACAGGTCAAATGTCTTTGGAAGGGTAAAATGGAAAAATTGGGTCGCTACCCGAAAAGTAGTAAACACATGCATGATTATATCCTTGATATTCTGTGATCCTCATTAAATGCACGCCATGACTGTAAAAATATCTTGACAAGTTTGGTCAATACATGTGACATTAACAGATTGCAAAAAGTCTGGTTGATTGCATGTGAAATTAAATGTGATCGTGCGCTACTGTTAGATATTTCAGTTTGAGTTATAGTCAATAGCTTGGAGTTAAAATAGGAAAACTATTCTTATGAAAACTTCTGTCTTAACATAAATTGCTTAATTGAATTAATTAGTTAATCAAAACGTGTACAAGTTGATTAGCCCAAATACCGTAACTATAACATGTAAAGAATAGTACTATTATTTGTGTACACGCCCCTTTCGACTTATGTGAAATCATGTATAAAAGTAAATAGAAATTTTGGTTGCGTAAATGGCGAGTCTTTTTGAAAGAAAAATATGAAAAACTATATGTTACTAATTTGTTTTGATAATTCAACAAGAAAGACTTAACCCCCAAAGAGAAGCAAGATAAAAAAAAAAAGAAAAAAAAAAGAAGAAGAAGCATGCAAGCATTCAAGGCCCAACTGATTGAAAGTGGTGAATGTGATTAAAAGATTTTTAACATACATATTATCAATTATTCTATCATACATTCACCATAAAAATAGTTAAATTTTTTTAATTATTTACACAATCGATTCATAATTAATGAAAAAAGAAAGGTGTCTAAAACTTGTGTAACATTTTCCTTAGCTTGAAAGAAAAATAAAAAAAATGACACCTCCATGTTTATAACAAGACTATAGTGGCTTCATATACTAAGTAGCTTGTTGCACTTAGAAACGTAGCCTAGCTAGTTTTCATGAGGCGACAGTCTTCAAGTCTAAAGCTGATAACATCAATCTGAATAAATGGGTTAGTGTGAAAATGAGATCGGAACATATATAGAATACTAGTCAGAATATAGATGGTGATTATGCATGAGTGGCTTACTTAGTCAGTAGGAAAAAGTATAATGTTTATCTATAAATGTTGAAAGACGTACACTTTTGATTGTCTATGTTGGAAAAATGTATTATATATATACATAGCAGGGCCATCAGCGGTTGGACCACATCAAAGTGTTTGACTCAAACGTGTATTTAGAGAGATACAATTACGTAAATTATTTTGGTATTTAAATTATACGTAAAATCAAATGCTTAAAATGATGGAACTAAATAATGTTATTATTCCATAAGAAACTATTTTATTTCTATTACTGATTCCATAAGAAGCTATAGATCATGCTGTGACTATCAAAGATTTAAATTGCAGTCAATTACATCTGGCACCTAATCCAAATTGCAAAGTATTAATGCTTTCAGACTTCGTAATCACAACTTGAGCATTGTATGCATGACTATGACCAAAATATATAGAAATTTTTTGTAAGCCATGTACAGGGTAAGTATCACGATATCTGTCACTATTGACTGCGTTATTAAACTCCTTAACTTGCGATTAACTCCATTATAACTTGCAACTCAAATTGACGTATGGTAATTTTTTTGGTGAGTGATTTACGTATGGTATGCTATATATATATATATATATATATATATATATATATATATATATATATATATATATAAGAATACTTTTATATACTATATGACGTAGTTGAAATAGCGTATATATATATAATTAATTTGCAAACACCATTATTATTTCAGTTTCAACCCTTTTAATTTTTGGTACAAATAGTTTGCTAATTGCTATTAGCTAGCTACTATCTATTCTATTCTAATTAATAAATAACCAGGTTTACTAAATTTCTCCACTATCATTAAAATATATATTTATACATTATCCATAGGAAGCGGCAGCCAAATTAAAAAAAAAAATTGCAATAATGGAATAATTTATTGATCTCTTTTAATTTAATTTTTTTATTTTGGAACAAAGACAAAGCTATAAAATATATTATAACTAAAATGGATAGCAACTAACTAGTCTCGGTCATAAAAGGTACGTAGTGAAGAAAAACAAACACTCATTCTGATATTAAACAACTGTAGGGCGATTGAATCGACCGCTGATACTGTCAAGTCAAATCTGTAACCGTATAATTAATTTAAAGTTCAAAAGAGCCACCTATTTTGATTTTCAAAGAACAGAATGTCAGCATGCAAACTGTAGCGATTTGGAAGCTTGAAGTCATATAGAATGAGGTGTCACACCGAATAGTTTATGGGAAAATCTTGGTGACATGGAAAATCTTTTTCGTGTATATATCACTTTATTTTCAATACTATATATATTACTTTTTATAACATATATTTTTAATGCCATCTTGCGGTACTAATTAATAATATTTCAAAATTCTTATTCCAAAAATTAAATATGTTAGAGAATTGTTTTCGGTCAACACCGGAGGTTCCATATCGCAAAGATACCCTTCTCCATTTCCTTAAATTTCGCCTATGAACACTAGGAGGATGCTCCGTAATCAATTCGAAGTGACTCAACAATGAAGAAACATTCTTTTCTTTCGAATAATAACCGTACGTTTATAATCTGCCAATTATCCCTAAGTTTTATATATTACAAAATAATGTGCTGGATATGGCATGAAAGGTTCAACATATAACTTCATCAAAAGATTCAATATATATCTTATAATACCAGGTACTACTGTACAAGTATTTGTAACAATCATTTCATATTCATTCATGTATATAATATTGATATATGAGAAGAAAAAGTCTTAATTCTTTCAATAATTATGACTTTAGTATAGAAATAAATGACTCTTTCCAACTTTGTGTTGTACCCGAAGTTAAGTTTTAAAATTGCTCTTTCCAAGGAAGTACGGTGTCTATATATACATGTTTGTGTTATTTTACATTCATTCAACGATCCAATATAATCGAGTTGCTAATAACACTCTTTCTAATTTTTTAAGGTAAATTACACTTATCTTCTCTAAACTTTGATCAAATTTACTCTGACTTTTTTATATATTTTGTAAAATTTGTTCAAAGAATTCTAAGTTTATAAAATTATTACACCGCTCTCTTCTCTATCATATAATGAGCAATGTGTCTAAAAAAGATCAGTGTCACGTTAACAAATATAGATAAGATGAACTAAATTTTACTGAATTTTAATAGAGGTCATTGTAATTTCCCATTTTATAAAAGAGTTTTATATTAAAGTTTAATTTTTGGTGCACTCAATTGTACATCATCAACAAAAAGAATTTCATCAAAATGATAAATTATGATAATGGATAGTTATTTTATATGATTAGTCATTTTTTCATAAAATTCTATCAGTTGTCAACATAAAATTCTGGCACATTTGCACTATCTATATATAAAAATGGAATTTTTAAAGGGGGAATATCTCTAAAGTGAAAAATACATACATAATTAGATAGATATATAACAAAAATACTTCATTGTTAAAATCCTTTTGCACGCACTAATTAAATGTACGTACAACTGAGTGAAAGAAATATGATATGATGGCCGTATCCAACCAAATACATATATTATTTTTTTTTATTGCTTAAGGGTATTTCTGGTCGGTAGCTGAAGATTAATCCCATAGAGGCATAGAGATCATCGAAATGGGTTTGATATCTTCCAATAGAGTTTCTTTCTATGCACACGACAGGAGTCGAACCTTTAACACATGTTTAAAAGACTCGGTCACCTTACTAACTGTGCACAATTTTGTTGGTCCAAATACATATATTATTGAATAATTGTAGTGCAGGGTAATAACAATACTTTTGATTCGCCCTTAAGGAAGTGATATTAATGATTGTCATACTGACCGCAACCGGCGTTCTAAAAAATTTCCATTGACTTAGTTTAAGTTGTTTGACCGGCAACCAATAGTAGCATGGAATTCCTTTTCTCCATTTCATTGGTCCACTTTTTCCAATTTTCTTACCCTTTTATCTCTTTCTGATTTAAGTTAATTCATTTTAATTTATTTTTGTTTTGAAAATAAAATTACTCGTTATGTTTGTTATTTCCTATATCGATCTTTTGAGATTTTTCAAGAAATAGATTTAAAAATATCAACAAAGTAATAATATCTTAATAAAACTAATATATATATATATATTTCATGTAATTTGCGCTATGGAAATGATTCTTCTCCTGCTAAATTTTTGCATGATTTTAATTATACGTAATCTTTCATCGTTGATTAAGAAATGAAATGCACATAAGACAGACAACAAAAGAAAACAGACATCAAGAAGTCATATACTGTCAGATTATTATGTGAAAATTTTCACATCAAACAATTTTTTTTAATGGTTGTTAAATTTTTCAACCTTTAGTAGAAAATATTGAATAAGGATGACAAATTATTTGAAATGGAAACAACAATTTGTCACCTCACCTTGAAGTCGGGAATGGCAACTGGAGCACGTCGAGTTCCATCACAAATTAGTCATAAAATGTGCGGGATATAAGTTGGCTCTTTATTTGAGTTAAAAGTATGAATCTATCTTATAAAAAATGGCTAATTGTAACCTGATCAAGTTATTTTTGTTATATTTTTAGGTATGATACTAATATGTCTTGCGCTGTTTAGATTAATCATAAAATGGAAACGGATTGGCCCATTTTAATTAGTTATTTTGATTAAAAATGTCAATCCCTTCCATAAAAAAAATGATAGGTTAGCAGGCGCAACCTGCTCCGCCACCCATACCTCCAAGTTAACTACTAAGATGATTGTATTTTATTTAATGGAATAAAAATATATTAAAAAAAAGGTTTATGGAGTGATGATTAAATGATTGATAATTTGCGGTACAATTTGCAACAAAGAACAATTGATTGTTTAAAGTGATATTATGATAATAATAAAATTGTTCAATAAATTCGTATCATACACCTTATTATTATTGAATGTAATAAATGGTCATTACTCATTTCATTCACTCATCACATCCAATGGTGATAAAGTATGCAGCGCATATTTATTGTGTAATTTTATTATTCTTATAATATTAATCTTATTCAAATCCCTCTCTTATTAGATCTTCCGGTTCGGTTTTCATTGCGGAAGCCCCTCAATCGGCATGTAGTTTGGCTTTCCTTGACATTATTTCGGAGCCAAGTTAAACCTAAAAGGAAAAGGTATTTGAATGATATTTAATTGCGCATTGTATTTTTTTAACGTATAATTTGATTCATTATTTACTTTGACTATAAATTTTTCTAAGTTTTACTAATCCAGTAATGGGTTGATATATCATTAACAAGTTTAATTTTCAACATTCTACACAATAATGTATAATTAAATACTATAGGATAATTTTCAATTAATAATAGATCAAAATTATATCATTTTTCATTTGTAAAGTCTTGCTTGAGAATTAATATTACTTTGCAATTTTTGGGACTGGATTAAGGATAATACAAGATTAATATGTGAATTCGTTTAGAGCAAGTTTGAAAGCTGAATACATGCATGTTTTTTGAGTCAAATAGAGCTCCTTTTAATCCATTCATCTTGTCAAGCCAATCGTATTGCTCCTTCAACCTAGATGCTATAGTGTCCTGATTGAGACTAAATCTATATACTTGTTAGCATTAGCAAATGAAAAATGTTATTTGTACTCATAGTATATGGAACACCGTGTCGATTCACATCCTAGAGTCTACATCTCATTCAATGGTGGATGAAGTATGAGTCAACATGGTGTCCTGTGTAAAATAAATACAAATAATATAACTCTTAGCAAATAGCAACTCTTGGGACATCCTGGTGGGGTACTTTCCAAGGAAGGGAATAGACGAATAGTTGTGTTGATTTTTCGTGTAAAACATGGAGCTAATGTGTTACCGCATATGGTTGGTAGAATTTGTCTAGTTGGTTGGTGATTAACAGACAATTATGACGATTGAATAGATGAATATAGTCACTATATCAATATTTAATTAATTTAATTAGTGGTTTGATATTTACTCTCTTTAAACAAGATCTCTCAGTTCAAATATTGCCAATTAAAAAAAAAAAACAGTGAATTGACTTGTGTGTTGCACGGCAATTACACATAGAAAACATTGAATCAATAGACAAGTAAGCGAATATTATGCATGAGAGCTTTATTCTCGTAGTGTTAGGGTCTCAAATTGCTTAAGTATGTGGTTCAAATAATTTTTATAAACGTCTGAGCAATGCTCCCCCTAGGGTGTACGTATATAACGGGTGGGGCGAAATTGAACCAAATCTAATAAACTTGATTTAATTTTTTAATTGAACCATTTTTTGAGCCCGAAATTAACCTAATAATGACATCACCCAATTAGTAGTCGGGTTAAACCAGGTCAACCAGACCTTTGTACCATGTATAAAAATTTGAACATTATATACAATGGTAAGATTATAAAAATTTTAAAATAAGATACAAAATTCAAGAGCAGTTTTACAATATATGTTTGAAAATAAACGATATAAATATAAAAGTAATATCAATTTATGTAAAATATATTAATTGAAATATAAAATCTTATGTTTTATCACTATTTATCTTTAAAAACTAAACTTTAAGGAAATATTTGAATTTGGGTCTGACCAACTCGAAATACATCCTGAACTCTGTAGAGCAAGGAGCACTAAAAATGAAACACTATTTATTATTTATTAAGAAACTCGAGACTTTTGTATACAACTTACACACTAGAGCACACAAGCTTTGCCTACCAATTTTCTCACTCACTTGTGCACCTTAACTAAGTGATGCACACTAGGACACTCTTTCTCTCACACACCTTACTTACTATCATGACACGATTTGGGCACGTGATCGGTATATAAAAAATCTTATTTTCACGTAAGTCTTGTGACCTATATACCCGTCTCTATGCATATTAAAAAAAATCATATAAAAGATAAATCTCATTTTCTACAATCAAATCACGTATTCTTCAAAATCAATACACTCACACACACACACACACACACACATTCATAGCAATACTCTCATAATCAATATGAAATTTCATAATAACATCATTGAATACATATATATAAAGTTTATGATTTAGGGTTTAGGATCTAGGGTTTATATGAATACAACTCATATTGGTGTCAAAGTACGCAAAACATAAACATACTCTATAGTCCGAGATACTATCTGCAATGCACTGGAGCATTCTAAACCAAAACATGATACACTTCACCTAGTGAGGCTCACCAACTAAAATATATGGCTACTAGGAGGAAGGAGATTGAGAAGAATCTGCAGCAGATGCTCTACTATAAAAATAAAATGGAACAGAGGGTTGAGTTTTGTAACCAAAACTCAATAAGTGAGTCCTCACCTGGAACCTCCTTCATGGGACACCAAAGGAACATGCACAACTTATGTTTCAACTTCTACCTTAATCGCAAACATCTACCTTAAGTTTTCACTTTTGCAAGGTTTCAACTTTAGCTGCAGGAGGTAGTGTAGTCTCACTACCTCTAACAACTTTCCATAGGTCTTGACCTTAGAGATATGACTCCATGCATGTTTGTCATGTATTATAATTCTGGGCGCCAAGCTTCCTAATTCCACCACCCACTTGGATATCTGCCATAGTGACTAAATGAAATTTTCTCACTACTACTTTGATCTCAGACCAATAATGTTACAGTCCTAGACTGAGATTTTGCAAGAGCTCCCCCAAAACTAATAATCCTCTCACTTGAAGTGATTCCAGACCCTCAAGCTCTTATGACAAATTGTAGAGTAAAGAAGCACTAAAAATGAAACACTCTATTATTTATTAAGAAACTCTATACTTTTGTATACACCTTACACACTAGAGCACATAAGCTTTGCCCATCAATTTTCTTATCACTCACTTGTGCACCTTAACTAGGTGATACACACTAGGACACTCTTTCTCTTGCACACCTCACTTTTGTTGCATTATCTCACTAGAACACACATTATAGTAACAAAGCCTACTAGGGTGGAGTTAGATCCACTATCTTAAGATGGTAACAAAGCCTATTGTGTGCATGTTATTATTGGGCCACCCACAGATGTCCAATCCTGCAAATTTCATGCTCTCGATGTATACTCTTGGGCATGATAGGGTGTATTAAGGTCTCATATTGCTTAAGGATATCGCATAAATAATATTTATAAGAACTTAAACAACATTCTACTATGAGTAAATTTTTTAGTGTGAAGTTAGATCCACTATCTTAAAATATACAGTAAGGGCTTCTAATAAGATAACTAGTTGAAATATAGTAAGCTCTGAACACTAGTAGTCTAGCTAGATTAAAAAAAAGAAAATATATGATTATAGTTACTTCTTTACCAATATGCAAGCCACTCTGTAGTTCGTAGCCTTATTACCCTTCGTACCATTTTCAATAATTTCAATTTATTCTCTCATTATTTGTCTCCCAATTTAAATTTCCTTATATTTTGTCATGGTTAAACCTCGAGCACCCCATGGAATTAGCAGCTCACAACTAGTGTATTTGTTGTTTCCCTTGTTCTTTTTTCTTTTTTCGGAATAAAATTATTAGTTGTTTCCTTTGTTTTCTTCCACTATGGTAAAAACGATGTGCAAATATCAGCATTAGAACTTATAAAAATATCTTAGGCAAACACTATGTGCTGTAGTGATTTAGATTTTCTTTTATTCTTACATATTTATATACAAATTAGTGTTAGACCGATAGGGATAGTCAAAAAAGCACTAAGCTCGTGCTTGAAAATATGAGCTTATCACAATATTTAGTCTACTGCTGATGTTCTGTACTTGTCTCTTTTAAATTTTAATATCTTGACTGTGTTAAATTTCAAAATTGGTGAACTTATTTCTAACAAGGCAGTGGCCGCAATATCTCAATATCAAAGTGACGTACGTATCCCAAAAATTATGTATGTAGCCATGAAAGTTTTTTTTCCTTTTTGATAAATTATATCAAAAGTAATTCAATTAAACTTTTCTTAACCATTAAAGAGAAACATTCTCTATTTTAACTGTTCAAATTTAAAGGTTTTATTAATTTTTAAATAACAATATGTTTAAATATATAAAATATCATTCTTGTCTTTGAATCACTTCAAACTTATAGGCATTGATTTATTTTTATAAACATTATAAGTTGATTTAAAATGAGGATATAATAAAAGAAAAATAAAAACAAAATATAAAAAGTGTCACCGAGTCACTAACAGGACAGAAACCCATGCATGGTATGAGTATAAACAAAAAATGTGCATGTAAAAGTAAAAGCAATAAAGTCAGGCACAAGAAAGTCAGATAGAAGAAAGGTTGGTGAATTTAGTGCATGAATCTATACCATATATAGTACCATAGTTAAGGTTTGTTTGTGCTTTTTTTTAAAATAAATAATCACTTTTTTGGTTTAAAAAAATCAATTTTCATATTTTTGGATAACTTTTAGAAAATAATCAAAATTTCAAGATAATCAATTTTCAGCTTTTTCAATTATATATAAAATCAAGCGAACGAAAGTTGGGTTACTTGATCAACTCCATATTTTATCTTGAGCTTGAATTTAATTTTTAAATTTTAACTAAATACACAAATTAGTCCCTCATAAATACATCAACGGATAAGTTAATCCCTTATATTTTGAAAATTTCAAACTGGTGCCTCACATTTTAAAATAAAGGATAAATTGATGATCTCTCTATATAGTTTCATACAGTTAAAAAGGACATAAAATGGTTCCTCCGTATATTGTACAAAGAATCAATTTGTTCCCTTTGAAAGATTAATTTGAATTTTTAAATTTGAAAGATTAATTTGTTCCCCAATATATTTCTGAGGACCAATTTGAATATTTTATTTTAAATTTTTGCATTAGTAGGTCTATGTAACTACTTTTACAACTACTTAAGAAATTTGAAGACATGGTCCAATTATATATTATAGTAAGTGTTTCTTTTAATTCCAACTTTTAATTTATAAAAAGTACAATAAATCCCTAATTTAGTCTTTCAAATTTTTTTAAATACCAATTTAATATTTAGAATATTATTAGTGATTATTACAATCAATTAAGCTAGGTTTGTTTCCTTGATCGATCTGTTTTTTTTTTTTTTTTTGGCCTATACCACTAGTATTCGAAATTTGGTACTGGACTCCAACTAATGTGGTTTGAGTTTTGATTGGCTCACTATAATGGCGAAATTTTTCTCCCACTAGGCCCTTTTTTTCTGTTAAATTTCTTTGTTAGTCTTTGAATTATTTTTTTTTGAAATTCGACAAATTTCTATATTTCACAAATTTGTTATTGGATCACTTAACTTACAAAACATTTGTAATTGAGTCTTCGGATGTTTTTTTATCTGTAGTTATATTTTTGTTATAGCTTGTCTGATGTCATAATATCATTTGATGATATTTAGTGATTTAGTGGTAATATCTTGACACTATCTTTCAACTCAATAGTTATTTATAACATTTAGAATAGTACCTTAGTATATTCCTTTTTTTATCTTATCTATCAACCTGATTACAAATATTTTCTAAGTTCAGTGATCCATTTACAAATTTTTAAAGTAAGAGGGCTATTTAATTTTTTTTCGAAAAAATGTAGGGACTAATAAATTTATTTAATTAATCTTTTTTTTCATCTATAAAACTTCAACTCGAAATTTTACTTCAAGAAAATAAGTATCTGATCACTTCAACTAATCAAATGTTGGTAACGTTTGATATTCATGACCATATGTATTAAGATTTACTAAATGATGGTTTTTTGTGTGACGCATTAGGTAAAATAGGCTGCACATTTGACCACATTTACTGAATACGGCTAAATATTTAGTGTATAGTTTTTTTGGTTACAATATTTAGTGCATAGTGGCTTTGCTTTACTTCGTGCATCAAAACCTTGGCCGTAAATGATATATATTTTGATTGTAAATCACTAACAAAGTTAATGATTTGTCTTGGTTTTCAAATTACAGAATCTGCCATTTCTCACTCATATATGACAAGAAAATATTTGCCAATAAATATAAAAAATAAAAAAAATCAATAGCCAATAACCATCGTGTTTTTAAATATTTAATTAAATAGCCATACACTAAAAATAAAATAATAGGTTATAGCAGCCACTGTTGGCTTGCAGCTTGTCCTTGTCCATCTCATGTAATTAATTTAAGGTAATAACAATATATATTTTTTTTGGAAAAAAAGAGCGCTAGTGGTCTCTCTCTTGCGTATATAAATATGGATCATAGTGTTAGATCCTTAGGTGCTCTGCTTCTTACTATTTGAGATAGGGAACTTTCTCTTCTCTCTCTCTCTCTCTCTCTCTCTCTATAGAGCATCATCAATCTCTAGAACACTCAAGTGAGAGAGGGCTAGTTTAAGAGTGAAAAAGAAAAATGGGAAGAGCTCCTTGCTGTTCCAAAGTTGGTTTGCACAAAGGTCCATGGACTCCTAGAGAAGATGCACTCCTCACCAAGTATATCCAAGCTCATGGAGAAGGCCAATGGAAATCACTACCAAAGAAAGCTGGTAAGATCTTTATGATCCTCATCATGCGTGTGTGCGTGTGTGTATATATATATGTATCACCTTCATAATCTAGTAGGCATCGTTCTCCTCTTGAATCTTACATAAATAGAAAAATAAGTGTTGGGAGAGCAATTCTCAAACTTGGTCCAACCATAACTAGTTAAATTGTTATCCTTTAACACTTTATTTATAGCTTTATATATGATTATTATTATTATTACTTTTCTTTTGGTTGTTATAAGAAACCATGCTAAACAAGTGTGTGCCTTGATGCAGGGCTTCTTAGATGTGGGAAAAGCTGCAGACTCAGATGGATGAACTATCTGAGGCCAGATATAAAGAGAGGGAACATAGCCCCTGAAGAAGATGACCTCATAATCAGAATGCATTCACTCTTAGGGAACAAGTGGTCCCTCATAGCAGGGAGATTACCAGGGAGAACAGATAATGAGATAAAGAATTATTGGAACACCCATCTAAGCAAAAAGGTGAAAGGTCAAGGGTCAGACCTGAAAGACCAAGAGCAACAAGAAGAAGGACCATCCAATAAAAAGAAGAATGATGGCAATAAGAAGAAGAGCAACAGCAACAACAACCAAAAGAAGAAGCAGACCAAGAAGGACAAGAAGAGCAACAACAAAGGGTCAAACAATGAGGAGCCACACAAGACTCAAGTTTACCTACCAAAACCCATAAGGGTCAAGCCATCATCTTTGCCTAGAACGGATAGCACAACATGCACCTTTGATTCCAACAATTCTTCATCACCAATAAGTGCATCAACAAGCCAAGAAGAGAAGGAGCAGGAAATAGAGAACAACATCCCAAAGCCGGCAAAAGATGAAAACATGCTTTGTGAGGTCGTTGGTAATAATAATTTGGAAGAAAACGATGGTTTTGGCTTCTTTTGTGATGATTATGACTTGGTCAACTACTCGGCCATGGAATGCCGCCAGCCTTGTTTTGCCACAGATCATGGCACACTAGAGAAGCTATACGAAGAGTATTTGCAGCTATTGAACATGGAAGATAACATGTTTGAGTTGGATTCTTTTCCAGAATCTCTTATGGTGTTGGAATAATAATGACTATTGTAAAAGAGAAAAAAAAAAAAAGGATTGGGAAGAGAACAAATGAATAAAATTTATCTGACCAAGCATGTGAATATAGACCCTCGATCTTCTTTATTTTATTTTATTTTTTTACTTGAGACATAAATAGTACTTCTTCTTTTTTTTTCAATGAGGGATTTATATAAATGCTTTGAAGCTTGGGATGTCACGTGGTTACCCCCTATCCTTTTGGTCCTTTTACAACGAATAGTCTTCCTCTAACTTTTTGTGACATTCAACAAGATGAAAAGTTCTTAAATGTCATAATCCTGATAGCCCTATCATAAGCATATTCAGAATATAGTTGATAGGATTCATAAATGAATATATATATATATATATATATATATATATTGAAAAAACATCGATAAAATTTATTTTTATTATAAATGTGTCTAAATATAAAATATTAAATTTGTATTATCTCTCTGTAAGACCATATCTGAAAGCAAGCAGATGTGGGACTTAACAATGTAAGATTTGATTAAAATTATTATTATTATTTATATATAAAAAATAAATACTAAATTGACATTAGAGAGAGAAAATATAAACTATTTAGTAGTAAATGGAATTAATACTTTTGTTTTTCTCTTCTCTATGAAATTTATCATTAACATTCACATTTAATACATGAATAACATGAGCAAATTATATTGATTTTTTTTTTAAATTTGGTAAAATTCACTTTGATTATGCTGTGTTTATAAAATCAGTTTAGAAGTCCTTGAATTTATGAAATCATTATTATATTATACCAACCTCCCATGAGTTATAAAATTATTACATCTCATCCACTCCTTTATTATATATTCTATACAAGTTAGTATCACCTGAATAAATAGAGGAAGTCAGGATGAATTCTATCAAATCATTGATGTAATTTGTCCAAATAACATTATTCAAATAATTTATATAAAAAAACCTTTCATTCTCCTAAAATATCCTATTTGATATTTTCTGTAATCTGAAAAAGACATTTCTGTTTTTCAGCACTTGATGACATAATTGAGAGAATAGTCGACGATGATAGGTACCAAAAGGATTCATAATTCTTTATCTAACACCATCACTGATGCCCTCCGTGTTTGTTGTCAAATCGTCTATCTAAGATTTGGGAGAAATTCGAAAGTTTTTGTTGTGAAATCATGGGAAACGAAATGTACCGTTTATAGGGAGGATAAACATGTTTGAAATTCATCAAATAAAATTTTTTGTGATCTTTGTGGGGGGAAAAAAAAAGAAAGAAAGTATGGGCATCCTCTAATCAATTTGTGTAGTAATATTTTTTTTTACTCAACTTAATTTAAGCGTGGTTGGGGCTGTCATTTATTAAATGTTCAAAAGGAATTTCAGGTGGAGAAAGTGTGATAGTTTACTAGTGGCGTGCCTGATACTCATATCTCATCGAAAGAGAAGAGAACGACAACTGTATGTTAGTGCTAATTAACTACAATTAATATGGTAGTATTTTTTTTGGGTATACATACTGCTACAATATTAAATATTATGTTGGAAAGTGTACCTGTAATATTTATTTAAAATTTAAACTTTCTCCACTAAGCTAGTAAGATCCATGAATATCCAGATGATATTTACTATAATGCAAATAAACGAGGCACTACTTCTCCTTTAAATGACAAGGCATTATTGGTTCAAACTATTTAAATCTTCTATTGATATGAATATTCCACCACATTTAACATTTTAACAACATTTATAATTACTAATAAAAAATGTTATTGAAATAATTTAGTTAATAGGATTTTTATACGTGTAATATATAGTTTATGTTATTAAAAAATTAATGATATTTTAATATAATTGTAATATTCCGAAAATGGATGTCTTTAGGAAGGATATGCCTAAATATAGGAATGGTTGGATAAAGCTTTAAAGATATTTAAATACTTAAAAAATAGAAAAAAAAGGTTATATATAAAATAAATAAATCAAATAATGAATAAATATAAATCTCTATTTTAAATTTATGTGAAATAGCAAACCATATAATATCTAAATTTTAAAAGAAAAATATCAATTCCAAAAGGAGAAAATAATAATGTTGTGTGTCAATCTTTTTCCATATCAATGTCTAGTTTTTATTTGAATTTGATATTTAATCTTTCTATATAATATGATATTCAGTTTGCATTATGGTATTTGATTTTTAAACTTTAAAAATATTATCTTATCAAATTTATTGGATTCAATATTACTTATAATTATCGTTTATCATTGATATTTATATTTGTATCAGTATTATATATTATATATTTTGTTGGAATTACAAGAGATGAAATATACTATATTTCTCTTTTCATATATGCTCTTTAGAAATTGATTTTAGTATAATAACTAAGGTCACATTAAGATTTATTTAGATATCTACCATTTATATTTATGGTGTAAGTATCAATTAAGATTTGAGAATAAATATGCATGTATATTTATAATATAATATAAAGTTTTAGTTGTGATATTAGTTCATTCCTTTTATCATATATTGTAGTTAGTCTATAAGGATTTGACTATGTGTGTGTGTGTGTGTGTGTGTGTGTGTGTGTGGAATATTTCACAGATATAACTTTCATAATAATGATATTTGTTTGAAGATATTAGAAATTTTTTGTATTTAAAATGTATTATGAATATGAATTGTTATATATTATAGACAATTATTAGATATTTTTAGGAAGTTATTAATTATTGGAATTGACTGCAAAATTTGTTTATCATGTAAATTATAATTATTATTGTTGTTGTTGTTGTCATCATTGTTGTTATGATTATTATTATTATTTTAAAAGATAAACAAGAACATAATGTGAATACACCACGGTATATGTTATTTATTTTGAAAATCTCATTATTTTTTTTATTTCAATATATATATACAGATATATTCGTGATGCCAAAAGATAATTAAGAGATATGTTAGGATAGTTTAAATTTGAATTATCCAAGTAGTTACAAAATATATGATTAGATTTAATCTAAATATTATCCTTATCTCATTGTTATCTATATCGCACAGTTAGTTAGAATATATTTATAGAAAACCTTTAACATAATCTTATCCTTATGCTGTTAAAGTATGATCCATGTTCAGTATTTTACAAATATCTTGAGTTATAGATGTTCGATTGACGCGATTTTTGTGGCGTTAGAAAGCTAACACAATTATCTATAAGTGTTATCTCTATCCTTGAGGCCAAATTCTAACCCTAGTTTAAGTTAAATGGTTATGAAAGGTTAAAACGAAAAATGAAAAAAGAAAAATGAAAAATAGAAATAAAATAAAGAAAATAAAATATGTTAGTGATATCTTTCACCTCTTGCTATATATTTGGCACATTATGATCCTCCCAAATGAAGTTTAAGAACCCTAACCGTCCAAGGATTTTTCCCTAGAGAGAAAAGCGCAATTTCTCTCAATCCTCTTTGATTAATCTCTTCCAGTAGGTGCTCTCACCCCTATCCTTATATGGTTATGAGTTTAGTAAATCTTTAGATTGTTATGGTATAGTTTTCTCTTCTCATTCAATTCCAAGTCATTCCTGATTCTTGTCTATAATTCCATGGCAGTTAAGAGTGTCATTCCAATTCCCCAGTATCATGTAGGCAGTGGTCAAGCACTTCCGACAACGAACAGTGAGTGAGTTTAAGCTCATGACCATACTTTTGATCATTATTAATATTTTCCTAGCATTAAATAAATTGTTTATGAAATTTTAGAATGACTTATACCAGATATATGATTTCATGGATTATGCCAATTTTAAGAAAAATTATTGTTTTTACAATTATTATGAATACCTTATTTTAGAAAACTCATGGGACCATATTTGATACCTTGCATGTTATAGAGTATCTTTTTCTCAGTTTATGAAATTATGAGACCTTTGTTTAATGTTTACAATAGAAATAGTGATTACCATGTTTTGCAGACTATGGATTTCCTATAAAGATTTTAGAACATCAAACATGATTTATTGAAAGTGTTGAATAAAGTATGATTCATAACAATTGTCAGATACATACTCTGTTGACTTCTGAAACCACTATATCTACAAGCTGGTGATCCCTTAGGCATGATTTTAGAACCTCAGTTATGCTAAAGTCAGATTGTTAGAATTATATAAATTCAGAGCTTTTTGATTTATCCAGTTTAACTGCAAGTTATTATTGTTATTATTTTTTATTAGTGAGAAATAGAACATCGAGTTAACGGCTGCATGATTGATCATTAACCTTGGTACCAAGTGGTCCGCCATAGGACTAGCTCACCCATAGTAAGGAACCTAGTGAGGTGTCCATTATGGGACCTAGTTAGGTGCCCATCAGATTAGCCATTGGCTCAAATTTAGCTATTCAGCTCAGATATTTATGTACAGAATAAATACTATTTCTCTACTAGTTATTATCATGATTTCAGATAAATTGTTTCTCAGTTAAGTTATATGTATCCAAATATATAAAGTGTTTTATAGCAACTGCATGTATATATTATGTATATTGTTGTTGTCCAATGTGGGTTGTGAGTGGAGGCTCGCTCACTGAGTTTTGATGAGTTCACTCATCTCTTTTTCTCCTCTTACAGTTACAGTTGCAGATCCAGTTATTATTCAAACCCAGACTCAGTAGCTTTGCAGCTGTTCTATTGGTGAGCTTCACTCTGTAGTGAAGTTTAAATTAGGATTATGTTATAATAGAGTGCTCTAGTAGTGTGCAGGCAGGGTCCTCGGATATCATTTAGCATGTATGATTATTTTGAAATTATGTTATTTTATCATAATGATATTTTATATAATTTCTTCAAGGACACAATTTAAGATTATTTATTTCAGTTATAGGTTTGGAACATTTAGATTAATTAAATATTTTATTTATTTTATTAGTAAAGTTTTCAAGAAATTTTAAGGAATTTATTTATTTATAATTTATTATGAGCATTAGTTTAGTAATTTAATATGCATGATTTCATGAAAATAATTCTAAAAAGTTTCCATAAGGGACAATATCCCTTATGTGCCGGCCACGGTTTTTGGGTCATGACAATAATCTAATAATATTTTAAATATTATTAAATCTCAATTATGTTAAAAAAATGTATGACAATTTATTGTAAGTCGTTATAAGGATTTTTCTTTAATAAAAATAATTAACTATGCTTTTCCCCTTGAAAAAGTTAAAGTTATTCATCATACCAAATCTTGATAGATCTGTGCCACTAATCATTAATAATATACACCGTATTTTGTTATTTTCGAGATATTTAGTACCCCGATCGAACAGTTGCTTCAGTTAATAAGTCAATAAGCATATATGATTAAAACCAGGGCCAGCTAACATGAATTAATTATTCAGGCTCTTTATTTAAGGCTTTATAAGTATCAATAAAAAAGGGAATTAGAGAAGAGCAGGACATTATAGTAGTGGACTCGTGGTTTGCAATAGAATCATAAAAAAGGATGCAGTTTTTTTTTAATTCTGAACCGATTCATTTAACAGAAGCATATAATCATGCATGAGTAATAATCAAATGGTGGGTAAGCAATTATAGATGATGGTGGTGGCCATGGACCAGCACCTCACCTTAAAAATGCCAAGCTTCGGTTGGAATCAAATCGAATCATGATACTTGAGTTTAAGTAATGAGAGTTGCATTTTGACTAATAGTAACAATATTCGAGAAGGCAAGGACTATACATGGGAGACAAGTGTGGGCAGGGTGGGAATTGTGTTCGCCATGGATCAACAAGATCTAGGTTGAGTTGGAGTTAAATTGGACCGTGACATTTGATAATGTCAAATGAGCTTAAGTAATAAGACTTGTATATCATGATCAATAGCTGTAGTTTTTTATTTTTTATTTTTTGCCTAATATGCATTGCACGTGCTTGATTCTGTATATGGAAATATGACATTAATGAATGTTTTTAGGAAAAGTTTTAAAAGACTCTCTTCTTTCTTCAACGATTGGGCATGCGCAATTTTGTGTCTAAAATAATAATTAAAAAAAATTGTACAACACGATCCCTCAAACTTTGGTGAAGTATACTTTAATCTGTTTTTTTTTTTAAAAAAAAGAAAATTCTACACTTTATATATAAAGGACGTTTGTTACGAAAAACTTGCTAGGAAAATTCAACCCGAGTTTAAATACTGACACAATTTATTTTCCTTTGTATTATATATATATTGACATAATATTTTAAGATGTTGAAGGTCTGTCTATGAAATTGTATAGTTAATTCCAACTAATGTCATGAAATTAAAGCTGTTTCAACAATTATACCATAAAAGAGTTCTAACTGTTTATCACTAATATTGCATAATTTGGGGCGAAGATGTTGTGTTTAAGGATTGAATTAAATCATCGAACATTTATTATGGTATTTATTGCACATAAAGATCTTAGCCTAAAGGAACCCTTAATTGATACTAATATCTAATAACTTCTCAAATATAAATGAGAATGAATTTTTCGAAGCTGAAATAGGAATTGATTAACATCCGGAATCTCGTTCTACATGTCCGACAAATGGGCTAAAGACAGCATCGCATAAACGTCGATGCGCAACATGCAGGCACGTTATTTATATAAACTAATAAAGACAGTTATATATACATCTGGCCACCTTTGGCCTTCCAAAATATAGTAGTACCTTTTCCTTTTTGGGTGCACTCATTGCAAGCCGTATTCTATTCATTATAAAATAAAAGATAAATGTGAAATCGTCTCAATTAATGTGCTTAAGATTTGCCTTAATTTAAAAATTTGCTCATATGCATTAAATTGTTTTTCAATGTCATATGAATTTTTAAATTTAAAAATAAATTAATGAATAACATATCAACACTCTCAAGAGTGACACTCGAGTGAAATATACGTTGTACCAAGAAAGCAGTGATTGTTACCCTAGCAGAGTGTAGCCAATTCAATAAATGTTGTCAGTGTTACCGAAAAAAGAAAAACTTATCGGATTTAGAATGCAGTACTCCAAGAACTAAGGTATGAGTGGCTTTTAGTTTTTTAGTGTTTTTCTTAGCTGTGCAGGATTACAAAATTAAACACTCTAGCCGCATCTGTTACGTTTTAAAGAAATAATTTAATTTCAAATTGTCTGTTATAAAGTATTATTTTTTAAAAAAAAAATTATCCTATTTCCATTCTCTAAACTAAATTAACAACTACCTTAAAAAGGTAAATTTAATAACTATAATTATTAGGGAGAGATGATATCTAGTAATTTAGTAAAATTAAGTCAATTATATATATATATATATATGGGTTTATTTAATTAATAATATCATTAATCTGTATGCCAAAACTTTCAAAGACAATTATAAGACGAAGGAAAATTTTCATTCTTTGGTTGCAAAATCTGTTTTAATTTTAAGATTTTGGTAAATTAACTTCTAAAATTTTATTTTACAAAGGCACTTATTTAAACTTTTAGAATTCAATAATTCATTTGTTTTTTTATCTATATTTTTTATTTTGACGCTAAACATATTTGTATTTATTTTTTATTTTTCTAGCCAAATATTACATAGTTTAAGAAAAAAAGTATAAAAATTACTTATAATTTTAAGAAAAAATATGATTGAATTACTAAGGACCTATTTGATTTGAGTTTTCAGGTTTTAGTTTTCATTTTCAGTTTTTCAATTTTCCAGATTTTGTAAAAGAAATATTAAAAATTCTAGAAACAGTCTGTTTGGTTTGAATTTCTAGTTTTCAGTTTTATAATTTTTCAGAGTTTGTAAAAGAAATACTGAAAATATTTCTAAAAAGTATAAATTTTAGTTTTTAGTTTTCATTTCTAATTTTTAATTTTTTCTTTATAAATTCCTGAAAATTGGAAAACTAAAAACTAGAAATTGAAACCAAGGATGCCCACAAATTCCAATTTTTAATTTTCATTTACAGTTTTTAGTATTTTCTTTCCAAAATCTTAAAAATTGAAAAACTAAAAATAAAAATTAAAAACTAAACCAAACATCCCTAATCATGTTTCGATAAAAATTGCAAAACTTAAAACTTCAAGAAGTTTTACAACAACATCAAGTTGAATTACTGGGCAATAATAATTTATCATTTTAAAAATTAAAAAATAACCACGTTTAGCACGTTATCTTATAGAGTTGGATTTTAAAACAGGTTTTCTGAATTTTTTTTTTAATTACAAGGAAATAATGGAAACAACTTAGATCTGTGTGTTTGTTATCATTCTGTTTAAACGTGGTCTAGTAACTTTGTAAATATTTTTTTTTTAGATAATTATTCATGATGACCTGAATAAAGTATCATACAAAAGGAGTACATATATGTAATATTCCAAAACCAATTATAAAACTTTAGCACACCCTGCTAACAAAGGCAATAAAAACCCTGCTAACAAAGGCAATAAAAACAACATTTTCCTCTCTACTCATAGTACTTCAAAGGCACTACTGAAGCTCATACCACATATGAGCTCAACACACATAATCACATCTCATAGAAATTATACTCTCCCTTATAACATGATGATGATTGTAGAGATGGCTATCATCTCCATAGTCACGATCTGTTTGAGCACGACCACCAAGAAGTGGATATCAATTATTCCCCAAAGCACAACCATAATTCCTTTTGAGCTTGGTTTGTGTATCAAGGAGTTGGCTACTTGTGCTGCGAATGTCACACTTGCAGTCTTGAGTATGGGGTGAACCGGTATGATGACCCCACTTCAGCAATACACATAAACAATGTTCCTGTATATGGAAGCTTAATCAACATATAATTTCATCATACAGAAAAAATAAATGCAACCAATGATTCCATACACATGCATATTCCTAACTTAACATTCAAGACTTCTGTGTTGACCATTCTGTCAACCAAAATATAGCCATATTGACGACCTTTTCTAGCTTTTCGTGCCATCCAGCTTGTTTTCCTCAAATAGTCAAATTTTAAAATGTGTTCATATGTATCAAATTGTTTTTTAATGTCATATGAAATTTTAAATTTAAAAATAAATTAATTAACAACATACCAACACTCAAGAGTGAAATATATGTTGTAGCTACTCCAGAAAAAATGAGGAACATAACAGCTACACTAAATGTGTAAAGGTTTAAGCTTCTTGTATTCTCCTATTGAAAGCGGATGTTAGGATCGAGTGCGATCATTAGGACGATAAAAGGAAACTAAACACTCTACCCGCATCTGTTATATTTTAAAGAAATAATTTGATTTCAAATTGTCTGTTATAAGTACTATTTTTTTTTTTATGAAAATATGATCGAATTACTAAACATGTTATCGATAAAATTTGCAAAACTTAGAACTTCAAGAAGATGTTTACAACAATATCAAGTTGAAGTAGTGGGCAATAATAATTTATCGTTTTAAAAATAAAAAAAATAACCACTTTTAGCACGTTATCTTATAGAGTTGGATTTTAAAACATGTTTTCTGAATTTGTTTTTGAATTACAAGGAAATAATGAAAACAACTTGGGCCTGTGCGTTTGTTATCATTCTGTTGAACGTGGTCTAGTAACTTTGATAGTAACTTTGTAAATGTATCAAAGTTAATCAGATCTCTTCTAGCCTTTCGTGCCATCCAGCGTGTTTTCCTCAAATAGTCAAATTGCTAGTAATAAATAACTTTTGTATTCTTTAGCCATGTTCTCTCATGGTCAATTAATAAAATAACATGTTTAAGGAAGCAACTGAAACAATTTCTCAATTTATTGTAATACAGCTTTAAAATAACATTGTTTAAGCTTCCATATACAGGAACATTGTTTATGTGTATTGCTGAAGTGGGGTTATCATACCGGTTCACCCCACACTCAAGACTGCAAGTGTGACATTCGCAGCACAAGTAGCCAATTCCTTGATACAGAAACCAAGCTCAAAAGGAATGATTGTTGTGCTTTGGGGAATAATTGATATCCACTTCTTGGTGGCTGTGCTCAAACAGATTGTCACTATAGAGATGATAGCCATCTCTACACTCATCATCATGTTATAAGGGAGAGTATAATTTTTCTATGAGATGTGATTACGTGTGTTGAGCTCATATGTGGTATGAGCTCCAGTAGTGTCCTTGAAGTACTATGAGTAGAGAGGAAAATGTTGTTTTTATTGCCTTTGTTAGCAGGGTGTGCTAAAGTTTTTTATAGTTGGCTTTGGAATATTACATATATGTACTCCTTTTGTATGATACCTTATTCAGGTTATCATGAACAATTATCTAAAAAAAAAATTGTAATACAGCTTTATAAGGAGCACCTCGCTATAATGTTTGTAGGAATATTCCAGTCAAGCATAGAAAATTTTACATTAGTGCTTTAATATTTGATTTGAGAAATAATAATAATAATAATAATAATAATAATAAAAGAACAAGGTATAACTTTGTTGGGTTCTTAGTGTATTTATATATCAAGATTTTAAGAAACTAAGATGGTAAACAATTTCAACTCACTGAGATTGAAAATAAATATGCGTTTTGCTTTGAGTTTTCTCATTGATCATTATATCATATGTTGTTAAATCTGTCATGATCGATTACGCAAACATGCACCGTTGTGTGTGCACTTGAGCAATGAAGAAGAAGACAACATAGTTGAGAATTTCAGTTATGTTTTTAATAAATAATGTGGTTAATACAAGAAGATAATTAATACTAGATATAATCATTTCGCTCTTGAATAATTGTCTATTTAAAAGAAATTGTCTATAAATAATTATCCATTTTAAAAATTTAAGTGGTATTAATAATTTATTTCTAACAATAATCCTGTTAAATACTATTAATCCATTAGTAAAAGAAGAGAAAGAAACTATTAGAGGAGGGACAATTTAATAAATTATTTATAACATTTTCTAATATCAATATATTTTTAATTATTTTCTTAATTTCAGTAAATATTTAAAATTGAATAATTATTTAAGAACATGATTAGTAAAATATTTTTATTAGATTTATTAAGACAATTGAAAATTTATATTATTAACCCGTTATTCTTCATTTGTCGGGTTGGCGGATCCTTAACCAGTCTCCACATTAGCCTTGATGGAAATGTCGAATGAGCCAGTGTGGGGGAGATGTGGCATTTGTGGAGTCCTTAGTTTTTTCAGTTTTTCCTTTATAAAAACTAAAAACTGAAAACTGTTCCTAGCAAAGCAAACATGCACTTAATTTTCAGAATTCTAATTGGTTGTGGTACTATCCTCCTCGCATTCTAGTTCAAATGATGCTTTTACAGGTGTCTATGTTCAATTGTGGAAGACTACTGAGGAAATATGCGATGCTGATTTGATGATGCTTTGGTTGTTTTTGTTGGGTTCATGTGGAGGAACATGCTGGTCATATTTGGATATCAGGTGTTGGTGTCTCATAGCCATAGGAGCACCTATTGGTGGTGTTGCTTTTTGTTTAGCTAGAGGTAGGTATGTACTAAATTCTAGTCATTACAAGATTGCAGTGCCCAAGTTCTTGATGCATGGCTAGTGGCTCCCCAAGAGTTGTTGAATCTAGCTCTTGTCTTTTGCTCTATCTTCCGCTGTACAGGTATATTTTTACTGTTGGTTTCTGAGTTAGATTCCTTAGCTTTTTTTGATTTGTGTATATAGCTCGGCTCATTATGGGATCGCAGTAGTTTGAGCTTTTCCTCTATTAAAAAAAAATCATTATTTTTCAGTTTTTAATTTTTAATATGATATTTCAATTTAACAAATCATCGTACAAGAGGTTATGAAGAAATTTATGTGAATATAGTGTTTTACTTATTTTGTCAGCGAGATTTAATTTGAAAAATAATAGTTTATTATGCAAATTTTGTTGTTGTTATTTAATCAATTTTCTTGGATAATGATCAAGAAATTGAAGAAAAAAAAATTATGTTTTCAAAGTATGAAAACCCACTATAAAATTTTAGAACTTACTCGAATTATTTTCAGAATCCTTAACGAATTCTCTGTTTATAAAAATACCCTAAAGATTCAAGGGCTCATTAGGTTAGTCATGACGGCCAGCACGTGGCATGTGATTGCGTGAATCTTGAATATGTAAGACAAAAAAAGTTGGTGGGGCGCGATTAAACTGATTGAAGGGTTCATTTGTTTAGTAACGACAGCTTAGCACGTGGTATGCAATATAATTAAATACATGCACAAATTTGAATCACACCAAGTGTAAGACAAACTTTGTCGAGCTAAATACAGAAAAAGAAGTTGTACGTATTCTTTTAATATTAATCTTGTCAAGGATAAAATATTTTTAATTTTGGAAAAATTAACAAAATGATGTACGTTGAAACCTACCCAAATCATGATATTTTCATTTAGTTACGGTACCGGCGTCCTTTTAAATTTAAGGATTGTGATTTAATCATAAATATTTAAAATATTAAGAAATTTAATTAGTAAGACACGTAATAAAGTTTTAGCTACCATCTATCTAGAAAGTAATGATATCCATAAATTTTATAGGATATCGAAGAAATCCCCTTAGTTAATATAAGTACTTTTGAAAAAAAGTTTCAACAAAAATATGATTTAAATATGTTATTATTTTTTTAAGGTAAGTAGATATTTTTGGTGGAACATTGCAATGTGCCAAAGACGTTCTCGTCCATCCGCGGTTCAAATATGAGACAATCAGATTGCAAGGTTTTCTACATATGCGTGCGATTTTGTACCATTTGAAAGATGAGTTGCTATATTCTCCCTTCTTTCCTTTCTTAATTAAGTCAAATTAGAAAAAATTTTCAATGCTATGGGAATAAAAGAAAATATTTATTTCGTTCAATTTATTAATTGAAATATTACATCGGTCATTGCATTAAAAATATTTTAAAAATGAGATAATAATGACTGATAAAATTAGTTTATCTTATTGAAGCACTTAAGAATTTTTTTGTTAAATTATAGTAAAATTGCTCGAGTAATGTTATAGAAAAAATAAAATTGCATTACAAATGCACATAACACATCTTATTACCATTATATGTGATAAGTGATTGAGATGAGCGAGGACCACTCATCACATCTAATGATGATAAAATATGTAGTATACATTTATTATGTAATTTTATTATTCGCATAAAATTTTTCGATATTTCTCCGAGCAATGAAATATAGGATTGTCAATTATCAAACTATGACGCATGTGCAAGTGTCATGGCTCAAATTAATCAAACCAATTCTATGAATCGAGCATCGTACGTACCCCCTCCCCAAAATCGTAGGCGAAATTCGTGGCTCTCTTCTTACAGAACTAATTGAAATACGTAAAGTAATTCTTTATTTTTGTTTTCGCTGCTAGAAGTAATTCTTCATTATTGCATGATTATAACGATGGCTATGGTTAATACTATTGAAATGTAAAGGTATTCTATTTAAATTTATGTAATTAATCACATGTAATTAATTAAATATATATATTCGAAATCTTGGCTCAGATGGCTGATGGGATCTCTGTGGTGATCTGTTTCTTGTTTTTTTTTTTTTAATCTATTTTCGGGTTCTGTACACAGTCTGTTTTTTTTTTTTGGTGTACTTACACAGTCTGTTTCGATGCCCTGAGCATTTTTTAGGTTTTTATTTGTTTCCTCTTATATCTTAATGTACCTTCTTGCTATTCATTCTCTTCAGCAAAAGGATATTTTTTTTGTTTTTTTTATACTTGGGAGTCTAGAAGTGTTTTTTTTTTTTTTTTTTTTTTTATAGATAGATGATGCTAAACTCGCAGAAGGCATAGCAAAAGGATTTAATTATAAAAAAAAAATCCCTCAATTAATTTATGGCTTAGCCCTTTGTAAGAAGAGACCAACACGTCACATGTTACCGTTTGAACAAAGCACTGGTCTCAATTCTCATCATATCTTTAGCAAGAAAAAAAATTTGATACGAGCATAATGTTCTAATTTATTGTTGATGAGGTGCAAATGACTTTCCATGTTTGCGTGTATAATGGTGAGGTTAAATTTCAAGGGTAAATTTCTGCTCTCACCTCAGATCTGGAAGAAAAAAGAAGAAGGTTGAGTTGAATAATTAGGCTGGACAAGGTTGATTAGCTAAGTATATATGTTGAGCATGCTACAACCATTATATATGCTGAGAAATTTTTTTGCTCAATTATTCAAGTAATTACTGAAGAAATTTGGGAACCCATTTGCCAAGAGACATATTAAAGTTCCCACTTTGGTTCAAATTGCCGGAAACTATGGTGAGTAGGACAAGAGTGTTTTGCACTGACTGATAATTTTTGCAGATTTGGTAACATTCCTTGCCATGCCTTCATTTGAATCCGTTCAGTTTGCCGAGTTTTTTAGCGTAGAACAATTTTCATAACCATAATGCTATGATGTGATGGGACAATTTTCCATCAAAGGCTCGCGAATAATTCCAAATTTGTGGTGGTTATTTTGTAAGTTCAACAATTGAAAAAAAAAAAACAGCAGAAAAATAGAAGATAAAAAACGCAACTGTTTCGGATTTTGGTAGGTATTTGTATATGAAAGACGCAAGAAATTTACATTGTTTGGCAAATAGTTTACATTTACAAGTAAATGAAACAATTAAATATTTCACTGTAGAATGATAATAGAGATACAAACTAAAAGTGTTTAAACTCCATTTAAACTCAAGTCTCTAATATGCCCAAAATACCTCACATTATTTTCTCACCGGTGTATATATTCAACACACAAAATAGAAGTAATGAAAGAATAAAAACAAAGTTATCACACACCAAAAGAGCTAATGAACTTGGAATACCTAATGAAGCTCTAATGCGTACTCTATTTATAGAGCTCTTGATGCATAACAAATAAAAACATTTAATGCTTGATCAACTTGACCTAATCACTTCCAACTAAGATCAACCTTAAGTCTAGTTGCCACGATAATTCTAGTAAAGTCCATTGACTTATTTTACTATTAACAATGTTGAGGAAGTCTTCAAATTGAATTTTATTTCTTTTAATTTTATTTCAAATTTGATTCTACTTGCAGTAGTTTGAAAATTCAAAACTACATATCACAAAATATGCTAGAAATCAAGTTGCCTCACCCATTCCCTCCTCTTGTATTTATAGGGGATAAAAGACAAAGAGGCCAAAGAAATCCAGACAGACCACAAATAACTATGGAGATCATTCGCAATTCAGATCATGCAACCCCTTTTTGAACCACACAAGGCTTTTGTTTCGGTAAAAGTCCTTCATTTTCACCAATCCTATTAATTCATAATACATTTGCACTGATGAATTTCGTACCACAAGCTGTAATTTTGAAAAGAAAAAAAACGGTTGCTGGTCTCTTATAAGGCATATGATTGTTGATTTACAACACGCAAAGTTAAAAATTTTAGTCCTATCATGACAAAACGTAAATGTGAGAAATTCGAAATCAAATTCTTCAGATTTGTTCGAAACATCACAAACCTAAAATTTCTGAGGAAAAAATTAATAGGAAAAATTGAGAACATTTGAAATAAAGATATAATTTTCGGTCAATTATCTTGGCTTGTTTTGCATAACTTCTATCACCTGATTTTACTCAATTTCATCTTTTATATACTATTATTATTATTATTATTATCCTTGACTCAATAAAGTTTTACTAGTTTAAACTTTGATTAATTTGATTGCTTTTGAAAAATTACTAGACTTTTAAAATTATTCGTCAATTGAGTAAGTATATTGTTACTAATTCTTATTTAAACGAGTTATCTTTAATTTGTTACTTTGATTTATTAATGATTTTATTAGATGCATAAAATTTTGATATACTTTTAATAATTACCTAATAATTTAAAACTTTTTAAAAATTAATTGATAACATGATATTGGAATTTATAATATACTAAGCTTTAAATAAAGTAAGGCATATGGTTTAATATTCTTGAAGATCTATTGAAGTGTTATACTGATAATGAATCATTTCATATTAAAATTTCATATGATCTAATCATGTGTGATATCTTACCATTGATTTAAAGTAAGGCATATTTGTTTAATAAATTTGATTTTTCTTTAAGAAGGGATACTTAAGATGAGTTTGGATTAATTTATTATTTTAATTCTCAAACAATTTATAATTCAAAGTTTCTTGAAAGCAGCTTAAAAAATTATTTTTCCCTAATAAATGCTACTTTCACACCCCACACCAAAAAAATAAGAAAAAAAAACTACTATCACACGTCAACTACATGACAGATTTATATTTGAATATTTTGACAATCTTCGGTTGAATTCTGTCAAATTTTATTCGCATTTTAGATGATAAATTTAGTTGAATATATACTTTGAAGTCAGAATATTCTTTGCCGAAAATACTTCCCCCATTCCGCCAAGCTAGGTTTAGGTTCATTTGTTTTCCTAAATTAATAATATAATAAATGTGAAATTGATCCATATATTAAAAAAGTTACCTTTCGACATTATCTGATGTAATATGCAATTATGATATTACTTGCACGCGCATGTGTTTTATATTGGTATAATTATTTAGGAGATTCTTGTAATTTTCGTTAACTTTTAATTAGATTTTTATATTTTAAAAATTTATAATCAAATTTATATATTATACAAAATTTTTAATTAGGTTTTTATAATTTAAAATTTTATAATTAAGCCCTTGTATTATATAAAAATTTCATATTATATGAAATATTTCGTATACATCACAAGAAGTAAATATCAGAATAAGATACTTTAAATGATAAATCGTCATTTTCCAATAGTGGGATTGGAAACTTTTGTACAATATAATGACTTGATCACAAAAAGTTTGAGTTATAGCAAAGATTTAGCTGGAAATTTTTGTATAGTATAGGAATTTAATTATAAATTTTTAAATCATATATAATTAATTGAAAAATTGAGTGAACTATAAAATCTTTCACAGTAATCAAACCTTTTATATTCATTCACAATTCATCTACATGAAAACAATTAGACAAACGTATATTTTCAAAAACGCACACGCAACATGAAAGGTTCTATTGTTTACTTAAGAACTATGGAAGGTTCTATTGTTTATATTTAAGACATGAAAACAATTAGAAAAACATATATTTAACCATGAGGTGTGGCGTGGTAGCAGCTCACATTGTCCCTTAACCATGTGGTTAGGGGTTCGATTCCTGATTCATGGGAATGGAGAGCATCTCATGGCCAGTCATTTACCCCTTCGAGGAGCTTTCGCGGCTAGGAGAATTAGTCACCGCTGCCAGAAGTGGATACCCTGATTTCGATAAAAAAAAAACGTATATTTTCAAAAACGCACACGCAACATGAAAAGTATTGAACATGTATGTGGAACATGGGATAAAATTATGGAAGAAGTAGATACAAAAGAGACCGAAGTCGAGAAACACAACCATATAAAATATGAAAATAAAAAAAATGCACTACAGGACAAAATTATAATTGTAATTTATCGGTACATCAGTGGTAAGTGGTAACGGAGTGTGAGCCTATTATTTCATGCTTATTATTCAAATCCTATCTTTGACCGACTCTTAATGCCTTATAAAGTATAATATATTATTCAAATCATTCACTTTGATTTATTAATGCAGACTGTACAGTAAAGAAAACACATGATTAACTACGTATTTTATTGATTATATATACATATTTGATCAGGGAGGTGTCTGAGAATAATAACTAATCCTCTTTGTGTCATAGAGATTACAATTGGGTATTGCATTTTCTAATTAAGCATTTTCCTTTTACACAGCCATATATCGAACTCATAATATGATGTTCAAGAATTTCATCTATCTATGAATTGTGACGATTTTGTCGATATTTTAAATTTATAATATAATTGTGGAGTTAATGTTAATTTTAGTCTGTGACTTTTTATTCGTGAGTTATTTTAGTCCTTGATTTTTTAAATGAATCAAATTAATCGTCCCGATATTATAAAATATAAGTCAAGTTAGTCCCTTATTCTATTTTTTTTAATATTTTATCATTTAAATGATAATAAGTAGCATTATGCCATCTAAAGTAGAATGAAGTTTAAAATAAATTATTTTTATATATAAAATTGTAGAAAATGAGTAAGGGACATATGGTATCTACAATAACTTATTTTGTAAAATTATTTTGTATAATTTTATATATTAAAATGAGTCATTTTAAACTTTATTATAATTTAGATAACATATGGTATGTCAAGATATTACTTAAGATTATCTATCATCATTTAATTGATAGAATATTAAATAAGAGTAGATTGAGGGACTAACATGACTCATATTTTATAATATCTGGGTCTAATTTAACTCATTTTAAAAGTCAATGACTAAATTGATTCACAAATATAAAGTGAGGAATTAAAGTGAATATTAACTCATAATTATATATTTGTCCTTTTTGCAATAAAATAAAAACTAGATATTTTCTTTTTGTCATTACTACATACTTTTTCTTTTTGGGGGTACAGAGTACATGCTGCATACTTCATATGTACTTTTACAAAAAGAAACTCACTTTCGGGTTTCATAATTGTCTTTTTGTCCAAGGTTTCAGCATGATTTTGGTCAGAGCATTTATTTTTTTTTTGGTCGAGGAGCATTCTTATGTTTTTGTTAGGAATTAAACAGTATCTTAATGGGCTTCCAGAAAAAGCATGAATGGAAGTTGAGGCCCAAGTATATGAAGCATCATGACCTAAATTAAACGAACCATTAACCTAAGCCTGACCAAAAAGAAAACAAATAAAAGAAAACTAAGCCGTAAGTTCAAAACAAAAAAAAAAAAAACAAAGGCATGTGTTACGTATTAATGACAAAAAGAAAAAAAAAAACGTGTCATGCATTAGAATGAACAAAAATCATGACAAAAAGTAACATAAGCCAAATATAGTTGATAGTTAACTAGATTTCTTAAACATCTAATAAATTATTTGAGATATAGCAGTATGTATATAGAGAATCTCTTGACTAGAGGCAAGATCTATATTTATGAACCTACGTCTCGAGAATATTAGTCATTGTTTTTAGCGATGGATACTCTATGTTTAACAAGGAAAAAAATTATGTTAAAAATTAAGTATGTTAAAATTGATTTTAAGTAGTTAAGAAAAAATAAATTTATGTTTGGACATGCAAGTTTATAATGGATTTTAAGATAAAAACATTTGTTTTAAAATTGTATTAAACAAATTGCTTTTGCAACTAAAAGGAAATAAGAAATTACTTTTATATATTGAATTATATATAAAAATAAATATAAAATTATTTATATACTTAAATTTATAGGTATTTATGATTTGGTTTGGTTTGATTTTAAAATAAAAACTAACTAATCCAAACAATAAATTTTATTTCGATCCAGTTTGGTTTGGTTCATGTTGATTATGTTTAAGGAACTAAATCAAACCAAATAAGTTTAAATCGGTTTGGATATATTCAATTTTTATTTTTTTAATCAAAAGTCCTACAAAATACAAAAAAGTAACTATCAATATTGTTAAATTAGATTAATCATTATGATAAAATTATAAAATCTAAATTGATTTTTAAAAATTATGCTAATGTAATATAATTCTAACTAAAAAGTTAAACAAATAATAAAATATTTTAACGAAAGTCATGTTGATTAAATAAAAAATTAGTAAATAATTAAAAATATAAATATTGAGTTGAAATATGTTATAAAGTTTTAGACAATTTAATAAAAATATATAAATTAGTAATTTAGCTTGGTTTAATTTGGTTTGATTCGAATTCGAAAATAAGAACAGAAAATCTAGGCAAAACAATCTATTTTCATAGAACAAGAACTAATTCAAATTAATTTATTTTGATTTTAATTGGTTTTCGATTATTCTCATCGAATTTTTGTTTTAATTCGGTTTTGAAACTACGCAATGCTGATAATTAACATCCAAATTAAAATTGAAGGTGGGAAACTGCATATACACCAAAGGATTAATGAAACCTTAATATTATTCATCATGATAATCCAATTATAATTTTGACAAGTTAAAAGGGTGAGAAGAGAAAAAGAGAAGGCAAGAGGGTCGGAAAATGGGGTGTGTGGCATGGAAGCAGCTTCTGCTCAATGCTCTGGAATCCAACAGCCACCTCAAGCACTCTGTTTTCTTTCAGCTCGTATGCATATCATATGCCACCCATCAATTTCCACTTTTTTTTTATTATTTTTTATTTCATTTTTTTGAAAAAATAAAGAAATTAATTTTATGTGTTACTCTCTTATTAATTATTATTATTATTATTATTATTACATACTTCGATCGATGGTTTTGTTTGTGTTTCACATGTCAGGCAACCGTAGGAACCAACGGAACACCTTCCAACCGCACTGTCGTTTTCAGGTTCTCTTCTGTGTTCTGTCTCTCACTCCTTCTCGTTGAGCTTTTTTTTTTTTTAAGATTTTTTTAATTTTTTTTTCAATGGTTTTCAGAGGATTCCAAGACAACACTGATAACATTCAAATCAACACTGATGCTCGCACTCGCAAGGTTTTTTTTTTTTCTTTTTTAATTTATTTTATAGCAATTCCTACCCTTTACTTTTGTGTAATGAAAATTTCTGAGATGAAACTTGAGTGTGGGAAATAAAAACTGGGTTTTTTTTTTGTGGAATTTGGTTGCTGGGAATGGGTAATTTTATTTTATTTTTTTAATAATTATGGTATTGCATGTTAAATTAAACTTTTGGAATTTTTTTTTTCTGAGTTTACATATGATGCATTTATTTTATTTTATTTTAAACTGTCATTTAATCAAATTCTTCTATTTACATGACTGTTCAAGAAGTGAGTTTGAGACTCAATTACCTTTACTGATGTGCAGAGTAATTACACTCTTTTTTTTCCCTAAAATCATGGCCTGAGTATATTGCAATTTAGTAATGTTACTTAGCATGATTAGATTTTCATTGTAAAGTTACTGCTTAGTTGGAAGTGTCTGTTGGCTTATCTATGATGCAGATTGAAGAGCTCAAGCTTTGCTCCTCTGCTGAGGTGATTTTTGGTTTTTCATGAGGTGCACTGTATTATTGCTAAGGGGAATATAATTTAAGACTTAATTCTTGTTTTCTAGATATGTTGGTATTTCACAGATTCCTGGGAGCAATTCCGGATACATGGGAATGTAGATGTCATTGATATATCAAATGCTGACCCGCGAAAACTTCAGGTTTGAATGGAAAATTAATGTCATTGTGGAGTCAAATTCTGTGAAGTAGTGTGGTTTGGAATTTGGGATGTTTCTGCATGACTGTTGCAAAAGGATTGTGAGGCGATGTGAGACCAAAAAGAAAAACAATCCATGTAAAGCAGCTATGATGTTCATAATTGTGTTCTCCTTTTGCTAACTTTAAGAAGTGCAATGCAGCCTGTGCTGGGTGATAAAACATTGTGGTTTGTACTCAGCGGTGTGAAATCAGTTTATCTCGCTGAATTCTCAGGAGATGAAGAGAGTGCATATCAAATAGTGCCATGTTAAGAATTTTCTTAGGCCTTGGAATGATTATGAGACATTGAAGCTAAAAATTTAAAATGATGTCTGAGTTATCGACTTTGAGACAGCATCCTTTTCTTACAGCAGTTGTTCATATTCATGGAGATGAGCATGTCAACATATTATGTAAAAGCAATTCTAACTTATATCAACTCTAGTAAATTGAGGAGAAGGACACGTTAAAGATAAGGAATGATTAACTTAAAATGTTAGCAGGGAATTCAGCATAGCACGAGACCAACTATTTCACTTTTGATTTTATAAATGAGAAACTCCTATACCTTCCCAGGTTATAGAACATATCTTTCTTTTCAAAATCCTATTTTTCTCTAAGTGTATCAATTGATAATGCAGCAAAGAGAGAAATCCTGGTTTGCCAGTTCACTGAGATCAAGGTTGCAATATTTAGGGCCCGACCCGGGTATTCCTTGTATAAGCGAACAAGCACAGCCCGAAATATCTTTAGATCCTTCTACAGGTCCAGTTGATGCTTTTTGTCTGCTTATCCTAGAACCAGATCAGGTATTCATATCAAACCTATTCTAGCATTAATAAATACCTTTTTGTTTCCACATATTCACTCTGGCTTCAACCATTTACAGGTTGATTACTTGAATCTGAAGAGTAACCAGAGGCTAATGTTCAAATCAAGTGTGAGTGCCGCAGCAGAGAAAAGCTGGATTGTTGAGAGGGTCAACCCATAATCAGTTCCATTAATTGCATGTTCTGAGTATAGGAGAGAGGACTGACCGGAACATGCCAGTCAGATTTCCATCATACAGTGCTCACTAGGTCAGCCTTCATGCTCTCTAACATTGTGAACAGTCGAAGGTAGCACTTGTTTGATATAAATCCTGTAAAGATTGGATGTGAATTAGCCTCTTCCTCTCATGTAGAGAAACGCATCTCTCTGGGAATTGGAGTAGAGGTGGAAACTTGTAGAGAACTGAAATGACTATTTATCACTTTGATTTCCAATTTATATTAATATGTTTTGAAATTCTGAAGGATAAGCTGACAGAACTCAAATGGAAAGAGATGTGCATTTGTCTAATCATTTTGCTTCTTTACATCCACAATGATTTTACTTTTTGAAAGACCAGTGCCACATATTACAGTTACATGGAGCTAAAGAACATTTTAATGCGAAAAAGGTCTCACAGCAATCTGTTAGTACTATCTGTTATGATCCATTGATTGTCTTAACACTGTGGCAGGTCTGCTGGAGGTGGTGGTAAGGACTCTGACTCTCCTTTTCCGTTGTTAACTATAAATACCATGCCTAGTCCCCAGGACTGGTGTATATCAATGTGGCAGTGCATATACCACACCCCTGCAAAAAGTTTCATGTTGTTGCTAGTAAGAAATCTACAACTCCTTGTTGTATAATAGGGAAATGAAATGCACATAAAGGGTTTTACCTGGGTTATCAGCTACAAAGCGAATTGCTGCCCAACCACCCACTGGAACTCCAATTGTGCTCATGTATGGAGGATCCACTAGGTTGAATTTTGCAGTCAGTGGGTTATAGTTCCCTGTGCCATAGCCTACAACATAAAAGCTGTGGCCGTGGAAGTGCATTGGGTGGTTTTCAATGTTTACTGTCCCTGTGTCCTGCAGAATGAGTTGCACCTTGCTACCATATTCAAGGACCTTTGTTCTAGTCCCATTCACTGACTGTGTGTCATATGGAATGTTATTAGGTGCACCATTGACAAAGTCATAGAACTTAGGGGGTGCATCAGGAAAATCTTCAGTATATGATCCTTTTATCTTCTTATAATAAGCTTCCAGGATTGAAATGTTGGGATGAACAAAACTTACGTTGTTCATTGAAGCGGCCAGCACTCCATTATTCATGGCTTGACAGTGCTGCTTTGGTGTCTTTGAATGACACTTCTGAACATTCAATCCAATGGTGATGAATAGGTTTTCATTTACTTCTTTGAAAACATTGACTTTATTTAGGCTCCTTAATCCATCCATGAATGTCTTAACAGCCAGTTTATCATCAAGTTTGGGTAATTTAGCTGGCAAATATAAGCCATCAGATGCAGCACCTCTATAGTTGAAGCAGGCAATGGCTGAAATGTTTTGATAATTAACAATCCTGCCAGACTTGTAAGGTGCCACAGCCATAGAGTATTTTGCCACAGGTTGATCAGCAGAGACAAGGACATTCAGTGTTTGGCCTGGTCCAATCATCACCGTGTCTGTGGTGAATGGTTTTGTATACTCAGCATCAGCTTCCACTATTGTTAATTTGTGATTAGCAATGACAAAGAAGTTCTCAGTGTTCAAACCAGCATTAATCAGCCTTAACAAATAGGTCTTCCCCGGAATCACATCAAGTCGATAGACATCTGAAATGATGAAGAAAGAAACGTGTGAAAGAAAAGGTAAGAAAATTTAAATTATAGCAGTGCTTATATAGTTTGGTGGATACACAGTCATGAGGTCAAAGCTTATATAGTTTGGTGGATATACTGTCATGAGGTCAACTAGTTAGTGAAAGATGGTCATCATCCACCACTCAATCCAGATTATTTGGTAACAACTTAAAGTTAAACTTGTTTTGAAAGTAATGGTTGACCTTGACCCGAACCATACAATTTTAAGCAATCCCAATATAGGGCAAATCACCATTATCACAATTACACAGTAGTTATCTTTTATCTTAAATGTTGAGAATTGCTCCTAAATCAAGAAAAAATATTGTTCTGTACTATTTATTATCATTTAATACATCATCTACCACATTAAAAATACAAGGAAAATGAGAGATAGTAGAGACTTATAAAACTAATGTATTGAGTGATGGATTGGACGGAGCAAATATTTTTCATGCTCCTCGGAGCAACTAAAAATTTCCCATTAAATACCATTAGCAGAGCAGTTGTAGTTGGGGCCCGGATGACCATTGATGGTGAATGCATCTGCTTTAGGAGGAGCTCCTCCACTTGCTAGAGTGGCATGCTCAATTTGTTGGAGATCCTGCAGCCAATACTCTCCTGTCATATGTCAAAACAGCCAAAAATGAACAGCATTATATGGAGAGCATGAAACTATGAAACAACCAAGGCACAAGTAAGTTACCTAGTATGATTATGTGCTCTTGATAGGGAGTCTTGAATGGGTAAGGTACCCTGGACTTTGGATAAACAACCATTGCACCATAAACTGTTCCTCTTAGCCAAGAAACATGAGCATGCCAAAAGAATGTGCCCTTCTGCTTCACCACTGAAAAATTGTAGGTGAAACTCTGACCTGCTTGGATTGGACACTGTGTAATAAAGGATGGTCCATCATACCAACATGATAGCCTTTGCCGGACACCATGCCTTTAAAATTTACAAGTTCAACATTGTTAGTGATGATATTGTTGGAATGAACTACTTTATGCATGAGGTTGTGATTGTCATTACCAGTGAATTGTAATATTGAAAGGCGTCTTATTGGTAACTTTGACTATGATTCTATCATCTTCTTGGGCATAAACCACAGGTCCTGGAAACATACCATTAATTGTGACAATGTACTTTGTGTTGCAAAGTTTGGTAACTCTTTTAGTTTGTACCTGTACATGTAGCCATCAACAAGAAAATTAACAAATACAGAAGAAAGGCATTTGAGTACTCTGCAATTCATGGTGTTATAATGAGCACTTTTAAGAATGAGTTATACCTTGAAATCATAGAATCTGGTTGGTTCACCCCAGGTACTTCCACATGCCATGAGTTTCACATTGTAGATAGTGGAAATCATGCTCAACCACAGCGTGAACAAGGTGACTAAGCTGGCCATTTTCCAGGAGTACTGTGTAGAGGTTGGAGGCTTGAGGTAGAATAGTGGAAGGAAAAGCCCTTTTAAAAGAGAGTGGACTATCTTTCCTTGGTTAGCTTAACTTTATTTTATTTGGAGGAAAGTTGGAAAAAAGGCTATGCCAGGTTCTATTTCTATTTGTCAGCTTTCATGATTCCTCTAGCGTGAGTTGGTGATAATAAGGTGTTGGGGAGTGATTATTCAACATGACCACAATGGTAGGGAAGGATTCAGCATATATCCTTTTTTCTCATCCCTTTCTATTTTTATCTATTCTCTTTCTTTCATGTCTACATTTTCTGTTGCAAATCATGGTCATTGACTGAGAGTAGAGGGCACACATGCTTCTAAATGATCTTTCTCAAACCCCACCACAATAAGCCAAACTCCTTTCTGTTCTATTTATTTTCTATGAACCCGGAATGTTTTTGTCATTTTCTTTTTTTAATATTAGAATTAGATTTTTCAATCAATTTGATTATTATTATTAGAGACCATGTCATAGAATCGTCACTATGAAGCAATATTTTTCCCTTGTCTCATTGATACCCCATTGATAGGAATTGAAGACATCTAAGGAGCCTAATGAGATTTAATTCTCATTTTTTTTTTCATTATTTCTTACTCCCTTTTCTAATCCCATTAGGGGGCTTCTTAAGGATCTCACTAAGAAACCCCTCCATTAGGCCTTTACATTCTAATTCTAAGCCTCACAAAATAAAAAGCACTTTTCCTCAGAACTATCACTAGTAAAACAATGATATAGCAAGTCATAGTTGTGCAAGTGAACTGGCTACATGACTTGCATGAATAAATTTGTTGATGCTTTTGGGTTGCATCGAAAACCAAATTTTCAATAAAAGAAAAAAAATTTAGAACAATGTGTTTTTCAGTTGTTTCTCTTTCTCTATTCTATTGGTCAACTTTTCACATGATCAAAAAGTTAAGTTTCTCTCATCTCCCGTGATTGCCACTAGCTACTAGTAATTAATGTTGCTATACATTGATTACAACTATAGCAACAAAGCAGCAACATTTTTTTAGGAGTTGAACATAATAGAAAGATAAAGCTCTGAAAAGACAAAGATTTAGACAGCTCAAAACGTTCATTCTCACTTTGTATTCTTGGGGGAAAGTTGAGTAAAAGGTGGGGTTTTACTTTGTTTTGCTTTTATTAGACATCTTCCTCTTCTCAATCATAAGCAAAGTTGATGCACGCCTTAACATAGCTACACCACTGTTGGGACAATTTACAGCACAAACTACGTGTACTTCTAAGTATCTATATTTTAAATTAAACCATTATATAACATCTTTTTCTGGTTGATTGATTTGGTTTAGAGGACTTTTCACTTGGTCATCATGCCTGCAATACATGTGTTTTGCATGGTATCTTTCACAAACAATATTCATTTGAAAAGAATACACATGTCAACGCCAGTTTCATACATTATTATTTTTACAATTTACTTGAGATTCATCCAGGGAAATGATATTTATACATAAAAATTAAGGGTGCATTTGGTTTAAGAAAATAATTTTTAGTTTTCATTTTCAGTATTTTTTTTTTAGGATTTTGTGAAGAAAATATTGATAACTGTAAATGAAAAATTAAAATTGGATTTTATAGTTTCAACATTTTTAATTTTTCCCTTCACAAAATTTAGGAAGTGGAAAAACAAAAATGACAAACTAAAAATTATTTTCTAAAAGCAAACACACTCTAAATATCTTTTAAAAAAAGGAGTTTAAGGAAAAATACGAAGTGCTAAATTCATAATCCTTTTTTCTTACAAAACCTATTTACCTTTATATCTTGTTCTCTCTAATTATGTTCTCAATATGTCTAATTGTTATGTCTAAATAACATTTATCATCCCATTAATTAACCTAACCAAAGAGTCAATAATTGGCAACTACATGTTATTGATATGACTGGTGTAGCACAATATAATACACATCCAAACTAATTTACCCAACTTAGTACCTTACAATTCTCGATCACTCAATATGCTAACGACCAAATCAAATCACCCCTTTAGCTGAAAACTATGATGGCCAGGGTGGAGAAGCTGTCAAAAAATGTTATTCTTTGACAAGCATTTGAAGGACAAAGGCTACATGCTAGCTAACTAGGCCAAGCTGGAGCAACCAAGATGATTGTGTCTCGTGCATGCCATGATATGTATAGGAACTTCCAAAACACGCTTCTAGCCAAAGCGTGTGATGTTGGCATTGCCCCATTGCATACTATAGATTTATGCTCTCATGAATAATAGTGGATGACACCAAATATATTTAATTGATTCAAATAATTTAACATTTGTTTCATTTAAGCAAAGTTTTGCATTCAAGTAATTCCACACTTGGGAGGGGAAGGAATGTGGGAAAGCAGTTGGTAGTGTAAAATTGTGAAATTACATTATAATTCCCTTCATTTTCCTCCAAAATCAAACTTATAGATATACCTATAATGAACTAAATCAATCTATTGAACTTTAAATAGCATTGGTTTACTTTAGACAAAAAAAAAAAAAAAAAACAATAGTGGATGGCAATTCCCTCCCACAACTTCATGGACTCTTTCTCATGTCTCAACCTTTTAAGTTGGCCCCTTTACTCATTTCCAATTTTAGCAAAAAAAAAAAAAAAGCTAACCCCTTTACCTTAGATTAAGTACTAAGTACAAAGATTGTATTAAATATGTAGCAACATGTTCAAAATCCTAACCGAACCCTCGCGTACCAAAAGCACTTTTTATAATGATCTTCACAGATCAACTTAGTATAGTTGTATGAATCCAAAACTTAGATGTTTATGGAGTGTCAACCTTTTATGCTTTCTCTTGGATTCTTTACTAGTCAACTGAATATATAGATGGTGAGATCAATACTTTGCTCAAAAGTTGCTTGATACGCTTCTGTGTACTTTCAGAAATCCCTCTTCTTCTGAATGTACAACAACTGAAAAACCATAATATATGTTCATATACTTTGAGGCACAATGATGCCATGCGCTTGAAATGATATCTTATTTTAATGCTTCTATAATTACTTCATGGAGTTACATCTAGGCCTACGTGCAGGCATATTGAAGTGGTTGCAAAGTGTTCTGTTTCCAAGTGCTTCTTCAATTGGTCTTGCATGCACAGAACAGGAAAAGTTCGACAGGGTTTTACCAAAATAATAGCGATCTAGATGGAAATTAAGTTGCTCATCATGCATTCAACATATGAAAATTTCGTTATATCAACATATGAAAATTTCGTTATATCATGCTTAGCCATATGTTGTAGCTTGTATCTATCTTAATATGAGTTTTAGCTGTCTCACTTCCATTTAGTTTGCTGTAGATAAGTGCAAATCATTTTTATATCGTTATTCCATCATATATTATTATTATATTATTGAGAGTGTTGACCCTTGTAATAACAATCTAAAAAGTTACACATATGATAATATTTAATTGATTTATAATATAAAACATTTTACAGTAGTTATATATCAAATTAATCTCATATAAAATTCTATAAGGGCCGTGTAGACTTTACTATATCATGAAGCTTCTATGATGATTTAAAATACAATCACCGAGTTGAATATTTGGAAGGAAATCTTTTATCTCCAAATTGTATTTCATTTCATGTTCCTCAAATCATTTATTGACATGTGAAACATACGTATTATATATTTGATAATTTATTAATTTTTTAAATCTATTTTTACTTTTATCTTTACAAATGATAATAAATTATTGGAGAGATAGGGAGAGAGATTTCATCCTAAATATTTGGTCATATTACTATCATATTAATTGGATAGTTTCAAGATAAGTTAGGAATTCAGTCCAGTGTTTCCTTATTCAATGGTCAACTGAATGGTTTGCTGAATTAATTAATTCAGTGGATGAAAAATGAAAATGTGAAAGATAAAAGTATATTTGAATACAATAAAATTTAGATGCATATAATTCATTTAATATGTAAAGGATTTATGAGAGAATGAAATAGGAAAATCTATCATTTTCCTTTCTTTATTTCATTAATCTCTTATGAATTATGGCCTCCCGTCCCCTCCCATTATATAGCTTGAAAATTTGAATGAAATATCCATTAGAAGCACTTCAATGCGGGGCTACAATGAAACAATTTTTTAATGCCAAAAGTAATATTAATTCTAGAATTCTCTTTGCATAGTTTTCAAGGAAGTCTTCATTCAACAGATGAATTCTATGTCGGTGGCTTTTGAGTTAATGACCAACTTGCTTCTCTCGTCATTCATCAATCAAGAAGCAGTTTCAATGGCACTCAAAGACAAAAGCACTGTAACAAACCTTGTAACCTCCTCTCCCCCAACGTTTCTTTTCATAAAAGTGGACAAAGATTCAATTCAAAGAACCCATTCAACTAAAATTATATCAATATATAAATATATGAAAATATACTAAGCTGTCTAAACTGTACTGTCAGAATTGTACTTTTTGAATTAAGTGGTACAATAGTGGGGTACACACTTTATATATATGCACATTTGTTTAACCTATGATTTCCATATTTACACTCTACTATCCTATAATCTTGACATATCATTTTCATGCATGATATTCTGGCACAAATTCTGACTTTATAATATTGTTGTGTGTGTATATATATATAGTACAAAAATATTATTCTAACACCTAAGCTCATTCTCTCATGATTGGATGTAATGGTGGATCCAACTTTTTCTACTTATCAATTACATGCAATGGTGATAGAGTGAGTGTTCTAATTGGACACCCATTTTTTGTTAGAATAGCTATGCCCACATACATAGTATCAAGTGATTCAGAAGGAGAGAACTTCTTGTCACCCTCTTTCTCTAGAATCATATACCAATAGCTCTTGTATTTAAGACATAGCCATGGGATGCTTTCCTCTTAAAGGATGCAAATTTCAAGTTCCAAAAGGGAAAGTTTTGAAGGAGAAGCGTTCAAGGCTATACATAATCCAGCGATGTGTTTTGATGCTAATTTGCTGGAAGAAGCATGAAGAAGAAGATAAATGATTATTCTTCCTGTAGTGTGACGTCTAATTTTGATAAGTGTACTAGTACCTTCCTTGTTTATTACTACACTTAGAAATTCACCAGACAAAAAACTATTGATGTAGTTGCTATGCAGTTAAGTTTCAAGTCGTCCCTATAGAGTATAGATTTTGTATTGGGAGTGTCACTAAATTTGCACTTGATTGTTCTTTTCTAATTCTGTTTACATTGCATTGTGATTATTGCAATTGAAAAAAAAATTACAAAAAACATATAGCTAATGCAGCCGCAATTGTTGTCAAAATGTGGTTGTAAAGACCGCTGCAACAGTAATATTGTGACTGTAACTGTGACTACATATCACAATTCAAATCATCAGCTCTAAAGCGCCTACTGGTCATTTTTAAGCTGTAAAAACAGGAGATTTTATTTCAATGTCTAATATTTTCTCTGGATTATATTCCTATTATTATTATTATTGGGGTTCTTTTTGAATGTTTAAACCTGTTTGTGTATTTCATATGCTTATGCATTGCCATGCATATCGCTTTTGTTTCACAATATGATTTCTGGAAAGAAATAGAGTAAGATTATTCCAACCCATATCTTCACAAAGGAAGCGGAAAATTTCAACCTCAATCAAATTCCATGCCAAAATTACAGAGGAATTATACTTTAATTCTTTTCCACTCCTTATTAATTCCATAATCAATTTAATTTTTGGTATAATCGGTGAGCATAAGGACTTTATTTTGATTCAGAGGAGGTGAATTAAGAAGCAGCCGCAAATTGATAAAAACTTGTAAATTTTCCTTCTTCCTACTCCTGCAAGGCAGTGCCAACAGAGTGAGAAGTTCCTGTGTATCCCACTCTATTGCACTGCTCCAATAAGAACTTAACACATGATACCAAATATTCCATTGGATTAAAAACATTATAATAATAAATTAATTTTGGACGGTTACAAAACCACTCTACAAATTAAAACCACTACAGTAATACTGTGGGAATATGTTATAAACTCTCAAAACACAACCGAGGTCATTGCTGGCACCCTAAACTTCAATTTCAACCAATGTAAAAAGGGAAAGACTAAGGGCCTGTTTGGAATGATTTTTTGTTTTTGTTTTTAAAAACTATTTTTGGAAACAATTTTTTAGAAGCAAAACACCAAAATACACTTTGTTTGGATACTCATTTTTAAAAAACAATGCAACACCAACGTCCGTTGGTTCAACTGGTTAAACTGCGGCTGAGACCTCTTACTCCTGAGGTATCGAGTTCAATCCTTGGATTTGATAAAATATACGACGCTGGGAGAGCGAACCTTAAAACAGGCATGGGCCCGACGGAGATTAGTTTCTGACAAAGTCAGGGGATACTCTGGCCAAAACCATGGTATCAAAAAAAAAAAAATGCAACAGGGGGTGGAAAGGGTGCTGCTCCGCGGTGGCTGGAGAGGCAGCCGAAGGGGAGGCGAGAAGGCAGATTTGTGACTGAGAGAGAGGCAGAAACGCGGCTGAGAGAGAGGTAGAAACGCGTCGGCCCTCTCCTGTTCGCGGTGGCAACATCCAAAATCTGTTTTTGGTTTTTTGTTTTTTAAAATTCAAAATGTGTTTTTCTATTTTTAAAACAATGATGAAAAAAATCATATATCAAACAAGTTTTTCTATGCTTTTGTTTTTAAAAATAGAAAATTGTTTTATAAAACAGCTTCCAAACAGCCCTTAAATATTTGAAACCAGAAAACAAGGGCATGTTGATTATAGATACCCTTTTGGCTCAATTTAATTTGAGTGCATTTGTTTGTGATTTTTTTTTTTAACCGACAGTGAAAATAAGTTTTATAGAAATTATTCATATTAGCTTTTATTCAAAAGTTAATGTGTTTTTAGTTTTTGGATAAAAGATTACATAAATAACTTATATGAAAGACTAGAAAAAAAAAAGTCCCTTTTCTGTTGAAAAAAATAATAAATTGAAACAAATGCAACATTAGTTGACAAGGTCAAGAGAAATGTACTGTAAGCCTCTCTCAATAAGCAGTAATCGCAAGAGTTTTCTACCATTAAAAAATTAATCATAATAAGTAGCTACAAAGTTCAGTTGATATGTCATAATTCCAGCAGGTAACTTAAGTTAACGTGTGATATTCAGATTTATCCATGGTAAATCAGATACAGGATAAATATCTACCATTATCTTTTATAATATCTATCTACATATTTATTAGAAAAATAGATAGCCAAAACTTTTACTAAAACAAAGTTATTAGAAAGAAGTGAAATGACATGATTATTAACTTTTTGAATTAATTACTCATTCGATTTTATTTAATAATTATTATGATTTCTATAAAAAATTTCTAATATACAGAAGCTTTGTTTTATGTTTGGCCAAATGTACCTCTAACTAAAAGATGATTGATTTTTCTTTAGAAAAAAAAGTGCATTGGGAAGCTAAATCTTTTATTTTCTTGTGAGAAAAAGTTAATACAAACAAGCACTAAATCTTTATATTTATAACTTAAATTATGTTTTAAATGATTGACGACATGTGCAAGATTTTACTATAATCCGATTCTAAATTAACCACACTAATTAAGTAAACACACAAAGAACAGAAAACAAACCCCACAAGAGATTAGATTGAGAATCAAGGATGAAGGTTGGAGGAAACAAGAGTGGTGGTAGGGGCTGCATCAGAAGGGAGATGAGTTAGCATGAGAGGGTGATCACCACTTTCTTCTTCTTGGATGTCATCAGTGGTGCTAAGATTGATGCAAGAACAACGTTCCAAGGAAGCAAAGAAGGCAGAGGCCACGTTGGTGCCTACCCAATTGGCCACTCGCTCAAGTTTGTCACAAGACATGAAGCCACACTTGGTGTTGGTGTTGGTGATGTCCATAATTTGATGTTGCATAGATTAATAGTTCTATGATTGAAACTATATACTATGAATTAGTATTAATCAGGAGTTGGATTTGAACGTGTCAGACAAACATGGAATGTTGTTTGTGGAGAGATAGAGATATGGTGATGGAGATTGCAACAAGGAAGGAATAATAATTTTGAGTGTTTGCCTTTTCCTTCTTGTTTGGTTTTTGCATTGGATGCATCAATCGTCCTTCATGGGATATTTTTTTTTTTTGGCTCAAATTGAGGACCACATTTTTTCGGGTGCAAAAGATATTGGAAGACAAAAAAAATGAACGAGTTACATGATTCATGATTAAACTAAGTTAGAAGCATTGGTCTTTTCACTATTTTGATCTAAAAGTTAAACTTCTTATTTTACTCTTTAAAGTTAAATCCTCATTTTAGAGGATTTAAATCCTAAATGATAATAGGAAAAATTCCTAGCTCGTAATTTTTTCCTCCCAAAATCTAATCATAGCTTCGATTGGTAATTTAAAAAAGTGATTATAAAGTTTAATTTTATATATAATTGAAAAAATTTAAAATAATTGTTTTTAGAAATTATTACTTTTAACTTCTATTAAAAAAATTGAAAATTAATTCTCTTTTAGACTCTAATTATTTTTTCAAAAAGTTACCCAAATATATAAAAAAAAGTTTTTTTTATACAAACAAAGTGATTTTCAAAAAAAAAAATCTCATCTAAATACTCCCTAAAATATTCATGAATCACAAGTATTTTCTTTATTGGTTCAAATGATTCACGAGTATTCTATTTATTTATTTTTCGTCATAAATTGCAAGTATTAAAGACAGCAGCTACCAAGCCATTAAGATTAGTCTAGTGTGAGGGATGCGAGTAATATGCCTAAAGTTCAAGGTTTAACCCTCATTATAATCAATATAATTTATGAAATATAAAAGAAAATAAAATAAAGACGAGAAGCTATCACTTGTGTCGCTATGTAGTGGGCCTAATCAAGTCCAATGAAATGGGCCTCCCTGAAAAGAAATGAAGACCATAAGAATTTTCAAACTATTGTGAAAATCTTTGACTGAAAAAAGCTGTGACAATCGAACCTGTACACAAAAAAAGAAGAAGAAGGAATTCACAAAATCCTTACTTTTTTTTTATTTAACAAAATGACCTTTACTCTGATTATACACACACATATAAAAATGTACTTACATAAAATATTAGATAAAAAAAAACATAAAATACAGACAAAACATGTCTCAGATGATTTAACATGTAAAATAAACAAATTTCTTAACAGCTTAACTCCCAATATTTGTTTTTTCCCCCTACCGATTGTCCTAAATCTAATTGCGTACGTATAACATTTTATTCCTATTGTACTTATTGGTTATTGGTTGAGTAAAAGTTCACTTTGATCCTTAAAAATATATGCGTGATTCACTTTAATTTCTAAAATTAAGAAAATATCACTTCAATTTTTAAAATTTTAAAAAGCAATTCAATTTAATCTTTTTAATTATTCAAGTCCTAAAGAATAATAGTACAAAAATAAAGTTAAATCACTTTTTAAAATTTCAAATTAAAATAATATTTTTTTAATTTTAAAGATTAAAATAAATTACACATATAATCTCATAACCAAAATAAGTCTTTACTTCTTATCCAGTTGTCACAACTTACTTGAAGAAGCAAGCTTCTGACTTTATTTCCAAGCTTTCATATCATGGTTACGAATCGGCAATCTGCAATATTAAGAAAAATGAAAGTAAAAAAGATGTACAATCATCATGATTTAAATTTCTGACAGCTCCCTTTCCATTCAGATTTTTAACTACTAGATTATTAGGACGGGTCTAATAATGATAAATTTAAAGTTAATAAAAAAATAATAATAAATTTAAATAATATGCATGAAATCTTAATTTTAAGTCTTATTAAAATTAATATAATTTTAAAAGTAAAAAAAAAAAAATGCATACAGCCGTTGTTAGTACAATTAAAAGCACCTTTGATTTTGTAAGAAAAAAAGTATGTGCTTATCTTCTACGTATCAATAGTCATTAACTTCTTTGCTCACCCAAAAATGTACTTATTCGCGTAAAAGAAATATATTTATCTTCTACCTTCCAATAACTTAATGAACGCCTGTACATCGTTTGCATGTGATTTTCACGAACACGATATAAACATAGGTGCCAAAATGTCATTTGACCAAAAAAAGAAAAAAAGAATAGTGGCCAGAAACAACACGAAAACTACTGTGAAAATGACCATTTTTTTTTTTGGGTGCTTTGGGAATAAGAATTATTTCTTGTTCTATTCTATTTAGAGTTTAATGAGTCATCATTATCATAATTTTTTAAAAAATAATGAGTTAATAAGAAAATAAAAATGGCTACCAATATTGATTTATCAACTTTAAATAGACCATAACAAAAGGAATATTATTATTATCAAATCATACAACAATTCTTTTAATCAGCAGTGTAATTCCTAACTATATGAATGGAGACAGTCTTATAACCATAATCAAAATCTATATCTATAACCTCTACTCCAACAAATATCGTGGACCAGAAATAATATATATATATATATTTCTCGTATGTTGAAATATAGTGTAAAATCAGAATGATCCGTGCAGAATATACGAATTTCCCTTCCTATCACAAAAATACCATTGATAGTTATCCAAACTTAATATTTAAGCATTTGATGAAAAACAAAAAACAAAAATAAAAGCTAACGATAAATATTCTGAATTTCTGATACACGTATCACAGCAACAAAGCAACCAGGTGTAGCACCTAACAACTAAGCCCTTCAAACTTCAAAAACTGCAGTAGTTTCACCATTTGGGAGAAGAAGAAAGACATATCAATCTAAACCACTTTACCAAAAGGAGGAGGAGGAAAAAGGAGCTGTGAAAAAGTAGCCGAGGCTTCTGTGTAACTCCTCAATTTCAATCCATTTTGCATAACACATACACACCATAAACAAAAGCACAACGTAACTGCTGCTACTACTACTACTCTGCACTCTGCAGGAAGCAAGGAAGCAAGCAAAAGCAATCAATCATCATGGATTTTGTGTCACTGTTCTTCCCTTTTATCCTTGTGAAGCTTGTCCTCAAATTAAAGTACCCAAATGCCATGATCATGAGGCGTCTCTTCCAAGCAACCTTCCACCACTACCACTACCACCACCACCATCCCTAATCCATTCCCCCTCTCTCACTTTTTCATCTAACACACTTCTCAATTCAATCATCTTCTTTTCTTCTTCCCTGGTTTTTTTTTTTTAACAGTAACACCCAATTCATAATATATATATACACACACACACACATTAGAACTCCATAGTTAAGCAACCTCAAAGTTTCATTTTTTTTTTCCACCTCAAATTACAGAACCCAAAACCCAGAAATTGAAACGTGAGCTTCCAAATTAGAGAGAGAGAAAAAAAGAAGAAGCTTCCTTTGCTTTTTTTCCATTGTTCAGAACACAACCCAGAAATTGCGGTCAAATTTGAAAAAAAAAAAAGATCCTTTTCTCCCCCAATTTTCAGAACCAAACCCAGAAATTGAATCGTGGGTGTTCAAATTAGAGAAGAAAAGTTTCCTTTTTTTTTCACAATTTTCAGAATCCATAACCCAGAAATTGAACTGTGCACACTCATATTAGTGATAAAAAAAAGGTTTCCTTTTTTCCCAATTTTCAGAATCCAAAACCTCAAATTAGAAGCCAATAAAAAAAAATCCTATTTTTTTCCCCAAATTCACATAACCCCAAAAACCTAGAAACCCCAAATTACAGAAACCCAAAAAAAAAAAAGTTTCGATTTTGAGTTCTGGGTTTTCAATCTTCAACCATGCCAGCGTTACTCGCCTCGAAAACCCAATCAAAAACGCAGTCGTTTCGCGACTTCCTCGCCGAACCGCCGCAGAAAAACGACCCCTCCGGCAACCGGAACCCTTCTCCGGCGGCGGTGAAACGAGCCCTCAATCGACCGCAGGAAAATCTGGCCGGCGACAGCGACGACAACAACCCGGACTTGGGTCCGTTTCTTCTGAAGATGGCCCGAGACACAATTCATTCGGGTCATGACCCGAATAAGGCCTTAGGCTATGCAATTCGGGCCTCAGAACATTTTGAACGGGTTTTGGGTCCAGGTTCGGATCTTTCCACGTGCCTGCACGTGATTGCTGCTATACAGAGCGGGTTGGGGCGGTTTGATGAAGCGGTTGAGGCTTTGGAGCGGTCAATTTTGATGCTCAATGGCGAAAACGGGTTGGGTCATGATTCGGGTTCAGGTCATGTGTCAGGTTCGGGCCATGAGATGGTTAAGTTTGCAGGGTTGATGCAACTTGGGGACACTTACTCAATGATTGGGCAGGTGGATAGGTCCATTTCGTGTTATGAGTCCGGTCTGAAGATCCAAATGGAGGCTTTGGGTAAATCCGACCCGAGAGTTGCTGAGACTTGCAGGTAAAGAAAAGTGGTACAGACATTGCCTTATCCCTGTTTGTTTGATTGATGTTGTGTCCCTACATGTTAATTAACATATATGTATAATATGATGGCTCTTTGTTCTTTTTCTCTTGGTTTGGTGCCCCACAATCACATGGATGTTTGTTAGTTAATTAGTTTATTTGAGCGGATTTTAATCATTTTATCGTTAGATTTGACTTGTCAAGATGAAAAGGTTGTGTTGGGGTAGTATCTATTGTGAAAAAGATGGTAGAATGTCGCCAGGCATAGTTTGCGTAGTTTGGCCATATGTGGAGAAAACTAGTAGAAACCACGAAAGCAGATCAAACGAAGGGTAGCCTAGTAGTTAGAAGAAGAGGAATTCCAAGAAAACCTATAGGTAAACGGTATTAAGAAAGATTTAGAATTTAATGGTTTATGATAGAACATTGGACATTGTCTTATCCATATCCATGCAGTTGACTTCTGCTGGTGCGATAGGTGGTGGTTGTTGATGTTAGCTTTACATTTGGATTCATTGGAATATCCGTGTGATTAAAGTTCAAATTGAATTTTTCTATACTAAGGAAGCTGCATAATTATATCTAGACATGTGGATCGAAAATAGTAAAACTTGTGAATGGGAGTTTATCAATTGTTGAGGACTGTTTGTTGGTTTTTGGTCTATTAGAAGATTGGATAGGGATAACTTATCCAATTGTCATCACATCCATAGTGGCACATCACATGCACTATCTCAATTTTTAATATTTTATTTTATCATATCATATCTGTTGCTTATGTGCTGGACACTGGATTATTGATGGTAACCATGGGGCTGTGAGTTATGCATTGTCTTTGGAGTCTACTAGGAATTAGGGGATGGTGGTTGGAGATTCTGAATCATGACTCATAAGAAAGTATTGAATAGACTGAACCTTCCTGGAATTAAGCTGCTGTGGTTCCTCACTGCCCTAGTTAACTTTTTTTTTTAAAAAACTTTTGGGCTAATGATAACAAAGCTCTTTCCTTTTGTACTTGAAAGAAGTAGCATAAAAATGCTGCATCTTTGAACAAGTGTTCATTAAACTAAATGACATCAGTTCAGGAACTGGTTGATTGAAGTAAATGAATTGCTTTAAAATCTTAAGCACAACCAAGGAGAATGTTTCAATGCTCATTGTTTAATCTTATTTTCTCAGTCCATTGGAATGAACAGGAAACTAGAAAACTTAACTGAGAATATTGATTTCAACTAAGAGATTGAGCTTAACTTTAACAAAAAGTCGAAAAGTACAGTATAATTTTCAATTGAAATCCTCAGATATTCTCTTTACATTAGGTGAAACTCTTTCGAAATGGTATCTTTTTTAGGCGAGCCTTGTCTCAGGTTAAATTCTGAAAAGCAGCCTGTTCACTTGCATATATCTACGCTTCTCAGACACTGCGAAATGGCAGTTTCATACACTAGACAGCCTTTTTTTTAATGGAAATCGGAAATTTTGACAATATATATCTATTTAATTTACAATTAAATTCTGTCTATTAATATTGTCTATGTCATGTTTGGTTGGAAGGATTAGGACATTCATGTGATAGGGTACTGAAAGTTTCCTAACTGCTTTCCTTCGAGGACAGGTACTTAGCTGAAGCCCATGTTCAAGCCATGCAATTTGATGAGGCTGAGAACTTCTGCAAGAGGACCCTTGAAATTCATAGGCAGCATTGCTCACCTGCTTCCCTTACAGAAGCAGCGGACAGGCGTCTTATGGCCCTAATATGTGAGGCAAAGGGGGATTATGAACCAGCACTTGAGCACCTTGTCCTAGCAAGTATGTCAATGATTGCTCATGGGCAAGACAATGAAGTTGCAGCCATCGATGTTAGCATCGGCGATATTTACTTGTCACTCTGTCGTTTCGATGAGGCTGTTTTCGCCTATCAGAAAGCACTAACAGTGTTCAAATCCTCCAACGGTGAAAATCACAGTTCTGTGGCATTGGTGTACATTCGCCTCGCTGACCTTTACTACAAGACAGGAAAATTGCGAGAGTCAAAATCCTATTGTGAAAACGCCTTAAGAATATACTCTAAACCTATGCATGGAACCACCGCTGGAGAGATTGCAAGCGGACTGACCGAAATCTCCGCCATCTATGAAGCTCTAAACGAGCCTGAGGAGGCACTGAAGCTCTTGCAGAAGGCAGTGAAGTTATTGGAGAATATCCCTGGACAATATAGGACAGTGGCAGGAATAGAAGCACAAATGGGAGTTATATTCTACATGGTTGGCAGGTATATGGAAGCTTGGAAATCTTTTGAGAGTGCTATCACAAAGTTAAGAGCAAGCGGGGAGAGGAAATCGGCATTTTTTGGATTTGTATTGAACCAGATGGGCCTGGCGTGTGTGCAACTGTTTAAAATAGGCGAGGCTGCCACTCATTTTGAGGAGGCCAGAGAGATATTGGAGCAGGAGTGTGGAACATACCATTTGGATACTCTTGGAGTGTATAGCAATCTTGCAGCAACTTATGATGCCATGGGAAGGTAAGCATTTTCAATAATTGCTTGCACATGTATAACTATCTTTATGCTATTTTGTGTTCCAAGCTTACTTTGGCTTTCTTTGTTTTGTAAACACATTGACAATCATCTATCTTTTTATACCATTAAGGCTTTCACTTTCTTAAACCCCTAAAGTTGGTAATTACTCATGATGTTGCACCATTGAGGCTCATTATCATCACTTATTATGCTGGAGACATGTTGAGTTTCTTGGCATATAAGATATAATGACATGATGTGATTTTTGATTGCTTCTTGATGGATGAGAATATAATCAAATTTTGTTTGCTGTTGTGTTCAGAGTTGAAGATGCCATTGAGATATTGGAATACATACTCAAGATGAGAGAAGAAAAACTTGGAACAGCAAATCCAGATGTTGATGATGAAAAGAAAAGACTGTTTGAGCTTTTAAAAGAAGCAGGAAGAGTTCGTAATAGAAAGGGAAAATCACTTGAAAATCTTATAGAATCCAACTCCTTGAAGATGAAGAAGGAAGGGAAAAAGAAATGGGGTGCATTTGGTTTGAGAACTTAAAGAGCTCTTAAAGAACCCTTGCATACATGTTCTCTTTCATTTAGCATTTTGGAGAATTTGTGAAAGTTTTTGATTGAATGAGCTTCCCTATTCCAATATATGTTAATGGTGTCTCTGTTTTTTTTTTTTTCGTTTTTCTATTATTGGTGTCATTGCAACTCGTCATATGCTTCTTTAGTTTTGCTATTCGGAAATGTAGTGATTTCTTAGAAGACAATGGCTGTGAAGCACAGATTTTTCAGCTGTGCTGGTCCTACAAACTATAGAGTATAGAAGGTAATATATAATACTTTTTTCATGTTTAACTTTATATCAAAATTTACTAAATGTGTCACTAATTCTATCTAAATACAAATAATAATTGATTATATTGCTTATACGGCAGCTTATTTAGGCAAACTTGTCCATGTAGGCCTTTTCTGAACAATCAATGATTGATAGAATACATGATCAAATAAACCAGAGAAAGTGTAAAAAAAAAAAAATAAACAGAGAAAAAGTGTAAAAAAGAAAATAGAGAAATACTTGTATGTTTTTTAAGCACATTTAATGGGTGCTCTAGAAATATTCACAACCACATGCTTTTTATTTTTATATAAGTTTTAAATATTTTAACTCAAGATTAAATGGTTGTAGTTGTTTTGGGAGCACACATTAAATGTGTTTTAGGAGCATACAAGTATTTCTAAAATAAACCATCAATCATTGAATACACACAAAAAAAGATATTAAGCAGTTGAGTACCATTTTAAAAACAAGGCTATAGGAGGAACTTCCTATAATTAATTATAAACTTACTTGATTAAACTAACTGTGACACGTAGTGTTACGAGACTTGACTCAACCCGACTAGTTTGATTGGTAAACCGATCAATTGCTTAACCTGATCCTCCCTTTAAATTAATTCTGCAATTGATTTGGCCAAACTCAAGTCTAACTTACCAGTTTTGATATGAATTGCAACCGGACTTAGATTAATTTGAGCTTTTGATGAAATAATTATTAAAAAAAATCCATTAATGAGAATCAAACCCACTTCATACAATACATGTGTGCCTTTGTCTATCATCAAACTATGTAACCTATTGTATTATATATGTAAACCTGCGGTACAATAAGCTACTAAAATTGGTTTAGTGGTGAGGGGTTTAGGTAGGCATGAGATCTTAGGTTCTCATTGCAACCAATGTAATTTTCAAAGTAAAAAAAAAAAAAAAGTGATACAATAACTCTAAGGGATTGATGTAGCATGACAAAGTCTCGTACATGATAGGTCCCAGGTCCAAATTCCCACTCATCTCTATCAGTCTATAGACTTTCTCTGTTTTAAATTGAAATGTCATCCTCTTACTCTAAAATTGTAGGCTTCAAACGCCAGTAGCTTAAATTGATCACCCATTCAAATATGGTTCACACCCATTTAATAACGATGAATACGATGCGAGTCATATTTCCTTTGATATAGAAATAACATAACGATAACCAGAAATATCAGTAATCAGTCACTCGAGCGGAGATGCTTGCAGCATTGATGTAGCTGCTGTTGCTGTTCTACAAGCGAGTCCTGTGACCGTGATCCATGATCGACAAACCATTCAAGCTCACCGGAAAACCATGAGACACCCAAACACAGACACGACAACAAAAACCAGCACCATGAACCCCGTCCACCACCACCATCTTCCACTCCTTCGTCTCCACCGATCCGACGTCGTTCCACCCTGCCCGACTCCCTCCCAATCAGCCCTCGATTTCCTGCCCGATTTCAACGGCCACTCATGGATCGCTTACGGAGCTTCCTCTCTCCTTATCATAACTCACTTCCCTTCTCCTCTCTCCAACAACGAGTCCCGCATCGGACCCATTTTCCGACAAGCTTTCGAGCTCTCGGGTGACCCCTCCTCCGCCGTCTCCGCCGTCTCATGGTGCCCCCGGATACCTTCCTCTGGCGACCTCGCTGCTGCAGCTGAAAATTGCATCTGGGTCTTCCAACGTGGTTCTCCTACGTCTAAAGGTAACTCAAAAGGTTTCAAACTTGTTTAAAAAAAAACGTTTTCTGTACATTATTATTATTATTATTATTATTGTTTTGTTTTTTTGAGGTTTGATTACCGTGTGCTGGGTTTTGCTATGTCTAATAGTGACTGGCAGTTTGGAACTTTATTTCCTATTTTATTTTTTGAGTTTGGTTAGTGAAATGATGGGTTGTGACATGGTCTGAAAAATTGGAATTTTTGAGATGGCTTTTGGAGTTTATGTTTGTGGGGTTAGTTTCGACTATGCAGTAACTTATATGTGTGTGTTTGGATTAGCTTATAGTGTCTGTTTTAAACTTATTATTATTATTATTATTATTTTGGTTTTGATCACTTGCTTTGGTTCAAGTGGTTCAACACTTCATTTCCTTGAGCAAGGTCTTGGTATGAGTTTTGTGAATTATGAGAAAAACTAGTGAGGGAGAGCCTTACCTTGGATGATTTGTTTCAAAGCAAACTATTCCGAGCACTGATGATTCAGGCTAAAAATGGAAATAGGGGTTTTGAATGAGATGCTTAAAAATGAATATTTTCAGTGAATGTTAAAAGGTTGCCTTTTGCTAAAAAGTTTTAGCTCAGAGCTAACTCAACTGCTCAATAATTTATGTGCTTTCTAAAGTCTTTCATACTGTTTGGAATAGAAGCCTGTGAAACAGGCTCTCCGGGTATTTTATAGCCTGTGCAGTGTTCATCTTTGTTAGACTTTACATTTACAATAGAACGGGATAATGTAACTTTGAACAGGTTTGGATATGCAAAGAGATTGGAGAACTTAAGTTAGAATTTGTTCTTTTCTTGTTTGCACTTCTTCTTCTTCTTCTCCTCCTTCTTTTCCCCCTACAAAACAATTTATTAGGAGGATGCGTTCGTCTTCTGTACTTTTACTTCTTTCTTTCCAGAAAAAAAAAGAGAAAATTGCTAAATAGGATAATATCTCTTTGATTAGCTCTTTATATTAAAAACATAATCTTGTCACTCATATTCAGGTTCTTTTTGTTGGAGCCAGAATGCAGTGCTTGTTCAACACACCAATGTGGCGACCATCAAATGGACAGAATCCGGGGATGGAATAGTTTCTGGTGGAATAGAGGTGGTTTTCTGGAAAAGGAGTAATAGAAGTTGGGAAATAGCTTGGAAGTTTAAAGCAGATCAACCCCAAACGCTTGTTTGCGCAACTTGGTCAATTGAGGGCCCTTCAGCAACTGCGGCACATCCTAGTAAGGGACAAATTGAAGGGTCATTGACAAATGAGGTAAGCAAATGTGTGTTAATATGTCAAAGCAATGGACTATCTGAATATTCGACTGCCAAACTATGCCATCCTTTACCTGTCATAATGATTCAGTGGAGACCATCAAGAGGACGGCTATCAAATAGATATGGGGGGCAGTCAGCAAGGCATGTATTATTGACGTGCTGCTTGGATGGAACTGCAAGGTTATGGAGTGAGATTGATAATGGGAAGGCCAGAAAGACTGGGAAGGACATCAATGATCAGAAGAACATGGGGCGCTCTTTTTGTGTTGTTGCTGTCATTGAGATTAATCAAACCTTGAATGGCACTCTTGGTTCAGACATATTTGTGGCCTGGGGGACAGAAATTGGGGGAATATTTAAAACTGGTGAAGGAGTCAAACAAGATTTCTCCAAAGAAGGATTCGGGGAAGATGTTAGAAAATGTGAATGGTTAGTTGGGTTTGGTCCTGGAATGTTGCTTAGCTTTTGGGCTGTCCATTGTCTGGATGATGTTTCCCCACTGAGATTTCCCCGAATTACACTATGGAGGAGAGATGAACTCCAGGGCCATGACATAGGAAACATTTATAAGTTTGATTCGTCTGATTTTAAAAACGCACTACTTCTACATAAAGTCATTATATCAAGAAACTGCTTGTCTGGTCCACTTGTTTTATGCTCTCCACTCCAGTTATTACGTAATAATTCTTTAGTTTGGTCATTTTTCCATATTCAAACAATAGATGATACTGTGGAGAAGTCTCTTGATAAAGACAACACAGATCACATCTCTTCCCGTTTGACTGGTGGGGTTTTAAACTTAGATGGTCACAGTGGGAAAATTTTAAAGGTTTCGATTCATCCTCATGTATGCAAAGTTCACTTTGCTGCTTCGCTTGATACGAATGGGCTGCTTCTTTTTTGGTCACTTTCTAACATTTCAAACTGCATTTTGGGATGTCCAACTTTGGTTCCTACTTGGGAACTCTGTGGTAAGCTTGCAACTCAAGGCTCATGCTCCATGTATACAAGCTTGAGGTGGGCACCTTCAGTACTTAATGACATACTGGTTTTGTTTATGGGACATACCAGGGGGGTTGATTGCTTCATAGTCAATATCTGTCAAACTGAAGAAGAAAATGTAGAATGCCACTACTTATGCACTATTCCTTTTAATGGTCATGGTCCCTATGAGGATGGCCCGTATGATATATTTGCCATTCCTTTGAACTCAAATTGTAATAAAACATTCTGTAATAATAAATTTATGCTATTGGCAATTTGGATGGGGAGATTTCAGGCCCTATCATGGGAAGTTAACTTGCACTCATTTGACATGTCAACAAGCTGTTGTGAATGCAATTTTGATTCTAAGATCCTTGATGACTATGGTGTTTGGGCATTTGAAAGTACATTTGCTAGTAACAGATATTGCATTACTGTAAATCCATGTTCATCCGAGTTTCCATGTTCCAATGATCTGGTCACTAGTTATGCTGTGGCTGATGCAGTCACACTAAGCCATAGACAGCAGGAGTCTGGCTTTGCAAATGATCTGTGTAGTAGTTATCCCACATATATTGCCACAGGTTGCTCTGATGGCAGCTTGAAACTTTGGAGAAGTAACCGGGGCAACCCATTGACCCTGCACTTGCCATGGGAGCTTGTGGGTATGTTTATTGCACATGATGGTCCCATCAGTGGTATATCTCTCACTGATTGCGGTCGGAAGATTGCTACATTCTGCAACAGAAGTAATTCGAATGCTGTCAATACCATCCATATATGGGATGCTGTAAATCTGATGAGTGTAGGGACTTTTATTTTGGAAGATATGCTAACACTTGAAAGTGATGTAATTAGTGTAAATTGGTCAACTTTAGGTGCTGGTCAGTTACTGCTTGGAGTTTGCTTGCAAAATGAATTACAAGTATTTGCTCAGAGGTGTTATGATGGTGGAACTTCGTCCAATCCTGCAATATTTCCAAAGATGAATATATGGGTTTGCATTGCATTTGCTCAGACTTCTGTTCCAATTCATGATTTCTTATGGGGGCCCAGAGCTACAGCAGTGGTAATTCATCAAAATTACTTTAATGTATTTAGTCACTGGTTGTTCCATGCGGAGAAAAAGCTAGAGAGTAATTGCAAGGGTGAAATATATGAAGACATATCTGCAGTTTTTACTGACTGTGACATTGGTGCTTTCGGTGAACTGTCTATTCAAAATGGCCATCGAGATTGTGACCCCATGCAGTCCCCCAAAAACAATATGAGGGACTATAATCTATTTAGTAGCTTGTTTCTGGCCAAGGAGCAATTGAAGTCTGAAGTTTGTACCAACGTTGGTTTATGGAGCATCTTAGAAGTAGCTGAGATGATTAGTGGGTCTTTGCCTACTTATCACCCTGATGTTCTCCTCTTTAACATAAGTTCAGGTAATGATTGAGTAAATTGTTTTCATTAAGGATGACTCAGCTAATTTATTCAAGTAAGCATGTGATGGGAATTTCATGATACTGTTTATGTTTTATTTTATTATTTTATTCAAGGATGCCTATTTTATTTTATTTTTCAGGAAACTGGAAACGTGCTTATGTAGCTGTGAGGCATCTTATTGAATGTTTGACTTCTAATGATGATCCTAAAAAGAGACACTTGTCCAAAATGACTGGTCTTCCAGATATCAGTTTGTCATGTTATCTGGAAGGAAGTGTATCTGAAGGTTCCCAAGATAAGGGATTCCAATGGAGTGGAGATGCTACTTCAATTACATCAACTTCACATTCGGAAAGTAGCTTGACATATTTTCCTCATCATTCAAGTTCCAGTACTGAAAATAAAAGCATTTCCACCTCAACAAGATCTGAGCTTAATGGCTTTGTTGAATCCATTGAGAATATTGATGAGTTACCAAATTTGATCAACGTAGAGAAGGCGGGTATTCTTGCAATCATTGATCTTCTTGGTGAAGTTAGTAATCCAAACTCATCTTCTGCTTACCAAAGTCTGGATGAACCTGGGCGAAGGTATTCTTGATCTTATTAATCGTATGCTGTACTGTCACATCTTCCTTTGTTCTTTGTTTTTATCTTATGTTCTCTTTTTGATAAATGATAAGTACAATGTTGAAATACCGTGAAGTATTACCCACTCAAGACTCAATGTACACAAAAAAGGATATGCCACATCCCACAATTGGGTATAAAAAGTTAAAAAAAAAATCCATGAAGGAATATATGGGAGTAGCCAACAAAGTACAACATCAAGTATACGAAGTCTTGAACTGAACAGTTCCTTCTAAATATCTGCCAAAGAACATGGACACCCTTAGAAAGATGATCCATCAGGCTTTAAACACGTGGCAAATGAATGTATATAAGAGATATACAGTTGGCAAACCACCTGCCCTCACTTTCCAAAACACTTGCAGCTTGGTTCTTTTGTGCTATGTTTATTGCATTTGAACTTAAATGGCAAAGCACTTGAGGTCACATGATTGTGATGCAGTTTCTCAACTCTTCTATTTGTAGGTTTTGGGTCGCACTGAGGTTTCAGCAACTGCTTTTTCTGCGAAAGTTTGCTAGAGCTGCATCTTTTGAAGAGTTGCTTGTTAATTCAAGGTTGTTTGTATGGGCTTACCACTCTGATTGTTTGGAAAATTTATTTGGTTCTGTCATACCCAGTGAGCCATCGTGGCAAGAAGTACGTGCTTTGGGCATGGGCTATTGGTATGCTAGTGTACCTCAATTGCGTACAAGGGTAATGCTGGGTCCTTTCTACTTTGCATTCCTCTCTGTGTTATATATGTGAAACTAACATGGAACAAAATCTTGGAAATTGAGGCAGTAAGTGTTAACCATCTGAGTAAAATTAGTACGTAACAAGAAAAATTCTATTCCACTGATTATTGATTTATTCTTCGTCCATGTGCTTGTCATCTGTGATAGTTGCTTTTAGGACTCACAATGTCTGATTGTTCATTACTATTTTGGCCAATTCAAACAGTTTTTATACTTCCTTTGTTTCTTTTAACTCTAGATGGAGAAATTGGCAAGAGCTCAATATTTGAAAAGCAAAAATCCTAAGGATTGTGCATTGCTGTATATTGCACTGAACAGAATTCAAGTTTTGGCTGGCCTTTTCAAAATAAGGAAGGATGAGAAGGACAAGCCTTTAATGGGCTTTCTTTCACGCAATTTTCAGGTATTCTGTATTGTCTGACACCACATATGCGAGTACAATTTTTTTTTTTTAAAAAATAATATCTGTTGTTCATTAATGCAAATAAGGAACTACTGATTAGACTAGTCATGTAGATTTGAAATTTTTTAGTTGTTTCTAATATAGAGTGTATTGATATTGTATCAAACTTCCTCTTTTACATGCATTGTCTCATCATGTTTTTGGCATTATATTATTGAATTAATCATAATCAGTTGATTACAGGATGAGAAAAATAAAGCTGCTGCTTTAAAAAATGCTTACGTCTTGTTGGGAAAGCATCAGCTAGAATTAGCCATTGCTTTCTTTTTGCTTGGAGGTGATCATTCTTCTGCCATAAATGTTTGTGCTAAGAACCTTGGGGATGAACAACTTGCACTAGTTATTTGTCGCCTTGTCGAAGGCCGTGGTGGACCATTGGAGCGCCACCTAATAACAAAGTATATGCTTCCATCTGTGATTGATAAAGGAGACTATTGGCTGGCAAGCCTTCTGGAGGTGCACAAAATAGTTACATTCATTTGAAGATGCATTATACTCTACCTCTAATGGCTTCTTTTGTAATGATCCTAACTATAATTAGCTTTCCTTTCATTTGCAGTGGGAAATGGGTAATTACTATCAATCTTTTCACAGAATGCTAGAGTTTTCAATAAATCCTGTGGCTCAGGAGTCCATTGTCATGTCCAACCGTGGTCCTTTCTTGGACCCTTGTGCTGGTTTATATTGCCAAATGCTAGCAACAAATAATAGCTTGAGGAATGCTGTGGGGGAGCAAAATTCTGCAATCCTTTTAAGATGGGCAACTTTGATGACAGTTACTTCCTTAAAAAGATGTGGTAATCCTGTAAGTTTACTTTTACATATTATGCAATTATTTGCCTTTTCTAATTGTACTTAAAAATAAGTATGCTTGGAAAGACAAGCATATATGACCAAGATTTTATGTTAAAACTTAAACCATTTGTTCAATGTGTCTCAAACTCTGTTTATCCAAGGCTGGTTGATATGAGAGCTATGTACTTGCCCACTTTTGTGTTCATTTGAGGTGTACTTATTGTACCTTTCATGGCTTTATATTTAGGGTTTGGTTAGCCAAATGCTTAATATGAACCATTCTGAGAACTCTTAAACAACTCTACAATTCCTATTTTATGAGCTGGTTTTGTTACTCATCAAGTTAAATTATAGTAGTTGCAGCCAAATTTAAGTTGATTGCTACTGCATTTTCAATGTCTGAATTAGGTGCACCTAGATATTTTACACGTGTCAGTACAGTTCTGTTATGTGATGTTTCGTGTATTTCTTGTTTCAAGCTTGAGGCATTGGAGTATTGCTCATCTTCACTGAGCATGCTTGGGACTGCAGATCAAGGGAGTGAATTGGGTGACAGACATGATGTGCTGTCAAGTACTTTAAAGCCTTCTCCAAGAAAATCTTCTAACTGGTTGTCCGCTGATGTGTCTGTGCATCTGGAGTTCCATATGAAAATGAATTTGGCACTTAAGTACTTATCAAAATTGATAAGAGAGCATCCGTGTTGGCTTGAGACTTATGCCGAATCTAATGGGGAAGCTCCTTATTCTGATGAATGCATGATACAATATGAGAAGTCAGTTGAAAGTTTTAAGCAAAGGTTAAACACAGGACTTGCTCTATTTGAACAGAGGTTTTCATTAGCTCCATGCCCTCTCGTCAGTATGGTATGCTGTTCAGCTACTTTAAATGATATTGCTATTCCATTAATTTCCCTTTTTTTCTTTTGCATAACCATTTTCATCAATATACTTCAAGTGATCACTCTTATTTAAAATTGCCTTTTCTGCAGATCATACTCTTTCTTTGCCATCATGGATTACTGTATATTGGCAATGATATGGCTGATGGACGCACTCCAGGAGAACTATCTCAAAAGAAAAGTGACATATTTGATGCTTTCAGTTTATATCGTTCTTGGGTTAAACCCTTCTTTAAGACTGCAGAAGAAATCTCCTTTTTCTATTCAAGATTTTTTGCTGCCTGTAGCATGGAATATTCACAACAAAGTTTAACTTTTCTTGAGAAATTTGTGTCTACTGAGAGTAGATCTAAGTTTTTCGAGGCTTTGCAGTGTCAATTTGGAGGTATTTTGATTTCATTGAGATATTTAAGAGCCATTTTGAGGATCCAGTTGCGTTCAATCAGCACAGATCTTATCCAAAAACATCTTGATATCCTTGATTTATTTGAGTATTATTTACATTTTTCCTTAGCTTGGCTTCAAAGAAACTCAGAAGCTCTTCTGTTGATGGTAGAACCTTTCTTGATTGCACATGATAATGGTCGTAATCCTTATGAGATTGATATGATGAATGTGAAGAAGCATATCCCTAAAGTTGCAGAGTTGTTAGCTCAACATTCTTTCATAAATAGCATACAAAACTTCCAAGCATCCAGTTGTACAGAAGTTGAGAAAGTTGCAGTTACGAAGCATTCAATCCCTGATGATGAAAGATGGAAGATTTTAGGGGCCTGCTTGTGGCAGCATGTGTCTAGATTCATGATATCTAATTTGAATCTGGTTCTTGATAAACTTGAAGATGATAATTTGTCCGTTTCTTTCCATGGAAAATTTGTTTTTGGGAAACCCACTCTCATGAACATGGATTCTGATAGCATCAGCTTGCCGGAGCAGATTCGATTAGTTTCTTTTAGCTTATGTGATTTACTGGTGACAACAGTCACTCACATTTCTTCTCATCACGTTAAGCAACTTGCAGAATTTCTGTCGCTGAAATTGGAGAATAATTTGAATGTAATGACTCTTGAATGGTTGAGACAACCATTTCAATCAGAATCCAATCAAAACCAAGACCTGGATATTTTGGAACTGTTGAACAGGAAAGATAAATATTTAGTTCATCAGTTATTGTGGGATCATTGTGCCAATCCAAAATTGATATCTGAATGCTTTGCACAGGAAAAACTCTATTTTTCAAATTATTTGGACTATATGCCTACTAAAAGATGGAATGACCTGTATATACTTCTGACAGGGCTAGATAAAGCCGATGATATACATGATACTGAATCTGAACTTAACACTAGATCTCCTAGCCATGAAGTTGGATCTCCTGTTAAAGGAATGTTCCGAAGTGGCCATGCTTCAAGTTCCAACCAAAAAGATCTAACAAGTACAAACACTGCAGTTTTGCATAATCCCAGAGAAATGTACAAGAGAAATGGGGAACTTTTGGAGGTGATTTTCCCTTCTATTTAATATTTGCCACACATGTATGCATAATAATGACACTGATGCTACATTTGAGCAGGCATTGTGTGTAAACTCTACTGATCAACGGGAAGCTGCAGTTGCTAGCAACCGGAAGGTTTGTACTCTTGATTTTCCATTATTCTGAAGCTTTGAATGCCTTGATGTCCATACACTTTTTGTTGAACACCACAGGCACGCCTTTGTCTTCTATACAAAAAGGATTGTATAATTCTTACGCACCAAGGGGCATTTGGCATGGTTTCAGTTCAAATTTTAACTTATTGGCTATTAGCTTCTTTTTCCATTGGTGTTTATAGTTCAGTTTTCAGTCCTTTGTGCGGAGGAGCCAAGAATTGAATTCATTGACGGAGGAGAAATAGAACGAATTGATGATTCTGATTTTTTTTTTTTACATAAATATAGTTCAAAGTAAAGTATGACAAATCAATTATGAATAATTCTGCTTCCCTTTCTTGTCAAACGGTGGTCAGTGGACTGATCTATTACGTAAGTTAATCTTATATGGTATTTCGTGGAGATGGTAATGATTATTGCATATGTTTATTGAATTCTGTAGTTTGAATTTATAATTAATTTACAAATATACATGCCCTTTGATGGCTTTATTTTAATTTTCACTGCATTCAAACTGACACTTTAGGAAATCTTATCATCCAACATGTGAAGATGTGTGAAAAGTATATAAATGTGTTTGTTTCCTTTTATCAAATTCAGGGTATAGTATTCTTTCATCTGGAAGATGAGACACCTTTTAGTGATAAGTCATCAGACCTTTTGTGGGCCAAGGCTGATTGGCCACAAAATGGGTGGGCAGGTTCACAATCCACCCCTGCTCCTACATGCGTTTCACCTGGTGTTGGCCTTGGGAACAAGAAAGGGGCACATCTCGGTCTTGGTGGAGCAACTGTTGGTGTGGATTCTTCAGCTTGGCCTAACAGAGACTTGACTGGTGGCGGAGCATTAGGAGTTCTAGGATATGCTGGTATTGGTGCCTATGGATTAGGTTGGGGAATTCAAGAAGACTTTGAAGATATTGTTGATCCACCTGCCACTTTGGAGAACATAAGTACTAGGGCTTTGTCTAGCCATCCGATGAGGCCTTTCTTCTTGGTTGGTTCAAGCAATACACACATTTATTTGTGGGAGGTAAGAAAATATTAAATTGTTATGCATACTTGATAGATATGTACTTGCATAAACAAGTGTAGAGATAGCCTTTTCTTTTCTTATGTCATCTTATATTGCTTTTTGGTGGCCAACTTATCCGATGATTGCATGTTATAATTCACGCTTCATGTACAATTGCATATACAATTCTTACATCACTGGGAAGGAAGGTGTCACTCGAGGCAATGATAATAAAACTAGATTATTCAAGCATTTACCTTTTTTTTTTGGGAGGGGCTAAGGTTCAAACCTCCTTGCTGTCATTGTACCTAAAATAAAAGATATTACATATATAACGCATGACATAAATATCTGGATTGCTCTAATAATCTAGTGCATTTAATTAATTGCTTGTGTTGTCAGTATCTCAAGCTTATGGCTAATGAGAAGCATTATATATACAGTTCAATAAAGACAAAGCTGCTGCTACATATGGACTGCTGCCTGCTGCTAATGTACCTCCACCCTATGCTCTTGCATCAATATCAGCTTTGAAGTTTGACCACTTTGGACATCGGTTTGCTAGTGCTGCATTAGATGGAACTGTCTGCACATGGCAACTGGAGGTTGGAGGAAGGAGCAATGTGCGCCCAACAGAATCATCCCTCTGCTTTAATGGTCATGCATCGTATGTAACTAGTTTTTCTAAACTTTCAGTTACATATTTAGCTGTGTTTGGTATTAAACTGTTGATCCAGAATATGCATCAAGCAAAGTACTGTAATCTTTTTAAGAGAGTTATCCCTTACTCTCTGGTCTGCACTATAAACAGAAATTTTATGCTTTTTATGCATGTTTGATTTTTATTTTCATACTTAATAAATATGTTATTTATGTCTCAATTGCTCCTATGTTATTGCAAATCTATTCTACATTTGATTTCAGGGATGTCACATACTTATCTTCAAGTGGATCAATAATAGCGGTGGCTGGATATAGCTCTAATGCTGTCAATGTGGTCATATGGGATACTCTAGCTCCACCTACAACTTCGCGAGCTTCCATTTTATGTCATGAAGGTTTTTCCCTAAGTTAGATGTATTAATGAATGTTTTACACATAATACAATCAAGTCATTGAATTTTCATGGATCCATATAAAACTGGTGAAATTTGTGGTGGAGATATTGCTTAGCACTTGATACCTGATTATTATTATTATTATTATTTTAAATATAAAAAGCCTTTTCATGGCACCGACCTTAGCTTTCATGTTGTGCAGGTGGTGCACGCACCCTTTCTGTATTTGATAGTCATGTAGGGAGTGGTTCTGTCTCGCCTATTATCGTGACTGGTGGTAAAGGCGGGGATGTTGCACTTCATGATTTTCGCTATATAGCTACTGGCAAGGCTAAAAGGCACCGGCGTGCTGATAATGTTGGGCAAAGCTCTAACACAACTTCGACTTCTGACAAGGACCAGAATGTAGATGGGATGCTTTGGTATATTCCAAAGGCTCACTCAGGTAAAGATAAGTTGATTTTCTCTGTTAGCTTGGTTTCTTCTTTATAAAATGATTTCTGATTAAGGTTTATGGTTGTAGGGAGTGTCACAAAAGTTGTTACCATCCCAAATACAAACTTGTTTTTGACTGGAAGCACAGATGGAGATGTCAAACTCTGGGATGCCCATAGCACAAAGTTAATACATCATTGGTCAAAGATACATGAAAGGCACACCTTTGTGCAGCCAAGTTCTCGTGGGTTTGGCGGTGTTGTTCGGGTAATTTTTTCACTAGCATTTTAAAAATGTCATGTATTCATGGTTTAGAACAAAGTGTGGGAGCCTTGACATAATTGACCTACTTGGAAGCCATAGGTTTAAATCCTGAAAAAAGCTTCTCCACTTGCGGCAGTAAGCTGCATGCATCTACGGACCTACCCTCATCAAACCTCCTCAAATGGGATCCTTGTGTGCTAGACCACCCTATGTATTCATGTTTGGATAAGTTAACACCTACTTTGCCTATTTTAGACATAACAGACTTTCCCACAAGGCCTTTTCTTAACAAGAACGATCTCTCGCTAAATAAATTATGCCAAGGTGTTATTTTAAGGAACAGGTGATTCATTGTGACATAAGTTCACACACTAATCCGTTAGCTTAAATTGTCGCAGGCTGCTGTTACGGACATACAAGTTGTTCCCCATGGTTTTCTCTCGTGTGGTGGGGATGGAACTGTAAAGCTGGTACGGCTGAACAATCATCTGCATGGCCATGGAGTTAAATTATGATACTTATATGATCCATTTTGTTTAAACACTACTATGCTGGTGGCAAATGCTTTCATGAAAGTGGTCATCAATAAGTGGTCAATATCATTTTCTGGATTCCTGACTCTGACAACTCCCACAAGAAATGTTCACATTGCTGAAGCCACCATCTATTTTGTAAAGGGGTAGTTCGTCAGTTTGTCCACAGGAAATACCGAAATAGTGCATACTTGGATTTCCATTTGCAACTTCAAAGCCATGATATGTCCAAACCATGATTTGGAGCCTTTACAAAGAGAAAACCAAACATGCCAATGGTCCTTACCTGGGCAAGCAATGCATCCCGGAACATGAAACATCTCATGATATTGAACCTCATTGCTTATTTGAACACAATGCATTGGTTAATTTTGGTTTGAGTGATTCTTTCTGCATAGAAGAAAACTTGTCAATGGCCAGCATTTAGCTCTCTGATGTATTGAGTAACTGGAGCCTGGCAAGACTTTTGAGAGAGTTAGTCTTTTCTGCTTTGTGTATATTAACCCATTTGTTTGAAATTGTCTATTAGGTACCCTACTTAACTTTTTTCGGTTATATATATATATAGATATTTGGTCCTGGTTTTGTTTTACATTTGTGATCATGCCTTACAGCTTGTATATGTAAAGAAATTTTGTGATTGATATTGAGAAGTACAATTTAGTGGAAAGTTTTAGCATTTGCAAAAGCTCTTTCTTATTTTTCCACTGCAAAAGTAATCAAAGATGACAAACATTGGCATCTCTAGCTGACAAAACTTTTAAGTCTTGTAGCTGCATGACACCTTACATTAGATATAGGAACAGAATTAGAGTATCAATGTATAAAAAGATAATGTAGGACCAACTGTAATTGTGTGATATGAACTGTAAAATTGTAAAATGGTACGAGTAAACACTTGTATTTTGTGCATAATAAAATGTTCTCTCTTCATCCAAAAAGGTATGTCCATGGTTCCATTATTAAGTTAAATAAAATTATTAATTTCATTTGAAAACTTATTGAGCCCTTATTCAAGACAATTTGAATCGTTTAGAAAATTAAATAATTATGTAATAATATGGTAAAAATCTCAAATTGTATCTCTAGTTTTTTTTTTTTTTTTTGTTATATAGACGAAAAAAAAAAATTAGAAGAAGTATTTTCACATTTTATAGTTTATCAATGCATGTCTCTTTCATAGCATGCATCAGCAAATTATTGGATAAGTATCCAAGAAAATGAGCCTCATCAAGGCAACCCGAAAATCATCATAATGGTCCCACATGAGTTGTGGGTCTCTGGCCTCTATCCTACGTATTTAATCTAATTTTAAGTATGTAATTTATCTGTGAATTCTTTTGGTCTCATTTTAACTTTAATCCCGACCACATTCTAAGAATTAAGAAATAAATCACCTCATTCTTGTAATTATATTTTACCAAAATTAACTCTAACTTCCCAAGAAAATAAATATCAAACACAAACAGAAAGAACAATTTTTATTAAAATTAATGTATATTTGAATAGATTATGATGAAGTAATATCATAAGAACGTAACTTTTTTCATGTATGAAAATTATGTTCATTTGTACACTTTTTTTTTTTCTTTTTATCTAGGAAGAAATTATAGATTATACACCGTTCTAGATGCGTAATCACTCGAAAAAGGTTAAGCTATACACATCAAATCAAATAGCTAACAAAATTCTCCCAACTACTTTTTGGTTTAATAAATAAGGCTTTCAGTTTGTTTCATGTGTTGCTCACAATAAATTGCTTGTTATTTTATTCACCAACCAACCATGAAAACGCTTCTTCTTCTTTTTTTCTTAATCTTGTCAGCATCCATAAAGTGAAACGTGTATCAACATTATTCTCCATGACCTAATTGCATGAAGCTTTTCCTATCAGCCCATGGTCATTTGTGACTCTAAAACCAAACCATAATAAAACCATGGGCACGCACACAATTTGATTATGAAATTTTTGAGTTAACCTACCACCAACATAAAGGTTGTGATAAATAGTTTTACATAGTGGGGTTACCACACTTTGTTAATAGTTCATTCCAAGCAAATTTATTCACATCTAATTTCTCTTTGATTAAAAAAAAAAATCTCTTAACGAATGTCTTTCTGAAGTGTTTAAAAAATAATATATGACGGTAAAAGTTTCAAATTATAATGTACTATAAATTAAAAATCTGACATTTTGTATAATACTCTGATAATTTATTTCGTGTAAAAAAAAAAGAAAAAGAAAACAATTGTAAGTTTTCACAAATTGACAGGTTTCCTATATCAAAAAAAAAAAAAAATTGGCAGCTTTCAATATTGCAAAATAAATGAATGAATACACCTACCTAAGTGCTTATAACCCTCTATAAATGGGTGTTACCAACTTGAAGAAACATAAATCACTAGTATAGTTTCTATTGTACTAATATTAATGCACATAATACTGTAATGTTAGACAAACAGTGCTCCTATGTTTTGAGAATAAGGTGTATCGCAATCTGCCGTCAAAATTTGCATTGCATGCACGTGTCATGACTAAAAGGCTCCGTAGTCACCACACATCAATGTGAATTTCTCTCTAATTAAGATTAGATTTAGAAGATTTCTTCATCAATAAAAAAAAAAATTAGAAGATTACTTTGCTATCTTTAATACATAGTTGTAAGGATGTTAATATATTTTCTTGATGAGTTAAATTTACTAATTTAAAAAAAAATTCATTTTTTTTATTTTGAAAGAAAAAGAATTAATTCCTACTAAATATTAATACCCCTTGACAAATGAATTGAATTTCTCCAATATACCAAATGCACTTTAGAGAATAAAACACATTATCCCAAATATTGATAAAAATTTAAAATTTAAAATTATATAAAATATAAAATTTGTATAATAAATTATACATGTGAATTAATTCGAATTATAAATTTTATTAATTTAATATAGCATCAATCTAACTTTTTTATATAATCATTTTATTGTGCATTATTATATTATTAGAAGAATTCAACTTTCACGATATCTAGTCTAAAAATCACTTATATAGTAAAATGAAATTATTAATTAGTGATATAAAATAGTTTACACTAAAATTATATCATAATTAATTACTTTTTCATCAATAATCATAGCTATACATTTTATCAATAAATATTTTCTTCATTTTATACTATAACTAAATCATAGCATCAGAAGTGAGAGATATCGTGTAAACTAGCACTTTATATCTTTATTTATTATTAAATAAAATATGAATTATATATATATATATATATATATACACAACTCAGCTTCTTTGATAATAGTATTTTATGATGAATGTGAAGTAAATTGACCGTGCATAAAAAGTTTATACACGAATATGACATAACGTAACTCGAGCAATAGTAATGGAGGAAAAAATGGCGTCATAAATTGCGTCCACACCAGACTGCTTTCATCAGTTGTCCCTGCAAGAAATCAAAGGCTGCTTTTGAAAACCGACACAACATTGAATTATACTGAATTGAGTTATAAACAAAAGAAAACAAAACAACATAAACATTAGCAAATGTTCCTCTGACAACAACCTCATCCTCTTCTTCATCCACTTGCTCTCTCTCTCTCTCACTGATTCTTTTGGAATCTTAATCTGAATCTATTAACCTTTTGAATCTGTAGCACCCTTCTCTGTTTTCCTCTGTTTTTCCTCTGTTTCGGACTTCAACTTTTTGTATGCAACGGCTTCTTCTTAGCATCCTCTATTTGGATACTTGAGTTTTGTGGTGAGTGTGTTGTAATTCAAACTTGTGATGATGTGATGCCTGCGTTTCTTTGAGTGTTTGTGATGTTTTGTTGTCGAAATTTTGTGTTTTTTTCCCCCTCTTTGCTCTGTTTCATCTGGGGTGTTCTTTATTTATTGATTCATTTTTTTTCTGATTGTGATGATTATGGAGGTGTTTTTTCTGAGTTATTCTTATATGTTTTGATGTATCTCTAACTCCAGTACTCAGAGAGCACAATTACAATACCACCCTTCAAAAGATTTTGCAATTCCCTTTGTTATCTTCTTCTTGTTGCTCCTCGTTTGAACTTCACATATGATATGATGAGTGTGTGTAGAAAATCCAAATACATTGTCTTTTGAAACGGTGTAGTCGTTAAATTCATCATATGCTTGATGATCAACACTTGAAGCTGGTCTTGAGGATAGCTTCTGGTAATTGCGCAAAAGCATTTTATCTTATCTGTCCTTGGCTATGATTGGCTGAGTATGTGGCAAATGAGGGGTTCGAAAATGGGAGTGTATTTGGACATTTGTGAAGACTAGGTCAAAGATGAAGCTCTATTTCATCTAGACTTTATAATATCCAAATACATTTTGGTTTCCTCCAACTGAGCCAAGCATAGGAATGTGTTTGTTTGGAGTTTTAATCTGCAATGATATTGCTTCTTTGTCAGTAAATTACTCAATATCTTCTTAGTAACTGTAATTTGAATGGTTTATGTATATCACGTATAAAAGGGTGGTCCGGTGCATGAGACTCCCACCTGGAGAGAGTAGATTTACGCACTCTTACCTCTACAAGTGGAGAGGTTGTTTCTATAGTTTAAATACGTGACCTCAAGTCAAAAGGAAAACATCCTTACTGTTGTGTTAAGGCTCACCATCGATTTATATATATCACACATAATACAAAAAATTCAAGGGGATTCAGACAATTAATGACTGAAATTTCTGTTTTGCATAGAAATTATGAAGAAAGAATAGGTAAGTGATGGTTGCAGCAGAAATGAGGGCCGTTTGGCAGAGAACAGCTAACCGTTGCTTTGTCCAAGAAGATGCAAAAAGGGCTCCCAAGATAGCTTCTTGTCAACCTTCATGCGCAGCATCAAAATTGGTTGATGCTGGACCTGCCTGTGCAGCAGATGAATCTAATTATGCTTCAGTTAATGTCACCCCTTTTAACCAGAAATCTTCACTTCCCAATGTACCACCTGACTCAAGATGGTGGTGGCATTTGCAGCCAAACTATGGGTTTCAAAAGGGTTTAACATATGAACAGTTAACAGCTCTTGAAGACGAGGTTGAAATTTTGAATGCTAGTGATGAAAATAAAGCATGCAAAGTAGATGCTACTCACTTTGGTGATGATAAGCATGATTCATTTGATTATATACATTATGACTTTAAGGCTGATACTATGAAGGAAACTTCAAAGGGCAGAATGCAAGAGGCATATACTAGGAATTCTCAAGCATTTCCTGGACTAATGGTTATTATAGCTAAATATGATAAAATGGAGATTGATTCTTTTGGCTGCTTAGTGTCCAAGCAAACAAGTGATTTTTCCTTGGATTCAGATTATACTTGGATTGAAGGTGGTAAGGCCCAGCCTTGGTGGCGAACTACAGATAGAGATGAGTTAGCTTCCTTTGTTTCACAGAAATCACTCGACCCTATTGAGAATTGTGACCTTCCTCCACCTCAGAAGTATCTTAGGAGACAGCCTCATGCTAATACTGATGCCTTGGTGCATAGAAAGCAAGGGCTTTCCTCTGATAAAGGGCATTTATATTTTGCTTCTGACAAATTGTCAAGGTATTTTCTTGTTGCTATTTGTTGGTTGCACTTGCATCTTAAGTTGCTAGAACTTAATATTTAAACGAAACAAGTAACAATGGGAAATAATATGATCTAGGATATAGGAGTTATTATTCATAGGGTTCAACTATTCATTATTTTTTTCCCAAGGTCTCATGTATGCTAGTATTGTTATTTGCTGATTGAATAAGTAGAACTTGAACATTTTGCTTTGTAGGATTTGGGACATGGTATTTGGATTTCAAATTGATTTGCTTGGACTTTGAACTTTGAACTTTGTTGCAGTTGTACCACAATCCATGGGGATGTTACAGAACAAGTTTTTGAGGGAAACCCCAGCAAAGCTCAGTTTATGGAGGCGCTGTGTCACTCTCAAACACGTGCTAGGGAAGCAGAAGAGGCGGCAAAACAGGCTCATGCCGAGAAAGAGCACGTTGTTGCCCTCTTCTTTAAACAGGCTACACAACTCTTTGCCTATGAGCAATGGTTTCAGCTGTTGCTACTGGAAAATCTTCACATTCAGCTTAGGTATAAGGATCCAATGGTTCTTCCATGGATGTCCTTTGAAGGCAGGAAACCGAGGAAAAGGAAGCATAAATTTGGCTCTGGCAAACAAGAAATGGAAGACAAGCCAAAAAAAAGTGACATCACAACATATGCTGTTGCATTTGCTTTAGGATTGAGTCTTGTTGGGGCTGGCTTAATTTTAGGATGGACTGTTGGTTGTATGTTACCTCGTTTATAGCTTTGTAGGATTTATATTTTCTAGAGCCGGACCCTGCCCTTCATGAAGATTGGTTAACAATGGGAATTGGTTAGCAAAGAAAGAAGGTCCATTTATTTTAATTAGCTCTGCATGTCATTTTGTAGAATTGTTAGTCCTTATAACGTACATTCTGCATTGTACTTTTTGAATTTGTTAATTAGATTGTGTACATAACATCTGTTGAGATGATGAGATAAAGCTACAAAAAGAGATTTCAAGCTACAAACTGATAAGACTATATGTGAGTAAAAGGTCTGGGTGGATAGCACTACTTGTTATTTTTTTAAATTTTTTGGAGGTGAAAAGTCATAATTTTTAACTTTTTATCCCTTTGCCTATACACAAATATTGTAAAGATGTATGTCTTTCATCCATTTATGAGTTAAAACTAAAATATATAAGTACATAAAAGTAACATAAGCTATATTATAGCTAAATAGTGAAACTTATAAAATGAAGATTAGAACAACATATATATACACACACACACCGGACGATGAGTGTAAATATGACTACACGTTATAAAATATAAGGCTTGAGCAGCACGAACTAATCCAAAGTGTTACAATGGTGTAGCATTAAAAGAAACAGGTTCTGATTACTACTTGTGATACTCATTTCATAAAGAGAAGAAAAAAACAGTACATATGCAGTGCATGGTTTATATATCCTTGATTTTGACCCGACCATGGTACCAAAAGGAAAAACCCTAGAGCCTAAGGCTACCACATCCATCTTTCTTCAGTTTTATACTCCTCCATGGAACCACTTGCTTCAAGCCCTTGTTAATTGTTGCCTACAAGATAAAAGCAGTGCAACATTAGGGGGCCATTTTCAGTGTAATAACAGATCTTACACCTTATGTTCGAGTGAAGTCCCATCAATTTTCAAAATTCTATTTTCCAACATTGATTAAAAAAAATAAAACATTTAAAGCTAGCATTGAGAAAACGTTCCATCATTATCTGAATGCAGATTAAACTAGATGCATATGACCCATAAAGAAAGACTAGTGATGTTTGGACATCACAATGGAACACTAAATTAAACATTACTTTCACATAAATTTACAATATATTTATCTTATTTCAATGTACATATATCTCGATATTTACTCATTCTTGTATTAATATTCAATGTCTCTATTTCTTGGATTTGAGAAAACATTTTCCAAAAAAAATCCATCTTTATGCATTATTACATAATTAGCCTGTATTGAAGAATCAATTCAATGTGTTGGAACTTAAGAAGTGAACTTACCAAGAACTTAGCTTGGAATAGGTTGTAAAAGCTCCCAGAACGTTTCATCTTTGGGGCCCTCACCTTCTTGTGACTGACTCCATTGACACCTACATGATCATCATGAGTATCCCTATCAGCAGCAGAAGAGGGAAAGACATCATTGCCCCCACTAACTTCTCTTCTGACCTTGATGGATTTTCCCCTCCATGAACCAAACCACATTTTCTCCTTAATCCCCCCTCCTTTGCTGAGAATCTGATGCAAATAATGGCTGGTAACATTATTAATTTGTCAATGAGCATACTATATAAGTAAGCCTAAATGACTAGTGTAACTCATTAGTGAATTGTAATCAATCCACAATGAACAAAGATCATTCAATTTACTAACTTCTTGTTGGAGATTCAAGTGTGACAAGCAAAGTTTCAAATTAATTAAGAACGGACTAACTGAAGAATATAGAAAATGGGAGGAACCAAACTCATGGTGTCCAACTTACTAATTTGGTTGAGGTATACAGTTGGAGTCCGAAACTAATTAAGAATGGTATGTAACAAACTAATATATTTTTAGTTTAATTTTAAGGCTTTGATGTCATTCAATCAAGATCTTTCTTTTGCATTACTTTTCAAATAGTGAATGAAAAACTCAACTATTGTGACTAATATGGCAATACATGGTTGAATAATTATGTAACAAAAAAAAATCAATTCATAGAAATTAAATTCATATTATTTATACAAACTATATGACAACCATAGTCCCGAGCTGCACTCTTTCAACACCAAAAGAGCAGCCATAACTATTAACCTCACTCACTCTGAAAGAAGGAGATTGGTGACTGTTGCTGCACACATAGGGACCCTCCAAGACCGTGTTTGGTGAGGAAAGCCTGCTCCATTTGCTGAGCTTGTTGGCATCATCATCATCATCACCATCAAGTAGCAACAACCTTGGAGGGAGTTCCAAGCACTTTGATGGGTTGGTGAAGCTAACAAGGGAAGCACAAGGCCTTGGCTTGCCAGGTTCTTCTTCCCAGCCAAATGGGACAGAAGCTGAGGTGTAGAGTGGAGGAGTTATCATCCCTGACCTCTCAGGAGAATGCATCACCACTGGTGGAGTGTTGAAAAGTGGTAGCCTTGGTATGTTCCTCTGTTCTTGCTCTGCCTCATACTCTGCTTCAGAACCCCCCATCATCACTTTCTCTCTCTGTTTTTTTTCCTTTCTTTCTTTTTCTATGTGTGCTATAAGACTTTAGACCTCCTTGCTACTATATATAGTGTCTCAGCGTAGTGTCTAATGAATTGTAAATATAAATAATAATAGAGTATATATAATTCTAATAATTTATGTGAACATAATTTTTGTGATCACTTATCCTAATATATGAGAAGTTGTGCATAAATAACTAAAATTTTAGTCAGATTCTTGATTGATCTACCTCTGAAAAAAAATAAATCAACATGTACTAGTAATGTTAAATTTTACTTATTTTATTGGTTATTTCAGTAAAAAAAAGATTTCTCATTTATTATTAATTATCTTAATACATCAATCACATTCAAAATATATATATAACTAAAATTCTTAACTATTCATAAATCGATCATATAATATGTGAAATATATGTTGTTAAAACATTTCTCCTTAAACAAAACTAGTGAAAAGCCTAATTTTATTATAAATATATTTATATATGCGAGCTCATATACGAAGACAAAGAAAGACAATGCCAAATCTTGGCCCCTTCCGTCATATTTGCCTTTGTCTGAAGAAAAGCTCCAAAAGGACCAGCCATATGTGCTTATTATTTGCTCTCCTAAGTTGCTACGTGTAATTTTTTCAAAATATCCGTATAGAGCAGGGACTTCAATTCCTTCATACATTACCAGTCAAACCAAAAAAAGAAAGAGATACATATAGGTAGCAAAAATGCTATAAAATTAGAGTAGTGTTATTTATATTCATGGGATGTGGGACACTGTATCGATTCACATTTCATTCATCATTGGAAGGAATGTGGACTTTATTCAAGTAAAGTCTATACCTCATTTAATAGTAAATAATGTGTGAGTCGATAAGGTATCCCACACTTTATAAATATAATTATCATTTCTCTTGTAATATAATGTTCTTTTTTACACTGCATAATTACTTGATTGCAATTTCACAAAAAAGTTGCCAAGTAGTTTTATGATCAAATCGATTTGATGATGCCAGACTAAAATCATAATTACTTGGTGCATTACTTAACGAGGATGTGAGTAGGACATTGGGAAGGCGGTGTGAAAATACATTTGGTGTCAAATATAATGCAACATCTTTTCTTGGCAACGACTCATTAACAAGCATTTCTCTCATGTTCTATCATCAAAGTTTAAGATTTCAAATCTTGATGGTGAGCTTAACTCACGCTCTCTTCTGGTCTTTGAGAGATTTTACAAGTATAACTGTTATAAATTATTGTTACTGTTGATTATTTATTCCCTTAGTATAGTAAACAAATGTGAAAATTAAAATTATATATATATTGACTTTTCATAATATCCTTTCACTCAGACCAACATATCATTGATTATTATTTTATATTATTATAGGTCATGTATTTTATTTTATAAAAAATTAATATGTATAATTATTGATAAAGAGCATCTTAGTCAAAAACAAAATAATAAATACGAAATAATGGAGAATTAATGGAAAAAAAATTAAAATAGATAAAAGCATGACTTGTATTAATTTTTCAAATGAGAGGGGTATATGTCTTAGAAACAGAGAAAAATGGAATGCAATGAAGTTATCTACTCTATTTTTAAATCACTTGTATTATGAGAAAACACTAACTCAATACTAGTTTTTCCCACGTATAAAATTCAAACTCAAGATCTTAATCAAAAGAAATAAATACCGAATTACTTAAACCATAAAATTTTATCACTTCAGTTTAGATTTATTTTATATAATAAACCCACGAGAATTTCGTGGATAGAATGGATTTGGACCCTTTGGCCTATACAAACGTAGGACAGGTTATTTTATCTTATTGGACCATGTCATTGCCTTTGAATGCATGGAAAATTCAGTGGCATAGATGGGGCATCCAACACATTTTCTGTTCTTAGTCTGAGTTCGAACATACTCATATGCCCTTCTAAACAAGTCATTCCTATTTGCCACAAATCCCATTCAATTTCCTTCACCAAGAAGCACATGTAGTGAAAGTTACAAGATGAGAATTGAGGTCCATATACACGACCAAATATCGGAATCCCCTAATCAAAAGTCAAAAGTATTTTGTTTGACTTTTTCTTTTCTTTGGTGGACAAAATCTAACTTTTATTTAAATTAAATCCCATTTATACGACTCTTTACCATGTGAAATTCTCAATTTTTCACTTCAACTGCATATCATTAATGTCAACCTTTAAATGGTTATTTAATGGTTTGAATAATAAGATTATGCCAAATTTATTATACATATACATTTTCAGTAGCTGGTGAGTAGCATTTTGCCAATTGTCAAACCATAAAATTTGATACATATAAAAATGAGAAAAACAATAATAGAAAATGAAGCACAAGAAAATGAATTATACTCGATCTTCAAACCATTTTGTAGGGTCTCTCGTCACAAGGTTTCTTCTTTGAAAACAACTTTGGATAAAGTATTTATCACTGTATCAATAGCTATAGTTCTATTTTATTTCCTTAAAATTTTTCAGAAACACATCGAGTATCAAGGGTTGCACACATCACAAGCATCATGGGTCAAAATATTGAACTTATCTAATCCTCCGTTGTCAATCGAGGTATTCAAGCTCGACCTTGCTCTAATACCATTTATTGAATAAACATTTATCATTAAGCCAAAAGTTATAACTGTTAGCAATAGGATAATTTTATTTTCTAACAGTTTCTTAGAATCACATCAAACTTAAGTTCCTTATTAGCTATTACATTAAAACAATAAACAAATGACTTGTATCATTTTCCAAACATTACTCATATATTTGATAAAATATTTTGATAATCCTAACTGAATTATAGCCATAGGACAAAGCCGAAAACCGAAGTTCTCTTTGTTCTTTTTACCACCCATGTCCCGAATCTGCAGACGAAGTATTTTTGCATGTTGACAAACTAGAAGCTTTAAATTAGACCCTCTCTACAACATAATTTCTTTAGCACTTCGTTAATAGATAAAAGTTGTGATTTTGAAAGACAACCCATGCCACTCAATATATTTTTAATATTGTTACTAGAGAATTATTCCAAATTAATTTAGCACAAGAGAGCAAACATGTAAATTGAAGACACATTACAGGCAAAATAACCGATAGAGAGGGGGAAAAGCTTTATTACTGTACATTCTGATGTTACTCAGACAGAACGAAACAAAGATATTTCACAAATGCAAAGTACCTAAAATCAACCTGAACTTCCATTTTTGCAATTGCTGTGCTGGTTGCATGAAATTTACCATCAGAGATACCCTTCCCCTCCTAAACCTATAAAAGCTAAAAAGCAAAAGAAAAAAGAAAAAAAGAAAGGTTAAAAGCTGTCAAGAAATATAAGATTGTTGAGTGTCTGATCCACTCATTCACAGTGACTCAACAATGCCTCTTCAACCTCTGATGAAGAAGCATCTCTCTTGCATTTCAACTTCATCAAATCCTCCCTTGAGCAAATGAAAATCCTCTTCACTATGTTGCAGAACTCCCTACAAAACCATAGTGTATAGAGATAAAAGGAAATTAAAACTATTGTTCATGATGAATCATGTAATTTAAAAATTGTAGGTGCCAAGGTTTGATGTTACTCACTGCCATGGATCATCCCCCACAAGCATCATGTCATTTTCATCATCAGTGAAAGTAACTGCCCATTTGTTTTGTGATCTAAGCTCTCCTTTGATATCAAACAATTTCTCTAGCTCATCAATGAGCTCATCATAACCGCTCATAGTGGTCAAGTCCAATGCACGACCAACTGCAGCACCTTGCATTTTCACCTTCTCAAAAATAAATAAATAAATAATATAGTTAGTCACATGCCAACAACATATCATAGAAATTGATAAGCTCCCCTCCCCCCCCCCCCCAAAACAAAAAAAAAAAAAGAAAAAGAAAAAAATGAAACTGAATTGTGAAGGAAAAATTCAAGAGAGAAAGAGAATGTTACATTCAAAGATTTCTTACTGCCAATGGCATGTTTCTTAAAGGCTGATCAATTTCCTTCCCTTTTACATTTTTAACTTTCCTCCTAAAATATAAAAGAATCTTGAAATATTATGTTAAAAGCCGAAAATGTACCTTGGTCCTAGTCCTCATGGATGGCATAGGGGCCTGCTTGGTCTGCAACCCATTATCAGAAATTATTTGGTTCTGCTTGCCCTTGTTGGACAGTAAATGGTCGTTGGGAGCCTGAACCCTCCCAGTCTCGCAAGCAGAAAGAAAACTAGATTCTCTGGGACCATTTCCCTGTTCTTTCTCCAAAGGGGTGATATTGCTAGAGATGTTGGTCAAATTAACGCCAAATAACCAGCAATTCTTGGCATTCTCGGTCCTTCTTCCATTGCTTGGTCTAGATGATTGTGCTGCAACTGCTTTGTCATTTTTAGGATCAGGAAATGAGTTAGAGATGGCATTCAAATGTAGAAAATGCCATGTTCCTTCTGCTACAGCTCTTGAACTGCTAGAGTTGCTATTAATAGGATTGTTATTATTGTCTTTCTGTCTCAGAGGGCATGCAACTTGGTTTTCTTTGCTACCTGAAGCAGCTGAAATGGAAATAATAGTTATTTACTCAAGGTGAATGTGTATTCAATAAACAATTCACTAAGATAAGAGACAACAGTTTCTCCTACCAGAAGATGAAGCCTCAGCGTGCCTCAACCTTTTGCAATTTACGACCGGTTGAATGATATTCAAAGCAGAAGCCACAAAAGGCTCAATCTCCCAACAACAAACTCTCTCAGGTCTTTGAAATGTTGTTGGTTCATCCCATTGAACCTATGTAATAAAACAATTATAAATGCTCAAATGAAGAGTATACAATTAACCAAAAAATAGAAAAACACAACCGGTGATTTCTAATGAAGTTGAACCTTCAACGACCGCCATTGAGAATTTGGCCATTCTGGAGACTCATCCCCAACCCCAACAATGGTACCACAAAACCTGACCAAATAATTGAACAATAATAAAAGACCAACTTGCAGGGAAGGTGGCAATCTTGGCCACAAAATAAATGGTTAAATTACACTAACCTCCTTTGAGATTTGGTTAAATTCACCACACCTCCCCTCTATTTATAAAATTAGCTTAGGATGTCCTTGAGTTTGTGAAATTGTTACACTAACCACTCTCGAGTCTACAAAATTATTATACCACCCTCCCCTCTATCTCAAAATAAACAGTGCATCCCATGGAGGTTAGTTGTCACCTAGACAAATAGAAGGATGAATTTCACCAAACCTCAAAGAAAGTCAATGTGATTTTCCCCCCAAAAAAAAATTGTTCAGTTTTTACGAGGGTACCTTCTGTCAAGTGAGGCTTCCCCCTCATGTCTCATCTTGAAACGCATGCCAACCGTAAACTCATTGTTCATTGCCTCGAGATATTTGTTCAAGCCAACAATAAACTGGCTAGTCCTGAATGGATCAAAAGGCATATGTTCAAGGCAGAGTTACACAAACTGTTACATTATGAGTTAATTTCATATACATAGCAATTCAAAATGCTTACAAACCTTGGCTTGTAATAAACCTTAAATACCGTATTACTCTTAACAGAATGGCTAGCAGTAGCAAGCACTCCAAGACGCATGTTCTCAATTGACACCACAGTTGAAGTCATAGGACTCTGCAACCAAGCCATACGCCTAACGCCAACTCTCAGTTGCCCATTCTCTCCCCTGCAAAAGTCAAGTAAGATCAAAGTGCGGGCAACCACAACACAAGATGTTCGATTGTGTGCCATTGTTTTGAAATAAAAAATAATAATAAAAAGAAGGTCTTTTATGGCTTTATGTATGTTTGTGTAAAATTTGTTAGTTAAAGCATAATCACTAAAAAAAGTACAAAAGATTTTTTTCTTTTTTTTGGAATGTTTCTGGAAAAAAAAAAAAGACCTATTTTATACCATAAAAAAGATGTTTGGTAATAAACAAAGATCTTTAAATATTGCAACCAAACATAAATTGATGTTTCATCCAAACGTAAAATAAATTTTACTATTTTGCAGAAGATCTTATTCAAAACCATCAATTAATTTTTATTTTTTTTCCCTGAAAAATCATCCAAACCAGCCCAAGGCCTGATATCAAGGTAGGAGATAATGTCAGGAATCAAGATTTTAAATACCTTAAGAAAATAAAAGTATCTCCAGCATGCAATCTCTTGGACGTGACAAATGAACCCCAGCCAGTTGTAAGCAAGTGCCTCCTTGGGTGACCTTATCAAATTTATGCCAAGAGATATGCAAGATTCGCAGTTATAAAGCAGATATATGTAGACTATGTACCTTGTATTCTTCATTCTATGCAAATCATGATACTACAATAGAAGATCAAAATAAAAACCAAATTACCTCTATAAATATGCTTAAACTTCCACTCAACCTCTTGAATATCTTTTGCTACCAACTCCTGAGTTGGGTTTTCTTGGGTCAAGTCCTAAAATATACAGATAGAAAACATTAAAAATTGAGGAAAAAGTTAATTTCTTTTATTAAATATAGGATTTAATTTCGATGCACTGATAGTATGAAATTTTGTATACAGTTATTCAATTATTTATTACCATATCAATCGTCGATCATGATATTTGACTTTTTCACCCACCATTTGAAAATTAATGCAAATAAATATTTAGATTGGATAACAAGGTAAAAGACTTTTACACTATCAATACATCAAAATAAACTAAAAAGTATATGGCTTCAGCCTTAGCTAAAAAGAAAAAGGGAGCTAAAATCTTGATACCAATTGAGGCAGGCACTCATTAGCATGCTTCCGCAGAATTGAACACCCTCCATGTGTGCTGGTATCTGAGGGACTTAATGTCTTGCAAAATGAGTAAAACTTCTGTTTTGGGGCCTCAGAACAAATTGGATCAGGAAATGTAGATTCAATTTGCTGTATAAGACCAGACACAAGAAAGGAAAAGAACATTAAAAAGGCTGTTAAACTTTTTTCAACTTGAAATCTACATTTTTGTTATTATGTACAACAGAATTATATAGACCAATAATGATAGAAATTTGACTGAGAAAATGTATCATGTTCTCTGAATAACCAAACAGATGACAAGACTAAACCATAAATGGATAGAAGACATATATATTCTCACATCCAGTTGTGGAAGCAAAGTGATACAAGCATAAACCTCATCAGTCTCCTTCTCTGCCTACAAAAATCAACAAGATTCTATGATCAGTACACATAAAACCATCATTTTAATGAACCAACAAGGACACATGACAACTTAAGGCATCAAGCAACATTACCAAAAACTGTGTGTCTATAACACGGCAAAGAATCTTTGATGGAAGATTGAATTTAGGATTTTCCTGGCTAATCTCCTGATCCCCAGGCTCTTGCAACTTCCAAAGGAAAAAAATGCACAAGGCTAATAAGTTTCACATACAAGACACAAGTACAATAATGAAATTGATCTAGATAAAAAAATTGAAAGCAAGTAGAAACCAAAAATTGGCAAATAAAAACAAAAAACAAAAACAATGTAAAGAAGTATACTAGTTCTACATGACCCTGAGGGAAGTAGAAAACTCTCCCTCCACAACTAGGAACATCCATCAAAGGTCCTGCACACAACCTCCATAGCTCATTATACATACCATTACCTACCCCACCTGTCAAAACACAAAGATGAAAACAAGTAAGAACAAGAATGGAAGCTTTACTCTCTACATGGCTTCTGACAAGTTAGGAACTATTTCTCTCTCATTTTCCTTAAAGCTCCACCTCAGTACCGTCCATGTTCAAAAGGAAAAAGGCCATATCTCAATTCACATTAAAAGACATATAAAGAAAACGATGACACAACATAAAATTGCATAAAAAACCCAAGCATTTCCCTTTTTTGTCTCAACATTCCCAGCAACCAAATATAGCAACAAAAACGTGAAATTCTACCCGCAACCCCCACTCACCCTCTTCCCTTTCAGAACCACTGAGAATGTGCCATTCAACACAATCACACAAACCATAGAAGCACCAAACGGAACACGGCACACAACAAAGACAAAATGACCAAAAGACAAAGCTAACAAGACAAGCTGCATCACACAACCACAACAAGATTACCACATTTATATGAAGGAGATAAAAAGGAAAAGAACACGAACCAGACATGGTAGTTAAATGAGGGTAGTAATGATAATTAGAGAGTGGTCTTATTCTTCCTCTTCTGTAACTGACTGTGAACTTTGCAGTATATATGGTGCTAGCTGCTTCAAGTTTCGGTTACAGAAAGCATGGTCGTGTTTTTGTGTGTTGTTAGTCACCACCACCAAAAATTAAAGATCACTTTTCCCCCTACAAAAAGACCACTTTTTGAAAGGAAAGCCTCTCTAGTGTGTGTGAGACAAGTTTCTGAAAGCTCTTTCTGTTTCCTTTTGGTCCTTGTCGTTGTCTTTGATTGTGTGTTCAACAATTTGCAAAGGCTGTTGTTGACGTTGATGCCTTTTTCTGCTGTTCAGTGTTGTTTCCTTCTCTCTCTCTCTCTCTCTCTCTCACACACACACACACACACACACACAAAAACTTTCAGCACTTGCTTCTTCTCCTCAACAATTCTCTCTCTCTAATGTTTTTCTTTTCTCTATAGTCTTTGGAATTTTTGGTCCTCTAGTCCATAGATTCAGCATAGCCTATAGCAAACTTGAGTTCTCTCCAAAACTCATTGGTTGCTACTTAAATATGGTTTCTTTGTAAACTATTTTATGCAAAAAAGAAAAAAAAATTGGTATTTAATTAGCTTAATGAATAATAATAATAATAATAATTTCAATTATAGTCTGAAGTAATAAATAGATCTATTAAGTATTTGTAGTGCTTATTTATTAAGCATTTAATAATACTTAATCGCACTACGACTAAAATTAATTATAAAAGAGAAAATTTAAATTTATGTTTTGGTTTTTTATTAAAAAATTAATTGTTGAAGAATTTTTTGTGATGAATTTAAATAAGAGGTCTTATTCAATGTGAGTGGAAAAAAAAATTTAATATGATAAATAAATGAGACCGGGGAACCGGATGCATTGGGTCAAAGTGGTGAAAGCTCGAAACGCATCTTGAACTACTTGCCACTTTATTTATAAAATGGCACTTACTCACGTGATTTGTCCAAATGGTTTGATAGGTTTGTTTTGGTAATGCTCTTCAAGAGGGTGCTCTAGCTTATAAAAAGCATAAGCCAATTTTTTTTTTCTTTTGGAAAACAGAAAGGTTGAGGAGCTTTTGCTCTCAACTTTTTAAAGTCAGGGTTACTTTTGAGAGCACCTCATGGGCTCATGAAATGCCTTTCAGAGCTTGCTTATGCACTCTAGAACTTAAAAGACTAATACCTCACTCTAATTATTGACAATAAAAGTATAAATTACCCTCGTTAATGTCTGTATCCATTATATGCATTTTGGATTCTACTAGTAACTTTATAATAAATTTACCAAATACTACCATGGTTGCTTCTCTTCATTGAAAGCAACTTTTATATTTTTTTACCAAACAATATTACTATAGCTTTTCAAAAGTAGCTTTTTGAGAGCCTAAAAAGATCAACAACTCTCAAAAAACCAAAATAATACCAAACCAAGCCTTATTCTCCTCAGGTAAGGTCTTAAGTTCGAGTCTTATGGATAGAAAAAGTTAGCACTGGAATAACTTTACCCTCATAGTGGACTGGTTTCAAGCCAAATTAATAAGAGTCCAATAACCTTTGCTTACTAGCGGTCTAGATAAAAAATAAAATTAAATGACACTTACTCACGCAACGACAAAAGGTATTTACTACGAGTAGAAAATGAGCATTCACACTTATCTTTTGATAGAACAAGTCAACATGATGAGGTTTTCTCTTTAAATTACTTCTATGAACATTAAATGTTTTAAAATAATTTTTGAGAAAAAATTATTTAGTAAATGCGAATAAAAAAAATGAGTTAATAAATATAAAACTTAAGAAGGTTGGGATGCATTACACATCTAGATTGACCAATATAATGATGACATTTGTTATGATGAGACTTTAGTATTTCGATTCATCCTAGAGTATGAAATTTTTCATATAATAATATTCAATCATGTTGCAACAAAAATTTATCATAAAGAAAATTGGTGTTTTCAATAGGATTGACTCATTTGGTCTACCTTTCACTTATGTATCACCATAACTTTGGTTCAATTTATGAATTTCTCTTTTGTGAGTCATTTGTAAGTGCATTTATAACTGTTCATTAAACTTGGAGGCATTAAGGGTGTTTACAAGTATGGAAAAGCCTAACCATTTGACCAAATCCAAATTCAAATTTCTGAGTTAGGTCAAGTAGTCAGGTATGTTCAGGTAAAACTTGACCAACTCATCTGTTAATTAGGTCAAGTATGGGAAGGGTACTCATTCCTCAACCCAATTACCCAAGTTGCCACCTTTTTTCCTTTTACACTGACCCTCCCTGAGGTTTAGCGAAATTCACCTCAGCTCCCCTCTATTTGTCTCAGTAACACTGACCTACCTTTGAGGCATTGTGTAATGTGTAATGGGGGAAGGGTGATGTATTACACACCAGAGCAATAAATAGCAAAAGTATCATCAACAATTTCATATGATTCTATGTATCTGATATGTAGATTCATTTAGATTAGGGATTAGATCCCTTCATTAATCAAATATTATAGATTGGATCATTTGGGAAGCAGCTGCTAAGAATACAGCCAATTTGTCCCCTTGACCTGAATTGACCTAAATGATTCTATTCTCCATAATTAATTTTTAAAATTTGGCATAAAGCTCAGTATCTCAGTAGAGCCATGACTTTGGATTGGGTTGTGAAATAGACACTTCTCCTTTTCTCTCTCAACTCCATCACAATATTTGGAATAGTGGCAGGAAGAGAGTTGACCTACCTTTTCCAATTTACACAGCCTTCCTTTAGGGACATAAAATATTTGGAAACTACAAATATTGGCGGGGCTAGCTAGTGATTTGAATGGACTCCCCATGTGTTAGACCAATTCACTTTATGTTCTTTGTTTCCCTAAACAGTATACAAGTCACACATAATGAAGCACCACATAAGCACCTCTGAAGCACAAGTACGGGGAAAATGGGAAAGTACCCGTACTGGGTACTTTTTGGGTCCTGGTACGTGCGGGTACGTACCCATCATCTTTTTTTGAAAAAAAAAAATTGGGTATGGCGAGGTACACATATCTAGTTCTGGGTACGCCATTTTAACCAAAACAGCACCGTTTTATTTGTTGTTTTTTTTTTTAAAAACGTTTTCAACTTTTCGCCAACACCCCAACCCCTTTAGTGCCAACCCTAATTAGTCCAAAGAACCTCACCTCCCCCAAAATCCCTTCTCCACTTCTTCATCACTTGTGACACCACACCATGGTAGTGAGGCTCACAGAACGGCGACGCGACAAGTTACGGCACCACCTCGCACGACCCCACCTCACATGGCCACGGAACCAACTATCCACCTTGCATGACAATGGCACCACTTCGCACGGCAACGGCACGACAAGCTACAGAACGCGGCAATGGCGATCCAGTGCAGGCTCTGGCAGCTTTCTCGACGGAGATCCAGTGAGGTAGGGGTGTTTTTGTCTCTTTCAGTGAGTTTAAGGTTGATTGCAGTCTCTGTTTTGATAATTTTTTGTCACTGCAACCGAATGTGGTTTCCATTTTGAATATCTATCTTCTGTTAATGTGTTGTTGCTACCATTGTTGAGTGTTCTGGACCAGAACAACTTCTAAATTGTGTAATTATTTATCACTTAATAGATGTTTATCACTAGAGTTTGATTGTTAATTATGTTTAAATGATTGTTATGTGCTTATGTTGAACATTGTTTTGAGTATTGTAGTATTTTATTTTGGAATGTAACGTTGATTGTTGAACAATTGAGAGTTGTTTTATGTTGAAATTGTTGGTTTTATCATATGAAATTTATGATTTTATATATATATATAGGCATTCCGTACCCCATTTTTTACAAAATTTTTGTACCCCGTAGCTGTATCCGTGCCGGGTACGGGTAACGTATTCGTATCCGGGCAACATAGATAGGCACATTCACATTCTGGTGTGGTCACTTTCTAGTTAATCACTTTCTTATTACATTGGCTTATTTGTTGTAATATATATTTTGTGGTAACTGAGGTTTGGTTAATCTGGCTTTTAGTGCATATGATGTTGGAATTCAAGTTAAAACGTGAAGAAAATCATGGGCAATTGGGTTAATTTGAACATATTCCTTTCCTTCCTCCATGGGTGGGTTAGCACCACAGCTTGCTACCTTCAAGGATGAATTTAAGTGGCCCAATCCTCCTATTCACTTTGGGTTTTTTTTTTTTTCCTTTCTTTTCTTTCTTCAACTACTACCATTCAAAGTTCATTAAATTGTGGCTAATTTGGCTCGAAATGTGTTAACTCAATATGGGCATAAAACTATCTAAGCTACTGTTTGGAATGAAAATAATTTGATTTGTAAATCAATTTTTTTATTTTTGTATTTTCATCTTTCAAAAATAATAAATGATTAATTTTTCCAATACATGAGATATGTTTCCTTTGTTTCTTAAATCCTATCAAATTTGATACGACTTGATGGGAATTTATTTAATTTCAAAACTTTAAAAAAAATAATTCAATTCAATTCGTATTTAGGCCTATGAGAATATAAGCATTTTTCTATCAAACATAACAAACAACTTCAGTTCAACATGATCTCCAATCAATCAATGATAACTCAAAAAGCTAACAAGCTAAACACTAGTAAATGAGCAAATGACCTTTTGAATTGAAGAGACAACTGAAACCAATGTTGATATCCCACTTCAGTAAGAAAACGCTCTCACACCAATCATTTTGAAGAGAAAGTAAGTATAAGTATATCATAGTCATACCAATCTAGCGAGGGAGGAGAAAAATGGGTAAAAGAGAAACAGCTAATGTCACAGACAGTGTAATGGTACAGGTTTATTACAACAACATAATAATTTGACTACCACAATGCTCAGTTAAATCAAAAGTAGAGGATATTCAGCATGTTTTGCACTATATTTCACAAAATTCCCCAAATCAAAGTAAATGAACTAATTGAGCATGCAAAGACATACAAAATGAAGCAGGATTTCAGTTATCCAGTTTACAAAATGCCTCAATTTCATTAACAGTAACTGTGTGGAGACAATCAAAGAATTGATATGCATTTCAACAAGAACATAAAGCAATAAACGAAATCAAAGAGAAGAGAGAGATACAAACAAGGAGAGTCGTTAGCGAGACGATCAACATCCTCAAACGAATCAGAGATCTTCTTCGTTGGAAGATGGTACTTGAAGCAACCAGTTAAATTGCAATTGAAAGCTTCCACTATTCCTATCAACGGGAAGAACATCACAAATTAGAGACACACACTAATCCATTGCATTATTCTACAAGACACTCAGACTTAAGTAGGATGTCGATACAGCCAAAGAAACACAAATCAAAGAATTGCTCAGAGAACGTGAATGCATACCTTTTGGTTTGATAAATCGAAGTAAGTAATTTGGAAACCTGAATCGTCAATGTGAAATCAAAATCAGATTTTGAAAGAATTTGGGATTTTAAGAGGATGAACAATTCCTAAATGAGAGAGAATGAGCAATAATCAAGTTTGCATCAGATTTTACCACCAAAATTTGAAAATTTGAAGTCAGATGTGAAAGGATGAGAGCTTCGTGAAGCTCTCTTTCATGGATGAGCCATGGCACAAACCCTTGTGGACAAAATGAGAATGAGATTCTAAATTATACAATTACTTTCTCTATTTTCTACGGTCAAAAATAAATTTGACATGAATCAAATTCTTCTTTGAAAAAATTGTCTAGAATAAGGGGAAAAAATAAAAAAGAAGAATTGCCGATCTTTTTAAAAAAGAGTATCTCAATATTTTATAAAACATTCTTCAACGGTAATGTAATTTGTGGAGAAAAATTAGATCATAAAAGTATATATATTAACACTTAAATAACAAGCATCAATAATAAGATCTTATTTCAAAACTTAGTAGCAAATGTTGAAAATAAGTTGTTGAAAGTACCCATTTTTCATGTAGTGATGCAAACAAAATCAACCTATGTCCTATGATGCCCCGCAACTAAAGAAAAAGAAAAATCATGTAATCCAATGAAAGCATGCTAAACAGGCACAGTTCATATCCAATTAGCAACTATCAGCCAACACGACTTCATGGATATCAAGAGCTACCATAACTATGGCCTTCACTCCAGCAATCTGACAGTATGAACGGTACAAGTATGAAGAATTAAGCAAACAAGGCACAAATCAGCAAGATAAAAAATTAAACACACAAAAAAATAGCCCAGCAAACAGTGAATCAATAAATATATGGCAATGAGCAGGAAGAAATTATTCAACATCTTTTTATTGGCTGAGTTTTCTTAGCACTTATGGATTCATTGGCTAATGAAGTGAAACATTATGCGGGTCTCTCCATGTGACCTGAAGAGCTATTTTGAATCTTGGATGGTATTGAGACTAGAAAATGCTGCAGAAGTATTCAACATCTTTTTATTGTCCGAGTTTTCTTGGCACTTGTGTAGCCAATGGCTCATGAAGTGAAACATTACGCAGGTCTCTCCATGTGACCTGAAGAGCTATTTTGAATCTTGGATGGGTATTAAGATTAGAAAATGCCACAGAAAAGACTGGATGTCAGCTTTCTTTGTTACAACTTACAGTATAGACCATTTCGAAGTGTTGTCCATTGGCTGTAGTCTATCTATCCAGTTGTGTTCTGGTCTGTTTCTGTTATAAAGAGGTTGTTGGGTTTGATGTATCTGACTATATTTGCTCCCCATGTCAGTTTGTGGGTTCAGCTTGTTAAATAATTTATCAAAAACTTGTCAAAGGTTGATTAGCTTCATGGATTAATATATCAGCCAACTGAACAATGTGGTACTCCAAATTAAATACATCAATTCCAAAATCCTGGCCTGGTCCTCCATGCTTCCAGGCATGTCTGAAAGATAGCTCTCTTGACTCTGGTGAAGCTTGTGTGCTTCTAGCTGACTTTGAATACAAGATAACACATCCAAGCTTTATGCTCATTAAATCTATAACTCTTCAACAGGAGGTTGTTATCATTACCATCAGGACAATATTATTTTCCCCTTTTTCTGACTAAACATATGTCTTCATTGACACCATACCAATCAAATCCTTTCCACCGTAGTGCTGAACTTGCTGCCAATAAGTCAAGTTGACCTTGAGTGGTGATTAGCTCAAGTTTAATGTATTAATAAACCGAGTCTTGACTCAACCAGCAGCTAATTGACAGCATTAGTTAAGGGAAACCACATGAGCCACAGTGAAAGCATGTTTTCATGAACCATTGTCACTTCTTATGGACCCAATAGCTCAACGATCTATCCATGATTGGGATCCAACTTGATTAAACCTAAGTGGAGGTCTGAACTGAATAATGTTGCATTCCACTTGTGGTGAGCAATTTACCCATAAGGCCAGATGGCAAGATGCTCTAAGCCACTTCAATTGAATGTAACAGTTTTGCTACCAAAAATCCATGCAGGAACAAGATCCATGCTTAAAGTGGTGAAAGCGATGCCGGTCCCTAACCACAATTTCACGATCAAATGCTTTGGAGATTAATTTTATCACAGAGTGGCAATCATTACATATGCGCAAATTCTTCATTATTCGGATAGGAGTTGGAGGAGCAATAGCAATGAGTCCAAAGGCAACCGCAAGTTTCTCACTGTGGCTGAACAGTGCAGTTTCCTTCTCTTCTTCATCTATGTCTAGGGAAACCTCACTCGTCCTTGGTGTATAGCCCTCAATCTTTAATTTTGCAGCCACTATATCTAACGTATGCTCGATTTCACTTATCCGAGGGTGTGTCCTATCCCCAGCAAGGAATTCATGAACTATTCCATTTGCTTCAATCATGCTACAACCAGGTGTCTTCACCACGCCATGTTGTGCCATAATGCCCCTAATTTCAAGAACATCACCCCAATTTCCTTTTGAAGCATATATATTTGACAATAACACGTGGAAACCATCGTGGTCAGCATGAAGCTGAATGAGTTTTCTTCCCACCCTTTCCCCCATGTCATTGTTATGGTATTTACTACAAGCCCCAAGCAAAGCACCCCATGTAGCAACATCAGGTGCCATAGGCATATTCTCTATTATTTCCTCTGCTTCCTTAAGCAAACCTGCACGCCCCAAAAGGTCAACCATGCATCCATAATGCTTAACATTTGGCTCTATCTTGTGTTCTTCGATCATGGAGCTAAAATAGCGGCGTCCCTCATCTACAAGTCCCATATGCCGACAAGCCCCAAGAACTCCCATAAATGTTATCTCATTAGGATATGTCCCGAATTTTTTCATATCAGCAAACATTTCAAGTGACTTTTGTACCAAACCATTCATTGCCAGCCCAAGAATGAGAGCATTCCATGTAGAAACCCCCTTTTCCTCCATTGCATAGAAAACCTCCAATGCATTCTTCACACACCCACATTTCATATACATATCTATAAGCGTCGTGCCAAGGATAACATTGACCTGGAATCTATTTTTACTTATATAAGCATGAATCCATTTGCCCAAATCCAAAGCAGAAACACGAGTACAGGCCGAGACAACACTCACCAAAATAGCCTCATCCGGCCTGATTCCAAGAACCTGCATCTCCTGAAACAAAGCCAGAGCCTCCGAGAATTGCTCGTGTTGAGCATAACCTGATATCATAGCACTCCAAGACACAACATCCTTTTCCGGCATGGAACGAAACAGCCTCTCCGCATCCTCAACCAAGCCACATCTCAAGTATCCAGAAATCATGGAGTTCCAAGATATCTGATCCGCTCCCAACCCGCCATCATCGAAAACTCTCCTAGCATCCAATACCTCCCCGCAACTCGAGTACAAATTGATCAAGGCATTCTTCAAGCTCACATACCCTTCAGCCCCAACCTTCACAGCCAATCCATGTATCGCCTTCCCAGTCCCAACAACCAACAAATGTGCACAAGCAGACACAGCACTAACCACAACCACCTCATCCACAGCCACCCCATTACCATTCATCTCCACAAACAAACCCAAAGCCTCCTCAAACATCCCATTCTGCTCATAACAAGAAACCAAAGCACTCCACGAGATCATGTCCTTGTCCTCAATCCCAACAAACACCTCACGCGCCTTGCCAACACAACCTTTCCTTCCAAACAACGCAATCATGGAATTCGAAGCGATAGTGTTCCTCCTCGGCATCATGCTATAAAGACACTCAGCTTCCTCCACGTGTCCCAAATGAACATACCCAGCCAAAACCGTGTTCCAAGAAACAGAATCCAACACGGGACTTTCATCGAACACCTCACGGGCACTCCTCATATTCCCGCAAACAGCATACAAGTTGATGAGCGTGTTGTTAACATAGACATCACGACAAAACCCCATTTTGAGGGCGTGGCAGTGGACCTCCCTGCCCTCGAACTCAGAGGCGCGTGAGGCGCACGCCCGGAGGAGGATGGGGTGGGTGTAGTGGTCGCAGAGGGCGCCATATCGAAGGAGGGAGGAGTAGAGGGGGAGAGGGAGGTGGGGCGCGTGGAGGAGCGAGCGCGTGAGGGAGTTGGAGGCCAAGGGGAGGTGGATGAGGCCGGTGAGGATGGTTTGGGAGAGGATCTGGTTGAAGTGGTGAAGGGGACTGGAACGCTTCAACAGGGTCAACAAGTTTGTGAGGTTGATGGCAGAGGAACACATTTGATGAGGGAGTGAAAGCCAGTTGCGACGGCGTCCACCGCTGAGCACGGCGGCGGCGGCGAAGACTGAGCTGCTTGCTTTGCCGTCGTTCTTTTCCGATGGTGATGATGTGTACGTGCATTAACAAATCTATTATTTTTTTTTTTTTGGTAGACATTAACACATCTATTATAGTAGCATTTGATTGTTTACATTTATTTATAAAATGTTTTTATATCGGCCGTATATAAAAAATAATTCATTGTAAATTTGTATCATTTTTTAAATTATTTAGTGAGTAACGGTGAGGTACTTTTCAGCTGAAAAAAGTAAAAACAAACAATGAGAATGGGGTATGATTTATCGTAAATATATTTTTTATGCAGGATTATATAAAATAGTCTTAAGGTGTCATAAAATCATATCCTTATATTTCATGACCGTTAATAAAGGAGCTAGAATAGTGAATATAAAAGTTATTCTTATTTCCAAGTATGGCACAAGGGTTGACCTAATGGAGTGTAACATGGACTCATATTTAATAAAAGTAACATATTTGAATCCTACTCATTTCATTGGAATGAGTCAACGACATAAATGAAAGTTTTCTTGTCTTAGGGTCATTCTCTCCACCTAAATTATTTATTTATCTTTTTTTTTTTGTCTCCTAAGAATATCCATCGTCAATAACAGTGACTAATCCCTTCGTTAGTTTGTGCGGGCACCTCAAGGATGGGATAGCTGGCCTGAGAAAGTTTTTCCATTCCCAAAGGCAGAGATCGAGTCCCTAACCTTTGGTTAAGGGTAAACAAGTCCCTACTGCTCGACCACACCCCAGGTTAATTATTTATCTATTAATGCGGATGGTGATGATGTACAGGTTATTGGTCATGATATTGGTTAATGGCAGGCCCAAGTTATTAGAACAGGCTCAAAGGAAAACCTAACTATGACGCGAGAGGCCCATTAGGCCCATGTTTGTTTCGTGGTCAAAATGCAGTGATACCTTCTGGATTTGGTGATGGGTCACAACAATGGCATAGCTTCTTGACCAAAAACGCAAATTGTGTAGCTTCGGGTTGTCCTCTTGCTTACCGAAAAATAAAAATAGTGCAGCTTCTTTGTCTCATATAATGTCCATAGCAGACAAAAAAAATGCTCATAGTGATGGTGGCAATTAATTAAATTTTAGTAGCAATTACGAATAATGAATATGATCTAATTCCTATTATTCTCCTCTTAAGGCATAGTCTATGTTAAAAGAAGTATGAAAAAAGCTCTTGAATTCTAGGTTGAATTGATATACAAGTGCCTTAAATTCTATTGATTCCATATATTTGGATAAATACTTAGGTGCATCAAGAATAAGAGAAAATATTTGCTCTGATTCATTTATTAATTGACACATCAGTTTTACGGGCCATTAGTGTCTTCTACTTCCCTTATATTTTTAATGTAACAGCTAATTTGTCAATCAATAAATGGAACAAAGCAAATATTTTATCTTACTCTAATAACACCTAAAAATTTCTCCTATATTTATTTTGAGTTGGCACCATAATGTAAATAGAAGGAGATGGTGTTTGGGACTATATATATATATCTATCTCAGTATGATGTGGTAGGATTACAGCATGATCAAATTATAATGCAAAGATGAAGAACCAACTAGCACATTATACCATCAACTGGCTATTGAATATTTGAATTGTAGCATATAGTTAACAAAAGGATTATGTCGGTTCACTAAACCTGAATGCGTCAATTATTTGAAGTAGTAGGAAGGAACTACATCATCAATGACATTGATCTTGACAAGGAACAAGAACTACGTACTAGCCCAAAACTGAAAATGGGTTAGCAAATAGATGAGATAGTACCGTGTGCTAGATAGAAGAGTCTCTTAATCATCTAAACCTGCATATTGTCATTGCTTTTCATTTAAAGACGCCTATCATCATAAGTTCAGAGTTAAATTAAGTGTATAAATATGGCATAACTAATAAAAAATACAGTAAAATGTTTATTTTGTTTGCCTTTTGTATCACCATTCATCACCCATGTGGCTTATTGTAGTAAAACATCCCACCAATACTTTTATTTTAGAGTTATAGCATATTCAATTCATATAAGGCTCACATTTTTTTAAGATAGAATATTTAAAGTTACTCCTCCTCTCAATAAGTATATTTTTTGGATTTAAACTTGTGTCCTTATTCTTACGAGTGATCGACTTTCTTACCACTCGTCTAATAATTTGTTAGTTGTGAAAATATATATATGGATGGAATATACAAAATTGCATGTCAAGCTTATAACCATTGCCTTATGGTCCATGGACCAAAGAAACAACATAACAATAATCGGATAGAACTTGATCACATGCTGTGTTTAACTCCATAATATAACATAGAACCCTTTGATTATTCCATCCACATATGACATATGTGTAAAATCCAAAGAAGATTGCCTCACGTGTCGAATTGGGGTACGGTGGCCCCATTTTGTGGTTCCAAAAATGAGATTGAAAAGGGTGTGCGTAACACCAAACAAAACCAAATAAATTGTGATCGTCCCTTTGCTCGTATCAGCCACTCGCCTTTTTTGGCGCCATCTTGGTACACTTCCAAAACTGTTCTTGTTGATTAGTCAGCCTGACAATGAATTCTAGAATTTTTTTCACCCGTGCAATTCAACGTGTTTTGAATTTTCATTACTTGCACAAGTATGTTGTTCAGTTCTATCAGCAGTTGAAAATGATCACTCTTTTTTTTACCATTCTGCTGCTTGTACTAGTTAACTATGTTTCTGGTTTAACTTTGACTACTTTCCAATTTCATGTTGGATTAGACTTATTTGAACAAGTTAACGTAGACACCTATTTCGAGATTAATAATGTCATTTGTATATCTAAACTCTATTGTTATTGAATGTGATGAATAAGTCAGTATAATCCATCACATTTAATAATAATAATAATTATAGGACATTCACTTTTAGATGTATAAATAATATTTTGGTTTCCAACATATAGAAAATCACATATAAATAATTGTGAATTTCAATATATTATACATGAATTTGTCTCTGTAACAAGATATGAAACTATGTGTTAAGGTTTTAGTCAAATTACTAGTGAATCTGATGAAAGAATTTTTCTTCTATTATTAGTTATCCTTCCACACATTTTCCATATTTACTAATAATATAATAAAAATCTCCACTTATTTTTACTTCAATCACTAGATATCAAAATTGATATCTAAAATATTCCGTACTTTCATAAATAACTTTTCAAAAGTCAGTATATCACAATTACTTCTGGATGGGTTAGTATTTAATTTCCAAAAAGACATTTCATTTCATATTGCTTAAGCTTCTATGACTGTGCATTTGTGCTCATGCATGCTATATAGATATTCCTTCTTTCATCATTTTTGGATGCACAATGCAAGTTTAGTGAATCCTTCTAATCCTAGCTAGATTAAGACAATTATATATACGAAATACCAAATGGGAAAAATACATTACATGGAAGTGAGTAACCAGACCCCTATTGAGAAGTAACTATCATATAGTATGAGACCAATTCACACACAGGGAAAGAAGAAAGAAAAATTGAAACTCTCAAATTTTCTATCTTTGGACCTTCTGCTGAAATAATTCAAGGTATCTGTTTATCTCTATTAGACAAGCCCCGCCTAAAGACGAGGAAAGAAAAGGACTTATATGATTCTTTTGGAAATGAAAACTTGTCATTTGGTAAACAGATTATGGGGCTAGAATAGTGGTTCTAAAAGAGATATATGAAGTTATCATAACACACATGCAACCCTATTTTTGGAATCACAGCATTATGCTCTTGCCTTGTGAATAGAATCAGCCACACCCCACCTCCTTTCTTTCCCCCCTTTTTTTGGAATAATGTGTCTTCTTCGGGTGCGTTTGTTTAGGAGTGAAAATGGAGGATAAGTTTTTATCCATGAGCTCCATGTGTAATCCATGAGATAAAAATTTACTCTTTATTGTTAACATCCAATCAAATGCAACCTTAATCTAATAGATTTAAGATGCTTCATATCCCAGAGCCTCCTAATTAAGGTTTTCAATGCCCTTTCTACTGCAGAATATACGATTTTCTTGAACACCTATGTCGTTGCTATGTGATCTGTTTTCTTGTAGATTTGGAATTCTCCATTTGGGTTTGGGCTTTGTAAGAAGCACATTAGATTAGTTGTTATATAAATTGGTACATATTCTCACTCTATTTTTGACATTTTTTAATGGTTCATATTTTTATTGATGTGAAATAATAATTATTGAACCTCTAATTAATTAGTCGTGAAAACTCTAATTAATATCATATTATAAATCATTCCTTCTAAAAATTTAAGCTAATAGTTTAAAAATACATGAAATATTTAATAGTAAATAACGTGAATCTAAAAAGTGTGCATCGTCATTGACTTAATTTCCTCTTTTATTAGTATTTTAAATTTCTAATATAGAGCAGGCAAATCTTAAACCAATGAAAAACTTAAAATTATAAATCCAATTGTTATCTAATCCAAACCGGTGGGGATTTGTGCCTAAGGCTTTGGACAAGGGAAGGTACTTGAAAGGATAGCTGACATTGAAAATGGACAAATTTAGCAACTATTGATTCGTGATGGAACAATACTATTTTCTTCTTCGTTTAACGGGTATGCATGCAAAAGTACTCCTGTCACAAGTTGGTGTGTTACAGTTTTGCTTCCTTTGCAGGTTGCGCTAAATAAGTAAATATTATTCATTCCAGCACAAACACTACTATAGTGGTTAAAATGCATTCACGGCACACAATAAAGATTGAGAGGTGCATTGTTGGACCTTGAAACACCACAATCTTCGTCGTTTGTTGCGAGCTGAAATTCATGCTCATTTAAACTTACAAGACATGTTACATAGTTGTGGTCCTGTCTGACACAAGAAGAATTTGTCTTGTCCTAATAAGAGCTGCAAAGATTTCTTCAGAGAATCTAGGGCGGCCTGCACGATTAACATGTCCTTTTTTCTTTCCCTGGCCCCGGGATACACAAGAAAACAAACAATGATAATTCTAGCTACGGTAAATTTTGTTTAGGGATCAGCACTTGAAATTTTGGTTTTATAATGATGAAATACAACAATTTACAACGAAGAGTGGAATTAGAGCCTTTACGATGTAAATTAAGCTTTTGCCCTCGGACAATAATTAACTTTGAAAGGGTCTAAATTGACATTGATTACCAAGACAGGTCAGATCGAGCCGGATTTTCTCTTATCAGGCAAGGTCTCTATTGCCATTAATCTTATTGAGGTTGATATGTGGCTTGCTATAGAAGTTTTTGTAAGCCTTAACTTGTAAGTCTGGCATAGCCTGAAACATATGTATGAAGTTTGTAAGTTGTAACTCTAAAAATTTCAAATAGACCACAAGCCTCCAAATCAAAAACAGGCATTTGTTCACGAGGAGACCAAGACCTATAAATAGGTTGAACAGAGACAATTTTATTAACAAACTTCTAATAAGATCAAGTCAATTTCATAGACTTAATGGGCTTTACAATGAGCCTAGATTTGAATGATTAAGAACTTTTAAATAGGCTTGAGTTTGATCTTAACTTTTACCAGATGGGCCAAGTCAAACACAAGCCAAATTGCAGTCCTTGGCAAGCCACCTGGCCTTATTGCATCCTTACATACAAGGTGCATAATTAAATTAATTGTTTTGCTTTAGTATCACCCGTATGATATCTAAATTCGAACCCATGAAATTGTTGGTAACCTTTTAAATTTTTACTCTTTGATTATATTTGAATCAACTTTATTTTTTTGCACGATTTTGTAAAAAAATTTGTCACATATAAAAGAAAATTAAATACGAGAAAAAATATTCAAAGTATATCTATTTTCTTCAAGCCCCCGTTATCTGACATTCCAATGCCTTTTATGATTGTTTCAAGTTGAGATTATATATATATATATATATATATATATATATATATATATATATATATATATATATATATAGAAGAAGGATATAATTAGAATTTTATTCAGAATATACGGTGATGATTGAATTAAATATAATGATGAGACCTATTTACTCATTTAAAGGTTATCAATCGTGTTATATAATTCTGACATTTAATTTTGGAAAATAATTTCTAAATCAATTGTATTTTCCATATTGTAAACACAAAAAATAATAATTTATCTTGTCAGTTGTGATGATACTTCTCATGTTCTCAGTTGACAACGGAAAAGGGGGAAAAAATATCATGTCCCGTTAAATCTTGTGAAACTGAGATTGGGGAAAATCTCATCCACACATATATTACATTACCCATTTGATAGATTTCGGTGTCAAAGAAACAATCATATCCACGTTCACGACATTGTTCTGAAATTCCAAAAATCACGGTTCGAGTGTTACATTGATGCACTGCCCTTTGATTGAATTAAAGACAAATAAAGAAATTATATTGAAAACAACGAGTAAAAGGTCAATTTCTTGGCACTTTTTTTTCCTGAACAATACAAATAAAAAAAAGACAAAAAACATATCCTTCTTGATTTAAAAATGACAAAAAACATATCCTTCTTGATTTTTCATAAAAGTTTTATAGGAAATGAATATTCTTTTGCGAAATTTTCACATAATCTATATATATATATAAATCTTTATCATTAGTTAAGAAAATGAGACTCAAACAAGATATATGATAAAAGAAAATTAATAGTAAAAATTTACATATAAAAATCATAATCATATCGAATAAAAATTTCACATAAAAATATCTATTCCAGCTTTTCAATGTGTTTTGGATAAAAGAAAAAAAGAACTTTTTAGTGTGTCACGTTTAATAAGTGAATGTCACAAGCCAGCTGGTACGAAAGGGAAACAAACCCTTGAGGCAATATGGTTGATTCTTAGACAACGTCATGCCACAAAAGGTTGGATAATAATATCATTCTTATTGTGTTTTAAGTCAAATAATTGTGATTATTGTCTCTAACGATGTTCTGCAAGCTGGAAGATTCTTCAATAGCTCAAACGTAACATCAATGTATTGCTGCACGAAATGCCTATAACAAAATCGTTAATGACGTGCTAATTTTGACTTTCGTTGAGGTCATCATGCAGTAATATTATATTTTCCACTTCATGTGAAAAAAATAAAAAGCATACCTATGATTCATACTTTTCTCTTTTTTTATTTTCAAAATTTATTAAACCCTGGCTATTTTAATCAAATGAGCTGTTACTAATAGCGAACCCACAATCGTAAGTAAGATCGTGGATGAGCTATAATTTAGATTTAGGCCTAGAAATTCATCCAAAAAAAAATTTTTAGGTCCAGAAAGTTTCGTGCAAATTCGTCAAAATGTTCTATTAGTGTATACATTATCTTATATTTTGACACCTTAAAATTAAAGTTTCAGTTCCCAAAATGAAATTCCTAACATGGTCTAATGGGAACAAATATGAAGAGCGTGAGTGTAGCAACATTTGTGCATAAAAAGACATATGCAAGAGGTTGATTCAACCTTTAAAATTTCTTCCCCGTTACTGAAAAAGAGGTGGATATAGTTGGATTCAAACAATTTGGTGGGTTATATTAACTTGCACGCGAGAGCTGAGGAGAGATAGTGATTAAGGCAAAATTAGATTGTTAAACAGACACTCTATAGTCTACTCTCTACTCTTGGGAAAGTCTTGTTCTGAAAGAGACTACGTACTTATAGTACGTAATTACCTCAACAAAACAAAAGCATTACTTGTCTCCAAGGTCGAACAAAACATAAATATGTTTGTATGTATATATATATATTCATTTACCGTGACCCTTTTACTATCAAAGATTCTAAGGCTAAATGCTCTTTTTTTTTTTTTATTTCCCAAGAGAATAAAAGAAAAGTTAAAGAGAGAGAATCGTGGGGTTATCAAACTTCAAAGATAAGAGAACAAAGATAGAATCAAAAGTGAGTGCAGATAAGTATTTGATGAGTACTTAGAACCGTGAGTAACAAGTTCAATTAAACCATCATTTTATAATTCTGATTGGACTTCTTTTCAACGAGTATAATACGAAGATTTCAGCCATATATGAGAATTGATGCAAGGGTTATAATCCTCCCACTTTCTCCTTTTACAACTATCCTTATTTTAGATTATTTAAATCCAAAAGAATATGCAAGATACCATACAAGGCAAGACTCACTCTTGATATCAAACATACATGACAGCAAAGACAAACACATAACACCCAAGACTTATTATTAATTAACAATTAAATCAGTAAGATAAATCAGTTAAGAATCATCATTTCACTAAAACCGCTCCATAATATCCTCCATTATCATTACTCATCTCAACACACAATATTTAAAAGTTATATAAAAACAATCAAGAGTGAGTGGCTGTAAATGTTTCTGAAACTCGTATTAAACATATTTCATTAGTAACATGTAAAAATTTCTTGTTCAACTGCTAGCCTTGCAATTTCGATTAAGTAAAAAGTGTAAGGAAAAAAAATTTATAGACCAAATATACTTCTAAGAATTAATCTACAAATTATTATTTTTATTACTCCAATCTAATGATGAAAACACATAAAACTAAAAGTGGGCATATACAAGCCCAAGTAAAAATATAAAAAGAAAAGGAATTAATATACAAGCCACAACACGTCACCATTTTCATCAAGCTAACACAAACCGAAAAACCACTATAGGCACGCCGTGAACGGTTGCTGCTGCGGCATCATCTCAACCTCCGGCCACGCCATTTTCATCCACGCGTCGTCATTCATTAGCTCCGGCAGCTCAATCTCACCCCAGAAATCATCATCACCACCACCACCACCACCACCATCAACACCGTCACCGGAAATAATGCCGCACTTCTCCGGCAAATCCTCGCCGTCTGCGGTGGCGGATGTTACGATGGCGGCCATGTGTGCGGCCTTTGCGGCGGCAGCCTGGATGTCACGTGCTGTGCGGGAGGACGGCGGAGGTAGCGGAGGGAGGCGGTGGACCTCGTCGGGGAAATTGAGCTGAGCCTTACGGCCTTTGAGGCAGTAAGCGGCGACGTCGTAGGCTTTGGCGGCCATCTCCGGCGAAGGGAATGAGCCGAGCCATATGCGTGACTTCTTGCGAGGTTCTCTGATTTCGGAGACCCATTTCCCCCAGCGGCGTTTTCTGACTCCGCGGTAGACTGGGTGGCGCGTTCTGCTTACGTGCGTGGTTGTGGTGGTGGTGGTGGCGGTGGTTGTTGAAGTGGTGGTGGAGGCCGTTGGGGGTTGTTGCTCCTCCATTGAGAAGGAACGGTTTTATTATTATAATAGTAGATTTTGGGTTTGAAAACATTATCTTCTCTTATAAGGAACTTTCGATATGGTGACACTGAATTTACGGAAGTGCCCCTGTACAAAAAGGATCAAATTTTATATTTTTGGAAACACTTTATGACATGTTTGATTTGAGTTTTTAGTTTTTAGTTTTTTAATTTTTCAGAATTTGTAAAAAAAATACTGAAAATTCTTAAAACTGGAATTTGTAGTTTTTAAAATTTTTAATTTTTTCTTAACAAATTTTGAAAAACTGAAAATTCAAATCAAACGCGCCTTATTGTTTGTTTAATTTCTGTTTTCTATTTTTTAATTTTTCAGATTTTTTGGATAAAATATTAAAAATTGTGAAAATAATAAAATTTAATTTCTCAGCTTTCATTTCCATTTTTTCAATATTTCCTTTATAAAATCCTAAAAACTAAAAACCAAAACTAAACAAGCTATCGGTTTTCATACATAGACTCATGTTGTCAAATAGTTTTACATTTACATTGTCAATTAATAGAATTTTACTAAAGTAACAAACATAATTTGTAATTCTGATAGTGAATATTTATTTTATATTATTTATTATTTTAATGAAACAATTTTACATAGCGAATCAATAGAATTTAATTAAAATGATAAATAATATAAAATAACATTCAATCATGATTTGAAATTTAATGAAATTCCATTAATTCACCAGTATAAATATAGGTGTTTTAAACTCTTTTTTAAAAGGATAATACTAACAAGTATCGTGGTTAATGAAGGGCATTCCTCAAGGGTCAATATGCTCATTTTATTTATTGACTTTACACATGTGAATTATTTTAGTTTTTAACTTTTAAAATGAGCCAAATTACTCTTTGATATTGCAAAATATAAGTCAAGTTAGTCCCATATTCCACTTTTATTTAGCATTTTATCAATTAGATGATGATATGTAATATTTAATGAAATCTTGACATGTCATTTGTCATCCTAAGCATAATGAAGTTTAAAAGGACTTATTTTTGTGTAATTTTAAATTTAGTTATACTTCAGATAATATAAAATATGTTAAAATATAACTTAATGGTACACATCATTATTCAATTGATTGAATATTAAATAAAAGTGGGTTAAAAGACTAACATGACTTGCATTACGTGCGAATTCATTTTAAATATTATGAATTAAAATGACTCATAAAAATATAAAGTTAAAAATTGAAATAAATTAAACATTAATTCAATTTTTAATTTTCTAATACAATAAATGTATTAAAAAAATTTAAATCTTTTTGTTTGTAGCTCCTTAACCATTGTCATTAGGATGTTAGCAAAACCTTTTCTTTGAAAAAGCCAGTTGTCACCAACTTGAAAAAATGTATTGAATATTGAGTAATTTAGTTGAAAATGATGAGGCAGGGAGTCACGTATTAAATGAGAATTACATGTATTATGCCGTCTTTTTCAGGACAACTATTTTTTGTACGGTCATGAAAAGCATACTTAGAAGCATATGCGATTGCCTAGATGATGAGAACTAAGAGGAGGAAAAATTTGAAAAGAAAGATTTTGAAAAAGTTTTCAATATACTTAAAAATGAGGATGTCTTGTAAATTGTAATATATATATATCAACAAGGAGAGCCTTCAGATTTCAGACAGCATCTCTTTTTGGTAGACTTAAACTTTTATTCAATAATAAAATAATTTAATAATAAAAAAAAATAATTCCCCACAAATTGAAAAATTGAAACTAAGGGTGGGCCAGTAGAGCGAAAAGACACCGAGTCTGTTTTTCTACGTAAAGGACCAGCATGCAATTAATTATAGATGGCACTGCCATATTTTCAGTCGTTCATTATTAATTCACAGTAGCACAACGCGCCGTACTTGCACAAATCATCATGCCTGTTTTTCAGCCCTATTCATCATAAACTTACTATTTTTAGAATTATATATATATGCTTTTATAGATTTTGTTGATCATGATCGCATATATAAATTTTATTTTTGTTTGATTCTGAGATTACTCTAGATTATATAATCTTTTTAAAAAAATTACTGCAATCAAATGTAGCATACAATCATAATTTTACGAGTTAGAGTTACTCAGCATCTCAATTAACAATTTTTAAGGGTTTTTCTATGTAAATTTTACACTAAAACCTCAAACTTGTCTTTGATTAATCTTCTAAACGAAACTTTATAGTATGCCTGTTTTATAGTTAGCACATTGTTCAAGGCCTTCCCCTAGATAAGTACATTTCTATTAGAATTGGTAAAATGTACGTTTGACTATTGCTCAACACTGAAACAAACAAACTTTCAGTGAATCGAAATTTAAAAGTCCCTTTATATTTATTCATCTTTCACCAAAAAAAAAAAAAAAGAGACATATTGGTAAATCCGTGAACTAGTCATTCCAGCACTTAACACAAATAAGCATACATGACTTATTGAATTGATGATGTGTCTAGTTAAACTTCGTGATGGCACCAAAATGGTCAGAGTTTGAGGATATACATGTGTCATTAATAAAGGATAAGATTAAAATATGGTTGTTTTGATCAGAAATATCAACAATATGTCATTATGAAGCTTAACATATAGTTGGATATTAAATTAGTAATTTAATATGTCCCTTTTATATAAAAGATAAAGGATCACAATATTATCTTTAAATTTTGATTGACTAATTTCTTCAATACAATACAATGTTAGTCAGGAGGAATTTAAGGATTTTGTCTACATGTTATATATGTTCAATTTCTCCTTCAGACTTTGAGGTATTTTAATGTGTTTCGAATGTGACACGAAATTAAGTTTTGATGTTTGTGTTTGTCTTGAGCGTGATATACTTTACGTAAAGGTTAAATTCTTACACTATAAATATACATGGTCGGTTCAATGAAATTTAGTTTGTTAATTTAGCCACACGGTTTGTTGCTCCATGCATATCCTAATGATTTTTAAATGGTACCGTGTAAAGTGTAAATTGAAATTAATGCGCAACTGATTTATATCGGAGAAAAACAAAACAATTAACAAAAACAAACTTAAGAATGACGATTTGAATAAGATATATACACAACAAATAACTAATAAAGTAATTTAACTTCAACATGAAGTAATATAGTATGACCCTTATCCAAAATAAATTAATGTTCGAACTTAAACCAATAAGGTTTTAGACAAATATATTTATAAACCATAGAAAAATCATCAATCGTTATAAAAGTTGAAAGGAAGATTAATTAAAGAAATCTTGTTGAACCTTGGAGAAAATTGTACAAACCAATAAGATAGAAAAAGAAGGGGAAAAAAAAGAAGTGAAAATCCATCTCCAATAAGACATTTTTCCTTTTTGGGCAGAGTGTGAGTGTGATTTGGACATTCTAACAAGCAGAGCCGATTGCAACCTGCAGTGACAAAGAAATTAGGTGAATTTTAAAACGAGGAGTAAACAAAATTGGACTTATTTTATGATAATGAACAAGGCGGTGAGATCCACACCAACAAGCTGCGCGTGATGAACCCCACAAAATTTATCTCTACCGCCTCCTCCAAGGGTCTAAGGGAATAGGTTGCATCATCATATAAGGAAAGACATGGAAGCTCATGAGAATCCAAAATGACCAAAATACTCTTCTAAGAAAGCCACTTCTCTCTTTTTCTTCTATTTTTACTTTTATTTTTTTTTTAATTTGAAATCTTCATATTTACCGGACATGATATTAGGAACCCGATTAATCCAGTTCAACTTGTAAAGATCCTGCTTTAGGTCTCTCACTAAGGGTTTTTTTCAATCCCAAAATTTTAAGTCAAAACACTTGGCTAAGGAGTTGAAATACTTGACAATTCGACAAACCTCATATTGGTTTTTTTTTTTATTGTTTAAAAAGGATTTATTAAGTTTGACTAATCTGATTTGAATTAAATTAGTTTACGGGGCTAACACTCTCCCAATATTGGTTTCTGTATTTACAAGAGCCAAGCTCAATTTTATTTTAAAGAAAAATAAATATCAAGTCACTTAAATAAATTAGACGTTAATAATTACATTTCCAAAATTGATTGCTGTGAAATTATGGTCAGTGTCGTGTGCTTGTTCTCTTTTACGCCTGAATTTTTTTTATATGGGCTTTTGGTGGGGGGTTGGTGATGGATTGATGGGTTCGATATGGACAAACCAGAAGCCCATCTGTCACTATTGTTGCCACATGTCATCTAGTTTGCCCAATTAGCATTCGAGCTTAGAGATAGAGCATTTGAAAAGGACCATCATCTTGTGGATCCCATGAAACATCTTATCTCCTTCTATTTATATTTTCATTTCAATCATTATTGCCATTTTTGTTCCCGCATAAATAGGCTATAACACTTGTCATTATGATTTAAGTTAGTTAGGTAGCAACAAGTTATGCTTTTTTATGAAAGAAATTCTATATGCTTAGAAATAGACTAACACCTTTTTCTAGGTGTCATTAACTATTTAATCATACATGTGAAAATAGTCAAGTCTCATGAAAATTCGGCTTGTCTTAAATTCAACTTACAATTCAATCAAAAAGTTAAATTCGTTAACTATATAACAAGTTTTAAAGTTTGTCAACAACCAAATCATCGAGTATATATGAACCACCAAATTTGTTTCAGCAAATTAAACAGATATTTGTTTCCCATTAACAATGCCGTAGCATGTGAATAATATATAATATCGATCCATGCGTGTGTAGTACTGCAGTTTATTAAGAAAAAGACATCCAAATTATTCATTGATAATGAAATTGTGGGTACACTCTTTGAAGTGTTCCTCAATTATTGTAGTGGATCAAAATTCACAATAGAACACCTTCTAAACACACAACTTTTTTTTTTTTTTGGGTTTTTGGTTTTTCCTTTGTTCAATGCTTACTAAGAAAATATCCCCAGCTAAACAAGTAGTGAGCCTGGGTTTGGATATTGCGAACTTAATTTACTGAGACATTCTTGCAGGAATATCTAATTCATTGTGACAAGTTTTTGAACCTTTTAATACACTTAAAACATTGAAAACTTTAAAATTAATTATATTTGAATAAAAAAGTTATCATTATTTATTCATTAATTAGTGTCATAAGAATATCAGTTAAAAAATCCTATATTTAAATATAAGCTTGATAAAATTGCATTCTTGATATCAATAATGCTCCAAATCATACTCACTAAAGGTTTTACAGTTTTACCAATTTTGTTATATATATATATATATATATATATATATATATATATATATAAGTATTGAACTTATATTAGTTTGTTTAAACCCTATCGGATTTTATTGCACCAAACAAATTCAATTTATCCTGAATCGACTTAGTAATAGTTTATATATAGGGTATGTTGCATTATGACTGTGTTTAATTAGGGTAAAAATGAGATAAATTTTTTATTACTATGTATAATATACGTAAAAGCGATATATGAAAAATTTATCCTTTAATCTTATCAAGCGCACCTTTTAGGATAAAAAAACAAGTGGTGCGAACCACGTTTCATTGTGAGCAATTGCTCACCCTGACTTTGTGACAATTTCTCCAATAAGAATAGAGTACTGCAACATGTTGAAATTGTACGAACATTTTCGTACAAAATTTATCACAATTACCATGGATTTTGGGAGAGGACAACTAAAATAATTAGGCCTTGTACGAGTCTTAATTGTAGAAATTGTTCGTATATATATATATATATATGTGTGTGTGTGTGTGTGTGTGTGTGTGTGTGTTAGTGACATTCATCTACCCACAATGTGTTGTGTTTTTGCGCCCAATCTTAGTGAGTTACTCGTTTGCGATAACTTCATCTTTTGATATTTTAATTGTTAATTTATCATTTCATTAGGTATGTAAAGTGTTAGCTCCAACGAATTGTAACATGTATAAACGGGCCAAAATAGTCTAATTGGTGGAGAAAAAATTAGTTAATAGAAAATAGTAAATAGAACTTTAGAAATTATGATTATAACTAGAATGTGTGAAATTAAATGTGAAATCGAGTTTCCTCCCTCTTTTTCTAGGATTCTCTCTCTTTCTCTCTATTTCCCCTCCGACTCTCTAATCTCTCCTTCTTCTAGTTTCTATATTTTACACGAAGTATGTTTCATAACATCAATTATTCTAGAGCTCACACATGTTTAAAATTAAAATGCGGTTTGCTTGATTCCTTTGACGGTATTTAAAGTACTGATATCCTCTATTAATGGATAGTTATCATTTAATTATAAAATTACTATTTTAAAATCCATTTCTTTTATATTTTACTTTTTTAAATAATACATGTGACCTAATATTAATCATTTTTTTAAGCTATTGGTATTAATTCGATATCCTTACAAAAATTAAGTATCCTAAAAAACTAATAAATTATTTTGATAACAATAAAAAAAATAATTTTACAAAACCATTTTATATTTAAATTATAATTTTTTATAGTTCATAATCACTGAAATAATAAACTAATTAATTAATGTAAGGAATATGGATTTTTGATATCTTCTTGACCTAATTTGGAAGATAAGAATCGAGTTAATGTTCATTTTAGTCCCTCACTTTTCACTCATGAGTCATTTTAGTCCCTCACTTTTAAAATGAGTCAAATCAGTCCCTAACATTACAAAATGTGAGTCAAATTAGTCCCTTATTCCACTTTTATTTAACATTTTATTAATTAGATGATCATATGTAACATTAAGTTATATATGATCATACTATGTGTCATCTAAAGTAGAATGAAATTTAAAATAATTTATTTTGGTATCTAAAATTGTACAAAATGAGTCAATTTAAAATGTATAATGAATATTTAAATGACTTATTTTGTATAATTTTAAACATAAAAATAAAGTCATTTTAAAATATATTCTACTTTAGATGACATATGATATGTCAAGGTATCACTTAATGTTATTAATCATCATTTAATTGATAGAAAATTAACTACAATTGGGTTAAAGGACTAAAATGACTCACATTTTGTAATGTTAGGGACTAATTTGACTCATTTTAAAAGTCAGGGACTAAAATGACTCAATAATAAAAAGTGAGGGACTAAAATGAACACTAACTCATAAGAATCACTAAAATACTCCTTCAGTCATTTTAGGGTTATATACAAGAAATGAAGGGAGCAAAAGATATTATAAAATGAAACGGGTATTTAATAAGTTAATTAAAAGGAAAAACAAAACACGTTACGTTTTTTTTTTTCCTTTTTTTTTTTTTGTTTGTTTGCTTACAAAACATGTTGCTTTTGAAAGCAGCAGGTTCTGGTCTTTGATCAATTGTCTTCATTAGTGGAGTGAGCTGGACTTATATGAGGACTCCTATTGTCCATAAAGTAAGGAATCTACCCCTTCAATTATTGAGCTATATATGGAGCTTACCAGGAAGAAACGGCACTTTCATGAATGACTCAACAAACCTCCACCGCCAGACACACTGTGTTCTTGGCAGTATATACTTAGACCCACAGCCCTAGCATAGGGTAACAATTAAGTGCCAAAAGGCTCCACAATGAGAACAAGTGCAGAAACTAAAGAAGTTGCAGTAGCACTGAGAGTAGTACCAAAGCCACGTTTTCCACTGTTGCTGTACTCATTTACTATTTTGGTTGGTGTCGTTCAAACACAAAAAAAGTAAGTATATATTGGACACTCATTTAACAAATATTCATATTAATAATAAAATAAAAGACAACAACTTGCATACAATCCAGAAAACACTTTTTGGGTCTTTCTAGAGCATTACCACTGAGTACATTGAATAATTCCCTCGCATGCTGCAAACCCATTTAAATGGTAGATACTAGTCTTTTGCTCCATTTTCAATGCGATAATCAAATCCTTGGCATAGTGATTAAAGAAAAAGATGATGGTTCTTATCATATCACCTTAGTCCCGTGGCTTAATAGAAGAAATACTTTAAAAACTATAAAAGGAATTCTGGTAAAACAAAATTTGATCATTAACAACTACTAACATTCAATGAAAATTACTTCCTTTTGTACCGTCTAAAGTTTATGTAGAGAGAAAAAACTTATTATTCCACGACAATTTTATGCAAAAAATACTATAAAAACCAAGTAGAAAATGACCTTTCAAAACTTGTATAGTTTTATATATATCACACCACTTATAATTAGGGTATTAATTAAAATGGCCTTTCAAGCCTAAAGTTACAAAGCAGGAAGGACCATTCACAACTAAGCATTGGTCCTAGCTAATAGGAAGGAATTCCTGAAGATGTGAAGCATATCACTCCTATGACCTTAGGGTTTACAGGTTTCGTACAATGGAAGCAAGGCAACCCCCATCGTTCCAACTAATATTGTGTAATGCTTATATATTTTAAATGAGGAATGTTTAGATGTTTTCGGAGCAAAGCATTAAAATATTTATCCTAATATATTTATTAATTGACACATTAGTGAGCTATTATATTAAAAATACGTAAAAAGTGAAAGACAACAATAACGCATAAAACTAATATATCAATAATTAAGAGATTAAACGGAGCAAATGTTTCATCTATAAAGTATAGTAGAAGGCAATAATGACACATAAAATTAATATATTAATAATTAAAAGATGAAACAGAACAAATGTTTTATCTTATTCCTAGAACAATTAATAATTTTTCATCTTAAATACTGTCTGGCCAATGGCCATGCACGAAGCGTGCATTATGCAGCACATTCTGTGATTCAAGTGGTATCTCAAGTCCTTTCACGGTACCACAAAGCATACATTACTGAGTTTGGTTGTTGCTCAATAAATAATTAAATATGGCTGAACCTATTTAATATATAGCCCGTTATAGAAGGACCTCATCCTTAAATATTTCTTTCAAAAAAAGGTAAGTTTCATCGGGTCAATTATACTGATTAATTAAATAAATTATATATTTTATATAGATGATGTATGATAAAATGCAATTTAGAACCCATATATAATGTACAGACATCTTTTTAGATACTAGATATTAATGTGAGTATGGGGAAGAAGGTGCAGAGAAGAAAAAGAAATTTAAGCATACACTCCAATTGATGGACTTGATTTGTTTTTTTTATTGGTCAAAATGGAATTGACTTGTTTCAATGTTCAAAGCTACAGACAAGAACTTGCTGTCCAAACTGGAGTAAAATACTTGCAGTGACAGAAACTAGACAAAAAATAAAAAAGAAAGGGATTATTTGAATCCCTTGGATGCTGGGTGAATAATATGAGCATTACTCATAAATTGGAGGTCTAAAAATTCATGACTAAATTAAGAAGTAAAAAAAAAAAAAATCTCAGGATTTTTTGAGAGATCTTTAGTGGGACAGATACATTGATTATTGAATATGCAACATGGGCACATACTTTAAAAGCTATGCGAGATGGATACATGGGATTGGTTTAGAGTCCAGACCAATTATGAACCTCAAATATGACAATGGCCATGTGTAGTGACAATAAGATTGGGCCTTGTATATGCTTCTCAATATCCAAACATCATTAGTGCTGCTTATCTTATGGGTCAATATGACATGCAGCTATTAGATATTGTTTTTATAATCATTGCCAAAGTCTAAAAGGAAAATTTTCATGTTGGGAAGATGAGTTTTCGTATTTTCAACGTATGAGATCCAGCACTGAATTCTGAAAGTTTATTCTTTAAAATATTCTTAGCTAATGCCCCAAAAAAGAAAAAACCCCTTAGATAATTATCTGAAAAGTTATGTCACAATTTTTAAAGATACATGACTTTATCTTTGAATCTGAACGAATAACCACTTGTCCTGAAACTTTTTCATTTTTCTTTTAGCTAGTGAGAACACACTCCAAAAGGCTAAGGCTTTAAATATTCGTTTGTATAATGTTATCACATTTCACATGTGATCAAATGTATTCAAATGTACTAGCTCACCTAATTAAAGTTACCAACTATTGTATAAAGGGAGCCTTGTTCTACCTCAATTAGCCCACTCTAGTGTCTAGACTTACCTCCACAGCTCCACTACATAACTCATTAGTCTACACAAGTGAAGCCATATGAAAAAAAATATTTTATGCTATGAGATTAAGGATGTGTTTTTCATATTTTGAAAGCAATGATTATCAAACTTAAGTTTTATATGTAACTAAAAAAGGTAAAAATTAATTTTTTTCACAAGCTACTTTTTTTAACTTGTGTAAAAAAGATAATTTTCGCAGAAAAAAACAACCAAACACTCCCGAGGTTATTTCTCGAGTTAATCTAATAAAAATTATATGTTATATTAATCTTTATTTTTTGAACCATTCATTTTTTTGTCAAAGCCTTTTATTCTTTTAACTATCATAAAAGGAAAGTGAGAAAGTTTTCACCATTAGATCAATTAATGGATATTATGCACCATACATCTTATCGATTTAAAGATGAATGCTCTCTAACTTTTTTGACTTTAATTAGAGGGATTCCCTCTCTAAAGAATCCTTGCTCAAATCTAATATGGCATGTAATCAACTGATTAAAGTAAATCAGTAAACTTGCTCTCTAGTGTACATAGGATTTCTCAACCCATAGAGCCCCACAAAGGCACTCACCAATCACCACTAACCACGACTCAACGAAAGCTTCAATCTACACTTTCACCGCATGCGCTACGTGCCCCCTTCACTATCTTTCTTTTTCACTTTGTACATTTACATTTTCCTTCAACTTCAATTCATGTTCCGTCACACACCACTATCTATAACATCAACATCCAGCCTTGTCCATGGCGCACACTTTTTTTGACAAATATATTTGATTTGTGCCCTCAAATATCATTTTTTTTTTTAATCCAATGCGCTATATTAAATTTAAATCTCTAATGCATGATATGAGGGTACATTTTTGTAGATTACATTTATTTTTCATAGTGATGGTGCTCGTTGGCCTTCATGCAACCTTATTGGAGCCAATTTAGTGAATTGCTTGCAAAGTTAGGTGCTACTATTGGTCAAAACTTTGTGGTGTGTGGGATGCACCTCCCTAGTGATTTGGACTTTTGGGGCCTCTCATGATTATGGATGCTTTCCATGAATTTGTTGACAAGTTTTCTTTCATGTGGCTTCCATGGATTTGTTGACAAGTTTTCTTTCATGTGGCTTCTTTGCTTTTGTTGACGTTTTTATTCTTTTTCAATTAAGAGACCAAAACTTGTTTTGGACTTAGATCTTATATTTTAGCCCATCAAAATAACAGGCTTGGGACGAGAATGAATCAAAGCAAGCACCAACATTACGCTCTTGGAAGTGAGGTCACTGAAGTGTGTAGGGGTGTTCGCAATTCGGTTCGAATCGATTTGCAGGTAAAAATTAACCTATCCAATTAACAAATTTTATTTTAGTTTGTTTTGGTTTGGTTTAATTATTTTTTAAGAACCGAACCAAGACAAACCAATTTAAATTGATTTGGATTGGTTTAAATTTTGATTTTTACCACAAAATTTATAAAATGTAAAAAAAGTAATTATAAATAATATTAAATTAGAGTATCATTATTATAAAAATATCTATACTATATATAAAGGAAATCTCTCTCTTTTAGTGTCCAAATTTTAAATTTTTCAAAATGTCCATAATATAGAAGTTAAGTACAGTTAAAACAATTAAGGGAAGTTATAAAAAATTTAAAAAAAGTAATAAGTTTTAAAAAAAGATATAATAAATAAATAAATAACAATACATTTTATTTTTAAAAAAAGTAAATTGGTTGCGTGCACCAATTTACTAGTAATTATAAGATCTAATATAATTTTTAAAATTTATAGTAATATGTCATATTATTAACTAATAAGTTAAATAAATAATAAAAGATTTAAATAAAAATCATGTTGATTAGATTAAAAGAATTAATGTATAATTAAAAATCCTAAATGTTAAGTTAAAATATGAGCCAAATTTAGATGTGGATAGGAAATTTTGATAAGTAATACATCTAACTAATAAATTATTAACGTAATATGTCATTGATTTGATTTGGTTTGGTTCAATTTTGAAAATAATAAGCAAAAACTAGTTAGTTTGATTCGATTTTTACAAATTAAGAATAAATTCAAATTGATTAATTTCAGTTTTGGTTAGTTTTTTATTTTTTTTTATCAGTTTTCAATTTTAATTTAGTTTGGATCAATTTTTAGCACCCCTAGTGAGGTGAACAGTGGAAGAGATTGCCATAAATTATGATGGCTATTTGTTGTTGTTTTCCTTTTTTATTTGTTTTTGTCATTTGATGATTGTAGTTTTTTAGACAAGATAGATGCTAAATTCTGCTAATTGGTGTACCTAAAAATCCTCCTGTCTCAAAACTTCATTCACATTTATTACATTGTCATTGAATGGTGTGTAAACCGCAAGTCATGCTATTATGAGACAAATTTTTGAATCGATTTTTAAGAGAATGTATCAATACTAGGCTAGGACATTTTGCATTTCCCATAAGCCCTTCTTTTATAATATATAGAGGATTTATATAGTGAGAAAAGTGATTTCATATGTGAGTGAGATAATTAAATTTGAGCCATATAACTATACATGGATAGTCAGGATTAAAAGTTATTCAAAGATCATGTAATTACTTGAAAAAATCACATGATTTTATGTTTTAATTTCAACTATTAATACAAGATTTAATGGCCTAGATTGTCTCATCTTACTTTCATATAAAATCACTTATTTCACTTTATATATATATATATATATATATATAAAGGCGTATCTTCTTTTGTTTTATTTCGTGAAGCCCTTCAAGTATTCAGTCTTGCTTCAAGGAGGAGGCCCACTGAACTCTATTCAACGATAATGTAGAATGAAAGTGGGACAAAAAGAAGTTTGGAGAGATCCATTCTTGGTAAAGATCAGTTGACAAAGCCCACCAAGAGAAAGTGCATTTCGGAAATGGGATTTCAGCCGCCTTTTTCTGTTTGATATAGGATTCGGCCTCTTGTGAGCTATTGTGTTGGGCTCTCAATATTGGATGGGTCTTGTCAATGGACCCCGTGTTGTTGTCCTAGGAAAGTTGATGAGGTTACAATTCACATAATGACATCTCATTAATAAGGTTAAAACCTATAATCTCACGCCAACAAAAAAAAAAAAACCTATAATTTCGTGTAACCTACACATGTCTTTTATGATCAGCTCAATTCTAGTCACATGTTTAGGGTATATAGTATATAGTCTGCTACAATGTAAAGAAACTTGCTAGGATGGCAATGAGTAAGGAATATTGGACAAGCAAAAATCAGAAGTTAAAAATATTAAAGAATAAAAAAACTACAATATAAGATGTTATTCTCTTTTAAAACAAAATAAAAAATTTCAACGAACCAAGATAAATGAAAAAACTCCCGAATTTGTCCCGTGACTATAACAATGTTCGGCAAATTGGTTCTTCAAAAGGGAAAACCTCATCATATTTTAAGAATTCAAAATATCTGATGTACTTAATATAATTCTTAATGGTTGTGTAGCATGCTTTTATTTCTCAGAGATTAATAATGTGTCCCACACTATTTTAGTTAGAGACAATTTGCCAGTTTACCCAAGATGAAATGCTTTTGAGATTATGCGGGGCTTTTTTTTTTTTTGGGTCTGTTTTACAAGAATTTACATTTTAAAAAGTTCAATACCAGCAATAATGCAAGGCCCAATGTGAACTCAATTCCTTTTGGGAAACACGAGTACTGACCCACCAAAAGCCACAACTTATAATTTCACCTAATAGGAACTCCAGCAAGCATATGCTGCATCAATGATGCTTTATAGAAATCAAATCCATAATTACATAGTGATCAATTTTAATTACAATTAGGAAGACATGAACAAGACAAAGCTAATGGTGAGTTTGAATGCAAGTTGGTAAAAGTTTATTCTTATCACGCTCACAATAATTGATATTCCATGCATCAATGACCCTGATCTAATCTTAGCCCCTAAGCTGAAAAAAAGAAAGTTGATTAGACAAGATAATGACAAAGGCTACTCCTGTTGCTCCAGAAACTAGAATTTGATTAATGTCTTAGACCAATTAATCAACCCCTTTTCCATTCTCTCTTTCTCTAAGTTTATATTATATAATTAATTAATCTTTTGTTTTCGCTTATGTGCTGCCATGCATATCACAGTGACTGAAATAATATTAGCCACAAAATAAGAGTTTGAAGTTGAAATTCAAAAAATAACAACCATGAAACCGCGTGGATGTTGACTTGTTCAAAAGACAACTTCATTAGCTTCTGAATCCTCATTATGCACACATTTTATTAGATCTTTTACATAAAAATTAAAATATTTTTACATTTGTCAATGTTTCCTGTTCTGTGGCACCCCAACACGTCAAAAGCTCGTTTGATAGGTGAAATTCCAATCAAATCAAGCTACGTATTTCCACTATCTATAGAATATATTTAGCAAAGCCAATAAAGGAGGTAATATTTAAATAACATTATTGTAATTGATTGAGAAAAGAAACCATTTATATGAATTTTCATTTTGCGGAGAATCCATTTATGATTTATCTTACAGACTACACAGAATGCTGGTTCAAGGAAATTGAATTCTCCCTTTATCTTTTTTGCAATATAATAAGCATCAATTTCTTTGGATAGAGAAACATGTACACTTTCTTCCAATACACAAACTCATTGTTTCTCAGAATAAATTAATAAAACCCAGTTGGAGTTCACAAAATGTATAGTTGGATTAATAAAACGAACCAATGGAAAAGGACAAAAATATTCAATTTGTAAGTATGTTGGAGTTTAAACATTTTAAATATTTATAATAGTAAAATACTGTCCGTTGAATAAGACTTGTGCGTGTTCTTTGATGACGTACGGTGGACAAAATATTATATACATAACTATTTTTTATTTGATTACATATTCATAACTTAAAAAGCAGAATCCCGTACTTTAAAAAGCAATTATATATAATTTTAACAAATGACGTGATTATAGGATAAAACAAATGATTAAATAAACTAAACCACCCAACTAAAATAAGATGACAAGGACTCTTATTTTTTAAATTAAGTGTCGAGAATTTGATTCTTGTCACATGGGATTAGAGTAACTGTGAAATCCATAACCAATGTCTATTATCTTAAATGGGCCTATAATATAAAAAAAAGATTAGTTACTTTATCCAATAATTGATGCCTGAGGACAAAAACAATAAATAAAATGTAAATTATGTGATTTATTTATTTAATTTCAATTCTCACTAAGATAAGCATGACTTCTATTTTATATATGCTCGCGGTCTGGAAGATAAGCATCTTGCTTTCCTTGTGCGTAAATGTTTGAAAAGGGTTAGCAAAAGGGTAATCAGAAAAGGACTAAATTCTCAATTTAATTGCTCAGAAATATAGTAGGGGATTATTTATCCATCGAATTTAAATAATCTCGTAGTAATTTCTTAAATTTTATAAATAATAATAAATTAGTATTTTTATAAAATTATTATATGAATTCTGTCATGTTAACTTAATTACGTGTATTATTAATTTTTATAATAGGTTCTAATTTACCTCACTTTTCTAAATAAAGTCATTTAATTTTTTTTTTTCTCTTATCATAGCTCTCCGCTCAGAAAAAAGATTTTGACTTTAAGTTATCATTTATTCTGCTCAAAATAAATGAGTGAGATAAGGTAGGACCATATAAAAATTAACAGTACATGTAAATAAGTTAATAAATATGTAGACATTTCTATTAAATACTCAAAGGATAATTTGATTAAGGGACTAATTTATTTAAATTTGTGAAATTTAAGAGCTAGTATGATTAAATTTTTTAAATCTGATAAAATAATTTGATCTTCACTATAAATATGAGTGATTAAATTGAGAATTTAATCGTAGAAAAAAAAAGGAGGGTTAATTAGATGCATACAGAGATGAACATACGTGACTCATCTGGAATAATAAATTGGCACTCCATCTCCATTATGTAATTCGAATTCAAGCACGCTTTAGGATAAGTATCATGAAAAATCCCCTTTACAAATGGCACATTTGTATTGGTTATTATAAATAATGTAAATTTCTGATACAAATGATTTGATATAAATAATTTTATGGTAAAATTGAAATTTAGGTTTTATATAGTTTATATTTTGATTTTTTTAAAATATGTATCATAATATCTTAAACTTTTTAAATTGTGTAAAAAAAATTTCAGTATAATTTTAACAACTGATGATTGTATAATTTATATGTAGTTAATCATTTGATATTTTTAATTTGTGCAATATGATACCTTACTTGTGAATTCTCATATGCACTTACCTCTATTAATTTTTTTATTGTGTGTAACTCGACATCCAGTTATAACCTAAAATTTTGTACTATTTTAAATGTTATGAGTTTCTTATACTGTTTAAAAAATTCAGACTATTGCGATATATATTTTGAAAAGTCAGGGGTATTCACTTAACCCATAATTTTATAATATTATTTAATTATATACTTTTATTTATAAAACTTTTAAAGTAGTAAATAATTTATTCAAATATGATTATTAACATAATAATATACTATAATTAGATGCATCAAACTTAAATTCATAATTTGATCAATTAACATTTAGCGTACATTTTTGGAAAAAATTAAGAAATATAATTTAATTGGCCCGTAATAACGATGTGGATATAATTTTGAGTTTATGGAGAATTTTTTACGTAATGATTTATCACTATTACTCATCACAAAAATGTATCTATTATTTAAAATATAATTTAGGGCTATCAACATATAAATATCATAAAATTTCAAGATAAATATCATACATATATAAGATTCACAGTGAAATCGAGTATATAATGGCATCATGCTATTACTAATACATATTTCAAACATTTAAGAACCAAAAAAAAGTGCTTTTTTAGGGGGAAAAAGGGAATTTACGCACAATGTTTTAGTCATAATATAATTATACCTCATCTATTTGTACAATATATAGTAGAGTTTCCAAGTTGTCAGATTAGTTTTTCTCTTTTATAATATTATTGAAAGTTTTTTAAGATTTAAATATAAACAGAATAATAAAATTATAAATAAATCTTCTTATTTAACAAAATATAAAAATAAATATAATAATATATTTTCAAATATTTTTACTCTTTCAATTATTTTAACTGTATATGTTTCTAAATATTGATTTTTTTATTATTATTAGTATCATTTACCTAATAAAAAAAATAAGACATTCATTTTTCTATGCATTCACTTGATTTATGATATTTTCGGAGCAAAGCAAATAAATTTTTGAAAAGGTCTCGAGGTTGAATTTGAAAAAAAAAGGTTTTTATTCTATTATAAACAAGTGAACCCTATACACATAAAAAGGCCAGAGATTATATATATAGGGAGTATATTTTTTAAAACAAACTCAATATGGATACGAAATGTATGAATATAATTTGTGTCTTGCAATTAAAGAGAATGAAGTTGGTATCTAACAAAAATAATATTGAATAAATTGATCTCTATAGAGAATAAAAAAATTATAATCTCTCACAAATAAAAATATAGGATAAATTAAACTAATTGTCTTTAATATTTTGAAATGATTTATATGATAAATTGGTCCTTTATAATTTTTTGATAATTAAAATTAATTTTTAGTAAAAATATAAATTGGATAAATAAGTTTATCAAAATGTCAAGTAAAACTTAAATCATCCTATATTTTTTTATTATGAAAAATTGCGAAATATATTTATTTTTAAGGAATTAATTTACTTGGTGCTGTTTTTATTTAGCTGATAATAGTTTGGTATATTATTTTTTACATAAATTAAATATAGAGGTTAATAAAGATTTCAATCCCTTTCACCAAAGCAAAACGCTAAAAAAAAGGGCAAAAAATCAAACCAGAAAAATTGAAAGCTTTGACCTTTGTACCGTCAATCACGTGCTCACCTGGACCCACCACGTGTGTCTATTACTTGTGTCATGTGTGTCTTATTTTCTTGATTAAGAATCACGATTTCGAGTTTATTAAGTGTTTAATTTTTCATTAATCGAAAATCAATAAAATTTCATTAAAATGATAAATTATCATGATACTTATGATAAGAAATAGTTATTTTTGATTATTTGGTATTTTGATAAAACTTGATCAGTTAACAATATAAATATATTTTACACATAGAAATTAAATTTTTAATAAAAAAATAGTTTTTTTTATCAATTATACTTAAGATTTAATTTATCTAAATTATCAGCATAAAATTTTTTATGCAAACATCTATTTATACATGACCATATCAATCAAAGAATTAGATTAAACCACTCATTACTTTAAAAATATTATAAATAGAGATTATCGTCATTATTTTAAAAGTTATATAAATTAAAATTTTTGATTGACTGATGTTATATTATCAATATATCAAAACTGTTAAATGGATCAACTTATTCAAGGATTGAACTGACAGATTAAACTGGGTAAACCAAGAATACATTCGGTGTCAAAATAAAATTAAACGTAATTCACAAAAGATTAAATCTATTATTGTCGTTGAAAGCAGCCAAACGATGCTTAATAGAGTTCACAAGGTCGTTTTGCCATAGGCCAACATGGTTCACGTGAACATCACGTGCTTTTCTCTCCGTCTGTATCTCCTTGTCGGTTACCTTGGCGAGGATGAAAGATGCGCCACTAGATTTCACAACGTGGAAAGCTGCTTAACCAAAACATGGTACTCATGTGACCTTTCAAATAAAAATGTTATTTGCATTCATCATGTATAGAATATTATGTTGATTCATATCCCATTTACTATTAAATTGGACGTGGTTGGATTGAATATGAATCCCACTTGAATATGATCGATACCTCATATAGTGATCGATGAGATATAAATCAACATAGTATTTTATGTATAATTAATACAAATATCATAACTACCTTGGAAAACATGTTTATTTCGAAGAAAGTCATTATTAGGAGAAGAAAAAAAAGTAGCAAAGCCCACAAAACACACTCTCCTTTGTCTCCCATTCTCCTTGGGTTATACGTGTGTTTGGTTTTATGTTTATATAACTGATTTTGAATACAATTAATCTAATTACAATTGATTTTGTGATAAAGTGATTTATATTTTATAACTTATCTGAGAAATGATTTTGATAAAAATATATACAATAAAAACCCAGAAGTAACAACAACCATAATTGATTTTGAAATGGGATCAAAACAATGTTTTCAAACGTTTTTAAAAACACACACAATCAATTTTGAAGTTCAAAATCGATTTTGCATGCTTCCCAATGCATAACCAAACACACAGTATATTATGTATTATAGGTTTCTATTTATTATTATTTATATTATGGTATTGTGGTTTATGACATGTAAACTATATTGAGAATAAACTAAGTACTTATAGTAAATATCCTAACTAGTTTATTAAACTAACATGCTCAATTCATATTTAAATCAAACCAGCTCACCAAACTCAAGTCTGTTGGTGAGCTTTTACTGAGCCTGAATTGATTTTAATTCAATTTGTAATGAGTTTGAGCTTGATTCGAGCTTAATGCCTTGGCTTACTTGTAGTCCTAACTACATTATCACCCATTTATGTATTAAAACCTCAATAATATGATAACTCTCATTTCCATGATTAAAATATATATCATATAAATGGGATAATTTAATTAATTGACGGTGTAAAAAGATTTATAATATTAATATATCAAAAATAAACTCCTAAACTTTATTTATTATAAATGAAAAAAAATGATGAGATTGATTTTTGTATATCCATGATGTAATACAACTTTATGATGTTAACTAATACAACTATAAGGATGTGTTTGATTGACGGGTAAAAATATGTGATAAATTTTAATGAATAAATTTCATATGTAATTTTATATATGAAATTCGTCTAAGAAAACTTAAGTCCAATTTTTTACCCCAAACCAAATACACTTAAGAAAAGTGCTAAATCATATAGTGGCCAAATTTCTTGGCGCCGGGGGTCATTGCTCTCCCAATTTTTTATGATAATTACACACACAAAAACACACAGAGAGAGAGAGAAGAAATTCGTCTAAGAAAACTTGAGTCCAATTTTTTATCCCAAACCAAATACATTTAAGAAAAGTGCTAAATCATGTAGTGGGTGCATTGCTCTCCCCCAATTTTTTATGATAATTATATATATACAGAGAGAGATATAGAGGAAGTTGCTAATTTTCACATATTCATGTAAATGTTAAGGAGTTTCAAATTTTATTTTGAACTAAACACTCATTCCTATCCTACCTTTTAGGATAAAAAAATTAAATTACAGTCTCTCTATTTCTTAATAATAGTCGTAATGAGATTAATACTCAAGTTTTTTTTTTTGGGTTTTAGAGGGGATGGGTTTGGGATGCCAACCAGCTCTATTGGTAGTCTTTATCCCATGCGTACTTTCAAGAGATATGTTGTCTATGGCCATCTGTATTGGCCTCGGGGTGCAGAGTAATACTCAAATTCAAATAGAGCTAAAAACTGTGCAGTGAAGTCCCTTGTAGTCTAATTTGCCTTACGTTCCACTCCAATTGGGTCCACCACGATGTTGCGCTAAGATAGCAAAGTAAACCTCAAACCTCAAACAAATGAAAAACGTGTTCGGTATTCTAGCAATCCTTTTTTGTTTAACTTTCAACGTCATGATTCCATAAATTAATTTTATTAAGAGAGTTTGATTTGTTCTCTTTTTCTTAACCGATCGATGTTAATTAACTAATAGTTGAAAATTGCATCCCACACACCTGGGCCAAATCTACATAAGTATGATAACCCTTCTCGTACGGTAGGAACAAAGCATGTGAAAATTTTTTTTTGAAAAAAAGAGAGATGTTAATTACTTCGCATGCTAAATTATTTATTTTCTTTAATTTAATTTCTGTATATTACCAGTATCAAATCTTTTATATAGTCATTTAATTAATCATATAATGTCCTGTGTTATTAAAAGTATCTGATTTTCATTATAACTATTAAAATATTACACATATAATGAAATGCAATTAGTTGATAATATACATATTTTTAAATAATTTATATTAAAAATATTTTTTTTATCAAACTATAAAATTTTTTTACGAAGATATACAAAGCTGCTTGTGGGTATTGTTAAGGTCGTCAACTGATTTTCCCCAACCAGGATGTCACCCATTTATTTATGTTTTGTTTGTTAAAGGATATCAAAGACAAACAAAAGAGTTGCACAAGTAGGATTCGCTTTTTAATTTATGCTAATATTCAAAAACCCAATTATGAATATATTTCTTCCTTGTTCTCATTTACCAAAACAAAAAAACTTCCTGCTCTTCTTTTTTGGTAAGAGACAACGAAATCCATATCTTTGACATGCGCAGCACACACAAAATTAAGAGAACTTTTCAACTGCGAGTCACAAGTGAGCCTGTTGCTTGCCACTATTCAGCACGAGTATCATGAACTTTCATAATGATGATCCCTTGAACTTAACTTATATTTATTATTTATTTGTCTATTTATGATCCTTTTGAATAATATCGTTTATGATTTTCTTCTTTAATTTTTTTAGAAATTAAAAAACACATTTTTAACTTTTTGTTTTCTGTTTAGGTATACAATTTGTTACTTCTCAAAAAGTTGTTTTTAGTTTCTCAAGAAATCTTGTTAAAATGCTCAAAACAAATATTTTTTTTGTATGTTAGCATAGACTTAAATATAAAATAATTTATTTATATTTTTTAAAAATTTATTTTATAAAATAGGATATTTAATCAAACGGCCCTTAATCACTAACCGCTGTTTTTTACTTCTGTTTAGCCGTATTGCCTTTTTTTTCCCCTTTGGTTTGCTGGTTTATTTGCACTTGTAGCAATTAGAATCTATATATTAATAAACTTGTTTAATAGTACCATTAAAAAAAATGTGACAAATGGGATGGAAACCGTTATCAATATCATCAATTCAATTCTATATATTTTCCGTCAAAATTGAAGTTTAACTCTCAAATTTTGTCGTTTCTTTTAGAAATTTTTTTACAGTACCAAAATGAATTTCATACTAGTCTTCTACAATTTGATTGATTATTAACACATGAATTCTGCTCTTTTCATACTTTTTTTCCCCTCTCCTTATCTTATTTTTATACGGTTTCTCATTGATTAGTGCATTCATGCATGGAAAGTGTCTCCTCTAGATGATACTCCTTTATTATTATTATTATTATTATTATTGTTATTATTGTAATTTATTCTAAACCGACCATATATATATATATATATTCTCTGTGTGTGTGTGTGGGTGCGTAATGTTTATCAGTACTATAAATTAAACTAGAGATTAAATCAGCCACTTCATCTTTAGTTCATTATTATTTTTCCCTTATGACTTGCACACACAATACTCGTGTCAAGACCGATGATAAGTAAATCGGGCTCCAAAATGATAATTTTATGATCGCGACTTTTTTCTTTTTTTTTCCAAGGATACCTCAGTTGAAGGTGTGTGGTGAATGATTCGTTTAAGGCATGAGGCTTTTACAAAGAGATAAATCTCTGGCTATAATTTTTTTTTTCATAAATACTATCGAAAACCAAATCATTAACTAGATATTTAAAGAGTCAAATTAATTTATGATCACATACTTAATATTGCATGTAAAATTTAGATAAGATCACAATCTATTTTCGTAATCATAAACTATTTTTTCATTTTAGTGCACGGTTCATGCTTTAATTAGGTTAAGAGATTAATTTTGATATATCATATGAGTAAGAGAATTTTACACTACCATGTAATTATATTTTTCTATTTGTATGCTTATGAAGCCAGAGAAATTGAGCAAAGCAATTGTGTTAATGAGGCGGGACATAATTAAATATATGTATAAAAAAATTTTAAATCAAAATTATATTATTAATTTAATCAATAAAATTCAAAATAAACCTCTGATTAAATTATTATAAAATAATAAACACAACAGTTTACTATTCGAACAGCTATACCAAACATTCAAATTAATTTTCAGTTTTTTAAAACATGTCATGATGGAAACGTGAGAAAAACCAATTTTTCACACAACCTCTCAACTTGGCAACCAGGTTACTATGTTGCTGCACATTTTTTTAACCATAGTTTGACAAAATCCGCTGTTCCAATGTTTGCAGTTAGGAAATCAGAACTTCGGAGTGAGTCAGGAAGAAGAAGCGAGCGTAAGTTCACAAACATTCTTCATTTCTCTCTCTACTTCTCAACTCCCTTTCATTAATGGGTTTCCTTAACCCTCACAAAACAAAAAGTCCTTTTTCTAATCCATTTTTTATTTGATGCGTGAAACATGTTGTTATTGGGACACCCTTTTGATTGCTTGAACTCTCAGTTTTTACTTATAATGTCTGTTTCACCACACAGACACCATTTTCTGTCGTAATCCAGTTGCAATCCTCACTCTTCTTTATTTTCTGATTTTCTTTAGCCTTTTTTGTTGGAGACCCCAGAACTGAAATTTGTGTTTTTATTGCAGAATTTGAGCTTCCCTGATTGGTGGGGTGGGATTTGAATCGTGGGGTTGTGAAAAAGTTGAGATTTTTCGTCGTTTTTCCTTTCTGGGTCGGTGTTGGAGATGAAGATTGACGTCGCTTTTGGAGGCGGTGGTGTTGGGCTGTGGAATGGTGATGAAGAAGAAAAAGCCATGGTGGTGGAGGTTCTTGGCACAAGCGCTTTTGATTACTTGGTTGCAAACTCTTTCACCAATGAGAGCATGTTAATGGCCATAGGTGGTGGTGGTGAAAATCTTCAGAAATTGCTCTCTGATCTCGTGGAACGCACCAACAAGTCCAATTTCAGCTGGAACTATGCAATCTTCTGGCAGATTTCACAGTCCAAGCACAACGATTGTGTTCTTGGTTGGGGTGATGGGTGTTGTAGGGAGCCAATGGAAGGTGAAGAACTTGGAGGAATTTTGAGGCTTGGATTTGATGATGATGATGAGGTTCAACAAAGGATGAGGAAGAGGGTGTTGCAGAAGCTGCACAAAGTTTTTGGTGGGTCAGATGATGAGGATAACTATGCTTTTGGTTTAGACCGTGTTACTGACACTGAGATGTTCTTCCTTGCTTCTATGTACTTCTCTTTCCCCAAGGGGCATGGTGGACCTGGTAAGTGCTTTGCATCAGGTAAGCACTTGTGGCTTTGTGGTGATGCTTTGAAATCTGGTTCTGATGATTACTGTGTGAGGTCCTTCTTGGCCAGATCAGCTGGGATTAGGACTGTTGTTTTGGTGCCTACTGATTTGGGTGTTGTGGAGTTGGGTTCTGTGAGGATGGTTGGGGAGAGCCTTGAGTTGTTGCATGCTGTGAAATCTGTGTTTTCTGCTCAATCATCATTTCCTAATGTTAAGCCTGTTGTTGTACCATTGGGTGTGGTGGATGAAAATAGAGATGGGAATGGCATTTTTTCTGGTTTGGCAATTGGGGATGGTGATGGGAATAGAGTAGAGGGTGTTCCAAAGATTTTCGGAAAGGAATTGAATTGTGTGAATTCGGGTGGTAAACATTTTAGGGAGAAACTTACTGTTCGGAAAGTGGAGGAGAGGCCTTCAAATAGCATTAGATTTCCAAATGCTAGGAATGGTTTTCATGGTTCAAGTTGGGGAGTTAGTCAAGGTGTGAAGCAGGTTAGCCCTGCTGACATTTATGCTCCAAGGTCTTCCAAAGTACCGCAGCTAGCCGATGGCACGAGAAGTGATTTCATGGTTAACAATTATCAATCGCAGCAAGGGCAGGTGCCGGTGCAGATTGATTTCTCAGTAGCAGCATCAAGGCCTTGTGTGAGAACAATCGTTGGCGAATCTGAGCTTTCTGATGTTGAGGCCTCATGCAAGGAAGAGAAACTGGGCGCAGCTGATGAGAGGAGGCCTAGGAAGCGGGGCAGGAAGCCTGCTAATGGAAGGGAGGAACCCCTCAATCACGTCGAGGCAGAGAGGCAGAGGCGTGAGAAGCTGAACCAGCGTTTCTACGCATTGCGCGCTGTTGTGCCAAACATCTCCAAGATGGATAAGGCATCTCTATTGGGAGATGCTATTGGTTACATCAATGAACTGCAGGCAAAACTCAAAGTCCTGGAGTCTGAGAGGGAGAGATTCGGAAGCACTTCTACTGATGGATCAGCATTAGAGGCCAACTCAAGAGCAGAAAATCATCAGAATATTGCTTCTGATGTTGATGTTCAAGCTAACCAAGATGGGGTCATTGTAAAGGTGAGTTGCCCTATTGATGTTCACCCCGCTTCAAGAGTAATCCAAGCATTCAAAGATGCTGAAATCAGTATTGTAGAGTCCAAACTTGCTGCTGCAAATGATGCTGTTTTCCACACATTTGTGATCAAGCCCCAAGGACATGAGCAGCTGACAAAGGAGAAGTTGATTGCGGCATTTTCCCAAGAATCCAATTCCTTATTGCCATTGTCTTTGTAGCAGCCAAGGGAAACTTAATTAACATAGTCCATAGGGTTGAATACATAGAGAAGAACCAAAGATCCAAATCTTCATCATAAATTTTGCTATACACTGGAGTATGTAAAAGAAAAAGGTGTGGGAACTAGAGAAGTAGTATAATAGCTCCATTAACCTTGTAAGGCAAACCAATTTATGTTTCTATAGTATATACACATTTTGTTATAAGAAGTATTTTTCCTGCAAGCAATTTGTTTTGTTTAGTTTAACCAATGGTCTTAGAGTTTGTTGTGCTTTATTTTTATCTAACTTTTCCTTTCTTTCTTGTAATCCACCAAGTTTTGTGTATATTAGCAAAGTATTCCTAGAAATGCATGCTTCTTGTAATAATATGTCAGTGACTTTAGAAGAGTTTCCTCCAACTGGAAGGTGAGTTTCTTAGTTTTAGCTTTTTTTTTTCTTTTTTTCAAACTATAGATTTCTATCGAAATGTACAATTAAATTGCCATGTTCATTATTTTTCTCTCTGCTTGCAAATGGCAATGGGGAGCATTGCATTTCTTTGTTTGGCTTAGTTTAAAAGTCAGAAAATGGATACTCAAGTACCACATTTTTTTCTATGCCTTTAATTATATATATATTTTGCTTTTTCAATCTTAGCAACCAAGTGAGGCCGAATCTTTGATGCACATGAAAAAGGAGGAAAAGCAGGTACTTCCCTGATATTGTAGACCACTCTTTTGTTATTTCATTTTTTCCTATAATGGGTTTGAGTTTGAGGTATCTCTAACTCATGTAGAAAAAGAATGTGGGGTTGAAAAGCAGTAAACAAAACTGAAAAAGGGCGTCTCTTACAGTCTTATTATTCCTTGGCAACAAACAAAATAAAGTTAAAACACAAGTACCGTTGAGCAAAAATAAAGAAATATCGTACTAAAAGGAACTAACTTGACTCATTCAGCCTATCTTTCTCTCATGTAATGTCATGACTTGGATTCGATCTTTAGATTTATATACTGGTGGGTGATTTGTTCATGTCTTTTTAAGTATGTGATAAACCTAAAGGCATGTTCTGCCACTAGAACAACTTTGTTTATATATATATATTAAAATAAAAATGTTTCAATTGACATTAACAATTTTAAGATCAATTTGAGAGCTTTTCTTAACTAGTATGATATTAGAATTTTGGGTTCATGATAAACCACATAAACGATAATATATAACTATTTAAAATATAATTTAAAGTTATATATAATTCTTTTTATTAATAGTTATAAATATATACATATTTTGAAATCCTGTCAAGTATATCTCTGATTTATTTATTTTTCATTCTTAATTGGTTGCGGAGTGTATAAGCATTGTGTGGCATGTGTGAACCATTTTCCATTTAATTCCCATTTACACTGTAAGATGTTCACGTGCTGAGTTCTTTTCAACCAACGAGTTGTGTGTTGACAAGAATCATGTGGTGCGTGCATGTGCCCTTATAAAGCAATGAGGTGAATGAAAATAATAATAATAATAAGGAAAAAAAGAAAAGTAAACGATACGGAAAAGAAAAGGGTTTGTCACCAAACATGTCTAACGAAGATTGTCGTGGCTGCTTCGGGAAATCTAACGAGGTCGTGTCAAATGTGCATTGATTTATTGGGTCTGATTCCTAGCCCATGGTTGAATGACGTTATTGTCCACTAATGTTTAAATTTTTCTTCCCTTTGATTTTTTCTTCACTAACCATTATTAGTTGTGGAATTTGGACATGGAATAATGATAGACCTAAACTATATTCAATTTCTAAAATTGCATGGCAACAATCATTGTAAAAGTTATGAGTTCGCCTAGCACGATTCATGTAATAAGACCTGACATATATAACTTTTTTTTATTCCTAATTTGATTTTTCACCCGTGTTATCACAAATTGAACTTGAATCCTTAAATTTTTCTCTACGGATAATTAAGTTCGACTTAATCTCCATATTTGGTATGGAGAAAAAACTAAAACTAAAAACAATGATGTGTCAGATATAATTTAAGATCAAATTATATCGGTTATATATGGGTTAGGATGGAGAATAATTAGTTTGTGATTTTTAATTTCTGTGATGTTCGATATGATTTTAAGAATAAGATACATTTTAGTCCTCTCAACTTTAGAATATGTACGGTTTACATATTAACTTTTTAAAACGTGCACCATGATACTCTGAATTTTTCAAATAGTGCAAAACATCTCTTAACAAAATTTTAGCAATTGATGAATGTATTATTTATATGTACTTAATCCCCTTTATGTTTTTAATTTGTGTAATTCGACACCTTGTTTGTAAATTTTCATGTGCACTTAACATCTCCTAATTTTTCTATTGTGTAAAACTTGACTCCCTGTTATAACCTAAAGTTTGGCATTGTTTGGAAAATTAGGGTGTTTTACATTGTTTGAAATGTTTAGTGTGCCACGATGCATATTTTGAAAGTCAGGGTATAAACTGCAAATAACCTAAAATTCGAGGGTAAAACACATCTAACCCTAATCTTAAGCAATTGTTATATTATTGAATAATTTCTATGGACATAATTATTACACTATCCAATGATAGACTCTATATATCTCAATGAGTTACACAAGGTCGCAAGTTTGTTTCTCACCCCACCCTATCCCTTATCCCCTATCCTCTTATATCTTAGTTAAAAAATTTATTACACCACTTTTTCTCACATTGTTAAGAGACTTAGTTTGTCTTTGTTTTTTGGGCTTTCATCCCGTTGTCCATTAAAAACTAATTTCTTTAGACTAATTTTTTTTGTAAAGCTCATAATTGGATTAGAAGTATTTCATTAATATTCATTTAAAATATACATTATGTCGACTTTGATTTATATAAAAATTAGGGAAAAAAGTAAATTACCCCTGAAGTTTCAGGACCCCACCACTTTTTCGTATAAAAGGCACATTTTGAAAGCTTGTTTAAAGGGATGCTTTAGTTTTACCTTGGTCAAGCCAGCCCCTTCGCTGGTGTTTTTCTTCAATGGGTCTTCTCCATCTTCGCGTCGCGGCCCCTTCTTCATCTTCTCTATCGCGAGGTCTTTCCCTGGTCTTCGTAGTCGCGTTGCTTTTCTTCGCGAATAGTCCTCGGTCTTCTTCATCGCAGTCGCGTCGCTGGTCTTCCTTTTCCTCTTCATAGTCACGTTGTGTCTTCCCTGGTTGAGCGTTGCGGCCTCCTTCAAGCATGCTCCATCGCGTGATTTGAGAAGCAAGAAGGAAGATGAAGCCGTGGCCACCTTCAAGCTCTACTAAACAATAACAAAGTGTTTAGATTTGAAGAAAGGGCGTGATTTGAGGGTGCTCAAATTGGGAGAAGGGTTTCATTTTTTTCTCTTTACAAATGCATGGCTGAGATTTTTTTTTTCCTGCTGCGCAAACAAAAAGTTAGGAGAAGGGTTTCAGTGTGCTCAAATTGGGATTGGAAATAAATTTCAACATAGGGGTATAATTGTCCAATATAATGTGCACGTGCGAATCACTTGGCCAATTAATAGTGTCTTTTAACGTCAGCTTAAAAGAACGTCCTCTTGGCACTATCTAGTAAGTATAGGGGTTTAAAAACTCAGGGTCTAAATTGCACTGGACCAAAAGCGTAGGGGGCTAATTTGCTCTTTTCCCTAAAAATTATATCAAACAATTTAACAAACTTGAAATTTTATAAAAAGTCTGCCAAACTTTTGATTACGACTTCATCTTTGGGAAAACGGAGTTATAGTTTGTCCCGGGAGCAAGGACATGCGCTCAAACGTGCATATCATGCTAGCATGAATACGCTGCAAATAACTGATAAAAATGTGACCAAAATTAGGTGCCCAAAAGCACTAACATTAGTTGTTTCTGGTCTTAAGGTTTTGATGGTCATGTATGATGTATACCCTTTATTTCACTTTGGCTAAAATCCTTCCTTTATTAATTATTATTCACATGTCTAAAACATTCTATGTCTTTGCCCTTTGGAGGTAGCGAACGATCCATTCAAAGGATGGGGTGTGGTGATTTGCTTGTCTTGTAGAACACTCAAGGATGCTGCAATGTGGTGGTCAAAGGTCAACCTATTGATGTGTCTTTTAGTTTCTTGTTTCTTGGGAGATCCACGAAGAATAATATCAAGCAAGAATTCTCCAACATTGACATCAAATATGTCACTATAAATTAAAATACAACATCACTTTGATTTTTTTGAAAATTACCTGATGTCAAATAGGTATTTGAAAATTTATACTTTATTAAAACAAATGAGGTTCAGAAAGTCTTTTAATCTTTTCGAAAAGTTATCTGACATCAATTAGATGCTTGAAAATTTATGCTTTATTGAGAAAGGAGATCAAATACTCTTTTTAGAAGGACTATAGAAAAGTCATATTTCAACTTTTATTAATTTATTTGATGTGAAAATAATTTAGAGACTAATGTTGTATCACATCTAACCTTTTCGGGACTTATTTATTGCAAAAAAATATTTCAACCATTAAATCAATATTATACAAATGTTAGGGAATAAATAGACATTTATTATTATTATTATAACATTTTTGGTATTCATTACTTAAGTGTTTTTGGTCAAGCCCACTAGCATAAGCTATATCTGTCTAGGGCACAAGCCCATTAGCACAAGCTAAACTCATTTACTTTTGAACATCCTCTATCTCTGACCAAAAATATCCTATATCTGTTTGGGGCACAAGCCCATTAGCATAAGCTGAACTCATTAACTTTTGGGCTGTCCGGACCTCTCCCCTATTTTACCAACTGCAATTGAAAAAAAAGAAATATCTTTGTGACTAAGATTCTGTCATATGTCCCATTAGTGTATCAATACCCTGTAACGAAGGAAAAAACCATAAAATTTGTCATATTAAAAAACAAGGTTTTTATGAGATGTCTAGCTTTGAACCTACTCTCATTTTTCTCAATTTTTTTTAAGAATAGATGGGTATTTAAGTTGTTAAAATTAGGGGTCTTTTTTTTCATATTGGTTTTGAGGTTATAATATGTATCGATATAGGTTTAAGAATTTATTTACATGGATATGGTGTTAGTTAAATCTTATCACTTCCATTTTTTCTAAAACTGGAATAAATAATTTTATATAAAAATTTCGCCACAACCTATATATAATAGTGGTAGTGGTGAGATTATAGTTAAAATCTTAGTAATGACAAGATTTCAGAACAAATATTGATAGTGGCAAGATTTCAGAAAAATATTAAAATATTACATTTTTTTTATATAAATTCGCTTCCGTATCTTCTCATCTCATTTGGTATGTTTGATTTTTAAAAGTGTAGGATTGCTATGTGTGTTTTACACAGAGTGAGATAGAGTTGAAAAAAATGGTTTACAATATATGCAAATTGGGTAGCTCCTCCTCCTTCCTCTAATTGTTTCAGTTTATTTTTTTGTTTCTAGTCCTAAAAAAAAATGTTTTTTGGTTTTGTCACTCATTTTGGTTCTCTATTCATCTATTTATTTTGTGTTGGTGAGTTCTCCATGTTGGTAGTTCTATAGCAAAAAAATGGATGATGCAACAAATATAATAGTATATTTTAATGACAATATTGTTACAAATACTAGTGAAGTTGTCACATTTGTATGCGAGAATCCAGTATATTTCTTTATTCCTTGCACTATGTCATTTTCAGAGTTAGAAAGTGGTCTTAAACAATGCATAGATTTTTAAACTCCAAAAATAATGAAGAAAATAACATATAGGTATCCAATATCAATTATTGGTGGGTTCATTCAGTATCAAACAATCGCGATCAACAATGATGATCATATGCAACAAATGTTTCAAATATACCACTAGTATCGAGCAAAAATATCCTCCATCAAGTTGTATATTTGGTGGGTCCTATCTTTTCCCATCAAGTTAGCAATGAGGAGAAAAAAGCTCACCTGAACACATTTCCAAAAGGAGAGACAGAATAGGAAGAAAACAGTAGTGAAAGTGCTGAGGAGGAATTTGCAGGCGAATATGAAAGTAGTGATGGCAGTGTTGATGATATGGAGCTAGATGATGAAGTAAATGATGAGCATGTCTGTTCGGGCACAAGGAACTAAAATCTTGTCACTGACAAGTTTTCATATGAAATCTTGACTTTGGCAAGATTCCCAACTAACGAGATGCGACGTCCTAGCTTCTCAGGTACATTTTGACTAGTAAATCACATCTTGGGCATGATTTATAAGTCCACATATTTGTAATATTTGTGCCAAACTCATATTAATGATAATGATTCACTCATTATCCATGTTAAAAATAATTCCCCTTGAAATTAGAGCCTAAGTTTGCTGAAAAGGAGGTGGCTTTGTTCTCACGTGTGTTGTACTTGCGTTTGAAAGCTGACACAAAAATGTGAAAACAACGTAGAACACAACATAATCTAGGAACAGCATTTGCAACTCTTCTCTTATGGCTGGGAATCGTTTCACTCTTTTGAAGCGTCAAACCAAAAACTGAAAAAGGCTTTCTAGTTCTGTGTCTTTGCTACGTACCAGGTATTTTTTGTTGTTTTATCTCTTGCCAATACTCTTCTGGTTTGTCATCATTCTTGAGTATCAGAGTTTTGTTAACGAGTCTTTCGCTCTTTAAGAAGCCTAGAGTGAAAAATTTTTGAAGTTTCTAACGCATTCATCGATAATTTACAAGTTTTTTTTTTGTATCCAAAACCTTCTGCTTCAAGATTCTTAAAGATTGAGGGCACTCATTAGCAAAAACTTTTTGTTATTATTAAAATTTTGAGCCACCATAGTAAGACCGATTGGAGCCAAGTTAGTTTGACACCTACCAAGTTAGTTTGACAACTACTTAAACAACTCAGATAAAAGAAAACTTACAGAGGTGAGCCTCGGCGTGATGGTAAGCTTGTGACCTGGAGGTCAAGGATCCATTGGGCCGATCATTTGGATAAAAAAAAAAATTTCAGCCATGTGTAGTAATAAGTAGTAACTTAATTTTAGATTTTTTTAATTTTTCAAATGCTGTCTCTTTATCACTATTATTTAAGGTCTACTGAATTTTTGTTGTTTGTCCATTTTTGTTTTTTCAGATGAGTCTAAATGGTGATATAGAGAGCTTGAAGCAGAAGATCAGGCGTCATGGAGATAACATTGAATTCCTCAATTCTCAACAAAATCGCATAGCAGAATCTATACATTCCTTGAGGAGTGTGTTCATAAATCTATCAATTCTATTGAGTGAATCACTTCAGTTAATGATTTTATATGAGTTACTGTGCAACATTCTTTTTTAGTTTGTGCTGAGTAATGTGCATTTTAGTGAGACTTGTAAGGTATCATTTAGTCAATTCAACAAAATTGATTGCAAATGATGATGACTTTCATTCTGAAGAGGAAATAGAAGAGAAGATATTGAAGAAGAAGGACACTGCTGCTGGCATATTGTGTTAGTTAAAAGCCAATAATTTGACTCTCTCATTGAATTTGGAATTTACAAAAGATGCTGTGGGAATTGTGGCAACACTTGGCAGGGTTGAGAGTGATGACCTTAGCAGGTCAGATACAGTGTTCTTTCCACATATCTTTGACACCCTTTTGGTCATTTGCTTGCAATCTTGCTGCATTGATCACTCACGCTTCGAAGTACCTTAGTTACTCGTTTGATTTCTCTAGTCTGCTTCTTACTAACATAATTATAAAGAGAGGAACTACTTTTATGATTAGTGAATACAAATGTTATTATTTTTTGGATATGTCTTCTTTTAAGCATGGCACTGCTGTTTTCTAAATTCAGGATACTTTCTGAGTATTTGGGCTTGGAGGATATGCTTGCAATTGTCTGCAATGCTTTTGGAGGTGTTAAGGCACTTGAAGATTATGATGCAGGAGGCAAGATACACTGCAATGTAGGCGTGCATGGTTTTGGATCTTCAATTGGGAGGAGAATACAGGGTCGATTTGTTGTCATTTGCCGTGAAGCTTTAAGGCAAGTTATTAATATCCTGCTTATATGCTACATGTTTGTGGTTGTGTTTGTTAGTTTAAAAGGAATTAAGCTGAAGAAGCTCTTTTTCTTGTAATTTTTTGAGCACTCATAGTTGAAACCTTTTCTGGTTTCAGTCCATTTTCAGGAGAATGTGTAGCCAATGATCCACAAAAGAAGCTTGCTATTCCAAAGCCAAGAATACCAAATGGGGAGTGCCCTGTTGGGTTTATTGATTATGCAGTGAACATGATCCATTTGGATTCCAATAATATATCTTTTATTACATCCACTGGGCATTGTCTCAGAGAGACATTGTTCTATGGCCTTTTTGCTCGCCTGCAGGTATATAATACCGGGATGATGTGCTACTTGCTCTCCCATGCATCAATGAAGGAGCCTTGTCATTAGATGGTGGGATGATTAAGAAAAATGGCATGTTTGCTCTTGGTAGTAGGTAAATAACAGATTCACCTTGACACTCTCAAATCTGTTCATGTCAATAATCTCCTAGCATGTTAGTTCATTGATCCATTTGATTCGCATCTCCCAATTAGTGTGGTTTCAGTTTGGACTTGGGAAAGTCCAAAGCATGATTTAAAGGATGCAAACTGAGGTTTTGGCGAAATCATATTAAGTTACATTTCAACATGATTTTTAGCCTCAAAGAGCACAAGTGAAAAAGGGTTGTTTTTCCTTTGGAACAAACCCTGGATTGCCATCTATAAACCAAACACACTAGGTCATAATGACAAGCCCTTCTGCTTAGTATTTATATGTTCTGCAATGATGAAAAATGAAAATGTTGCGCATGCATTTCCATGAGAAGTTTGGCACTCGATAGTTAATTGAAATGATTCTCAGTAACAGTTAGAATTGGCTTTCTTCACAGTTGAATTATGGTCATCTACTTATTTTCTACTCTTTTCCATTTATCTAAAACATATGAGAGGGCTCACAAGTGACTTATTTCTTTTGGTCTTATTATCAATGAATCAATGAAGCATCTCACAACACTCTCTCTGGCTATATGTAGGAAAGATGTAGATGTGAGGTTTCCTCTAATATCTCCAGAATCAGAAGAATTTCCAAATTATATTCAAGCTGAAGTGAGGAAGCTGCAATGGGAAAGCTCAAAACTTGCTGCTGATATTAAGAGAGAGATACAATTACTGGAACATGAAAAGGGAACTTCACAAGTTAAGCCTGAAAAGCCGGTCTAATGATATGATAGCAACAATCAACATCAAATTTGTGCATTCACAATCACATTTATAGGTACAGATTAAGAAGGACATGTCCTTGAAAAGGGTAACATAAATAGACATGATAACTCTTATGATTCTCCCTAAAATGTGTAGGTGTTCTTGCTTACTGGCTACATTTTGGATAATTTTTTAAAGTTTTTCTGCATGAATTTTGCAACTGGTATTGAGCATTTTGATTAGTTGCGAGTTATGAGAGCACGGATAACAGGAGCCTCACTACCTTAGACATATAATCTTTACTTTTGTAAGGCGAGTTATTCGGTCACACAGTATAAGAGCCTACTAGTCTCAAGCCCTAATTACTCATAAAGATTATAAATCTAAAATAGTGGGGAACGGAAAAAATGGACCTTTGATTAGATACATTTCTTGTGCACCAGATCCTCTGCCAACATTTTTGATACACAAGATATAGATGTAAACCATACTTTGTACTCTTACGGCATATTATTCCCTCATTCTTCTTTACTTATGAGAACATATTATATATAGATAGTGAGAGATTCAGAAAATTTTGATTATGGGGACAAAACTAATACATAAGTATAATAAAAAATGGATTGGATTGTATCTTATTATTTTATCTCATCTAAAATAAATGTGGGTCAAATTTAACAAAAGAAGGGGCAGGAGGAAAAATGTGCATACCTATAGAACTATTAAAAGAGTTTCAAAATTTTTGTGGTGCCCTAATGTACGTACATTCGTCTCTGCATAGAGATTCGAACTTTAAGGAAGAAATGAAACTATTTAGAAAGACATGGAGATATAAAACGAGATAGTGGTTTTTATTGTAGACGTCTTAATGATCACAAGTAACACTTCCTTCTCCTTTTATAGAGGAAAGGAGGAAGCTATATATATATATATATATATATATATAAGGGATGATCACTTCATTGAAGATTTTACAGCACTATTGGGAGTGACCCCAGAATATTGGAATAAGCAGTGTCTGTTTTGGTAAATGCACTCCGATATTCTTTAGTAGAATATTCAAGCACAAGAAGGATGTCTGTTATCTCGGTTTTGGCTGAAAAGGAACATGGTTGAAGGAACAACTTCAATTTCATTACTCCTCACCACTATACATTGCCATTGAAAGCAATGACAATAGAATTTTGTGCAAAATTATATTTTTAAAAACGTGTACAAGCATTGTTCTTTGTCTTACTCTAATAGTCTTCATAGCTCAATGTGTCATTTGGTTAAGGTTTCACCTCTTTCATAGCACCCTAATAAGGACCAACACTTACAAGTTCAAGTGGCTAATCACCTGTTTTTATAAGGCAATGTTTCTTGAGTCTTATAAATGGAATAATAATAATAATGTTAAATAGAGCCTCGTAGTGGAAAAAGTAAAGATTACTTGGAGTCCGGCAAACCCTGATTATTAATACTTCGAAAGAGAAAGGAAAGAAAAAAATTGACCACATTGGAGGCCACAAAGGCACAAATAAAGTTCGAACTTATAATAATGTCTGGTAATCCTCAAGTCCCATGTTGGGTTGGGAATACTACCACCATTTATTTTAAGTGTTTTCTAGATAATCAACAAAAATTTGATACATTACAGAATTAATGTATACGGACACAAACATTCATTCTGTAATGTACTAAATTTATGCTAATTCGACAAAGAGTTTTTTCTTTTTTCCATTCTTTTTTATTTGCATGTGTTGTTGAGTCTTATGTCTACACCACTTTATTGCTCTTTTCCATTTGATTCCTCCTACCTTTTCCCTTTTATGCTTCTTATTGCCCCCACGATTGGGAAAATGTGCTTCAGTGGCATGCTTTTGCGGTGGCCCTCAGTGTATAACAAAAAACAGACTGGCATGTTTAATCAAAAGAGCTCAATCAAATATATACAACACTAGTGGAACCCGTTTAGACTTTAAAGTAATGTTTATGAAAAGACTAATTAGTAATTACTTTATAAATATTGGTTAACTCCACTCCTATATAACTTAAAACATTTTAAGGTTTATGAAAAATATCATGTTAAACTTGGTCTCCCCCAATGAATATTATAGGATTCATATATCCATGGTTGAGTCAATTATTGATGTCAAAATTATAGACTTGTAATGGGACAAGTTTTTGGCTCTGGGGTCAGACAAAACCTTTGTCTTATTTTAAACAATCAATTATTAATTGATATTACGAGTGAATGGCCTGCTTTTGTCATTGTAATAGAATGATGATGAATATTCACTCATGGGTCAGTCCTGCCTTACTAAATTTTTTATCAATAATCTTTGTAAGATAGATGTGCTGATTAGAAACACAGTAATAATGATACTATAGATAATATAAGCAGTAATATAGAAATGATTCTCTTATTTATTCATTTATTTTTCTAACCCTTCCTTTCATTTCCTTACCTTTTGCCACTGTATTGACTCTACTATATCACTGACTTCAACAAATGATTGTTAAAACTTAAAAGAGCGTTGAGATAGGGGTGAAATATCTATCGTCCTTGAAGTTGTGTATACTATACAAAACGGATAGAAATAGTCTCTGACTACTTTTTGGTATCTCAATTTCCTATTTCCTAAAAGGAAAATGTGGAAATGCCTGAATTCTATATTAGTTTCATCTAATAACCTTCCTCTTTCATTTGCTTGATGTCATCGAATGTAATCTTTATTTAATTTATTGATATGTGATGCTCAATAGATTACTCTATACTGGTTCAATGTTTCTTTTTTTTTTATCAAAGATTCATCTTGAGTCATGAAATTATATACATGTTTTGTTTTAATACTTAAAATTAAGAAAATTTCAGTTCAGTTATACGAATCAATGGCAAATTGATTTTGATGATTTGAGAGCATGTTTGGTTTCTAGTTTTTAAAATTAATTCTAGGCTCTAGAGTTAATTCTAGAAGAAGTAAAAATTTATTATTTTATGTCAAAATCACTTTTATAGGAACTACTAAACATAAATTATTTTACTTTAAAAGTAATTATAATTAAATCAATTTTAATATAATCAATTTTACAATGTAGAGCCAAATATACACAGGATGATTCAAGTTAGTTCTTACAAATATTACCATAAAAACTAATTTAAATTATTTTTTATAATTTTAAAAAGTAAATTGATAAACAGAAAATTGTCAAATTGTGCGAATTGCAATCCTCAACCATGATCTAATTTGGAGGTGAAACTGGGGAAAGAAGGCCATACTATCATTATACGTAGCTTGTTTTCTCCTTATACACTCAACATTATGCTCAACTTGCACAACAATTTTGCTGCCCGGTGCTTTACACCTTATAAACTACTACCTCCATTTGAGAAAAAAAATATTTTTTTTACATTTTAGATTCATTTGTATCTGGATATAATTATGAAAAAACTTAAAAAAGCAAAAAAGAAATTTATTTTGAAACTTCACCCTCTTTAAGCATTTTTTCCCCCCTTAAAGACCATTTGGATAACACTTACTTTCAAGTTGAGGTGGTTGGAAGTGTTTTGAAAAAAACAAAAAGAAAAGTGGAGGTGTTTGTTTTGCGTTTTCACTTCAGGAAGAAATGTCTCATTTTGAAAATAATTAATATATTAAAAGTTAAAAATATTATTTTATACTTTTTCATCTCACATTAATTTTTTTAAATTCAATTTTTTAATATATTTTTCAAACATAAATTAATCCTTTCAAAGTCAATTTTTTAAAAATAATTTATTTCAATACCAATTATTTAAAAAATAATACTATCTTTTAATCCTGGAATGGAGGCATAGGCATGGGACCATGTACAATTGTGGTTCATAATTTGATCAGTTGACCCCATGATGGTTGGTAGTATGCATTTTAAAGTTGATTTTTTTTTTAGTTTTTCAAAATATTTTGTGACGTATTACACTGGTCACATCCTAGGATTCCTTGTTGCTAAGTACTATTTCTGCCCCTAAAATAAAAAAGTAATGGAGAGAAGCTTCTAATTTTGCGGTGCCAAAGGGCAAAATAAATGGTAACAATAATATCTACTTGAAAAAAAAAGCTTAAATATATTTTAATCCCTTAAATTTTTTATCATATATAATTTATATTTTAATTTTTTAAAATTTGTATTATGAAATCATGAACTTTTTAAATTATGTAAAAAATTTCTATTTTCAAACAATATAAAACTTTAAATCATAGTAAAGTGTCTAGTTACACAAAATAAAAAAAATTAAGTAGGATTAATTACACATAGTATTCACTGATAAGATATCAGATTATATAAATTAGAAATATCAAGAGAGTTAAGTGAAAATAAATCTTATATTTATTAGCTGCTAAAATTATAATGAGGAATATTTTGCACAGTTTAAAAAATTCATAGTGTAGCGACACACATTTTTAAAAATCAGAATGTAAATTACACATGACATAAAATTCAAATTAGTAAAATCCAATTATCTTTGAAATATATATATATATATACACACACCCGTATACTTTGGCTTATTGTGCGTGCTCTTTCCTTGATACAAATTTTATTTCATCTTTTTATAAGAACATTAAAATTAGAGATCTCATGCATATAGTACAAAAATATTGAGAACCAAAAATAGTACAAAATAAAATTAAATTATTTTTTGAGTCATGAGTATTGAGAGAAAATAAAATGAAAATAAGATTATGCATCTTTGATTTCATTTTTTTTTATGTTGAAATAAAAGTCCCTTTCATCTTGAACACATCACTTGTCAACTTTGGCGGAGAAAATTAATGAAAGGCCTGTACACGGCCTATTGCTGTTCTATAACAAATAAGATAAGATGTGACTCAATATAATATTTTAATATATATAAATGGCACAATTAAAAAAAAATCCAGCTTAAAATGAGATGCATTTAGAGTTAGTTAAAGTTTTCCATAAAGACTATTGCTAGCTCAGTAGCACGGGATAAATTTTTGAATTGCCTAAATTTTTTTTCCTTCAAATTGGATAGGTTGGTCCTCATTAATTTTTACTAAACTCTCCCAACTTAATAAAAAATATCTTCGAAATATGTTTTTAATCAAATTTCTTGTAATAGAGGCACACTATCTTCAAATAAGTTTACCCATTCTATGCCTAAGTAAATATCTGAAAAATCTCTATTGTGATTTCCTTAGCATATATCTGGTTAGAGATAAAAATATGGTATAAATTTTCATTGATAAGTTTTATATGTGAAATTACATATGATCAAATTTTTTTTTAATTGACAATTACATATGATCATCATCCATGATAAGTTTACCATATTTTTACTCTTCAACCAAATACATCCTTATAGATACTATAAATTTATTATATTTTGGTTTTCGAAAACATTTCTTATTCAATAGATGATATTGAATATGGTTAGGTGTTTAAATAGAGATATATTATAAAGTTTTTTTTCCATACAAATGAATCGGGATCAAATCTGAAGACTCAAACTTAAGGAATCTAAACATCTTCCACTTCAATCAACACATTATTAATACTAAATTAATGAATTACAAACAATTATTCATCAGTGGTGAAATGGAAACTATGATAGCATCATTGAAAAGAGATTTGCACACGGACGACAAAGCAAAAGAAAATCATCATGATGGGTTTTTGTCTTGTTCTTTGTATAAATTAAATAATCAAAGATTAAATATGAGACCTTTCGGTAGCCTTCCTCCCAATTATTTTCTCTAATCAAACAGCTATAATTTTCGGAACAAGAATCTAAGTTCACGGTACTAATAACAATCACTTTCAAATGACATTCAAGATCAAGGATAAGAGAAAACACTGATCACGAGAAATGATCTCAAGCCTGAAAATCTTAATTTTAAAAGGAAGATATATGGTGACTGGCCAAATGTATTCTATGAGTATCACATGCTCCAAGTTGTTTGATGAATTCAGATCTAGCTAGTATGCTGCAGCACTAAGACTAAGTTGTGTGAATATTATACTTGCTTTCTCAACTATACTATTGTTAGTTTTTCATTTCTGTTTCTCCTAAAAACTAGTATAATAGGCTTTTGGGGTTAGTTTAGTATTGTTGTTGTTTTTGTAAGAGCTCTCCAAACTCTCAGACAAAAAAATAAAAAATAAAAATAAAACTCTTTGAACTCTTTAAAAATCACTTAAGAAATAGAAGTATTATTTGGTGAAAGAAGTTAAGAGTAATATATATTTGATAATGGATATAAATGTTAAATAGAGTAACTTCTATTTCTCTTGTCATTAACTAAAATAATGTTGTGCCAGTTTTTAAAGTTTTGTAGAGTACATAAAGTGATTTTGAGAAGTATTCCATGAGATACTCTCGAAAGCTTCTTAGCTTCTGAAAGTAAAAAAGAAAAATATATTTATTTTTCATTGTTTAGAAAAAGTTGATTTATATTTTTGATAAGCAAAAATTGAAAAATCAACACTAGATATGTCTAGAAGTTTGGCACCAACATGAGAAGATTCTAGAAACTTGTGGAATCACGAAGAACAATGTAGAATCATGTGGAACTATCTAGAAACATGTAGAGATATGTAGAACCATCTAAAAGCATGTAGAGATATGTAGAATTATCTAGAAGTTTGTAGAGATACGTAGAACTATTTAGAAGCTTCTAGAGACATGTAAGAGTTATCTAGAATATCCTTAGTAGATATGTAAAGATAGTTCTAGAAATGTGAAGATATGTGTAGAGGGTGAGAAGGTTCTAGATGTGCAATCTAGACCATCAATTAGAATTAATCTCCACCGTCCATTGAGAAGGTGGAAGCCTATAAATAGGCAAGAGGATTATTTGTGTAGTGTGCATTAGCAAGTGCATGAGTGAGTGCATTAACAAGTGCATGAGTGAATGCATTAGCAAGTGCCAGTGAAAAACATTAAGAGAGTGTTTGAGAAAGTGCAAGTGTCTCTTGAGTTAGGTGCTCAAAGTGAGTGAAAACACAAATGTTAGTGTGCTCTAATGTACAAAAGTATAAAATTATTCAAAAAATAACAAAGAGAGTTTTATTTTTAGTGCTTACTAAGTCAACAGAAACACCTCTTAGACACCACTACCAAAGCAAACTTCAGAATGCTTTCATTATACGCTACAACACCTAGTATGAATAGGACCTTTAAATATCGGACAAGTGAATCTCAAACAAGAATATTCATAATCACACACACTAGTACATATATAAGTATTATTTCACATAATTTACATAATTTGATTGGACATAACATAATCTTACGTTACTAGATGTGAAGCGTATACATGAGCAACAACTACTATGTCAAACGGGGTTCATATTTGCGATAGAATTTAAGTCCCTATACCACGTTGCCTTGTGGATGTGGTTGTTCAAGCCCTTCAATCAAGGCTAAATTTCGTATTTTGTTTTTAAGGAAAAATACAAATGCAAATCCAGATACTTCTGGAGAAAGTGGGGGCAGTGACTATTACATGATGCAGAACGGGTTTTTGCCCTTTTGCTTATGTTATGCCACTATGCATGAAGCAATGAAGTGACATGCACTTTGGAATGCCCAGTAACATTAGAGCAAAATAATAGATCAATGTCTAAACTGTGTTTGAATAATGCTTTTTTTTTTTCTTCTGGATTTGGTTCCTCTCAAATGCAGGTGCATCTTAGAAGAAAATGTGTACAATCATGATCACTGATAATAAAATCAATAATTCATATTATCACACATATAATTTATCCTATTGAAATTTATATTATACAATTTATGTTGGTGCTCATAAATTTAGGTGGGAATAAGCGCCAATATCCCTCTAATATCAGGGGAGACCCTCAATTATTTCAAAAATTTTTGAAAGGGATTATATATTGCTCTATTAATAAGGTCTTCACATTGGTTAAAGGATTTAAATCCACAACCTTGTGAGGTATGAGTCAAATCTTAACCAACTGCGTCCCGTTTTTGGCAGATGATATGATTCTACACCGTTGACTTCAAAAGTTTAGATGTTGCATTTCATGTGCCCTTGTTAAAGTGATTGCCTGATTGGCAGCATTTTCTGCATTGCATCGCTCACCAGCCTTACATTAACAGGTAAGTAGTTACAGAACAGTCACATGGAGAGAAGCAGTTCACACTCACAAGGACAAGATTTACCTAATCGGAAAAAATACGTTGGTAAGAATTGCACACATTCTTTGACTGAAACTTCACTACAGTACTAATTAATTAAACACAAGATACCCAACTTTCGCCAAACTTTGCTAAAACGAAGTTGTGAAAACACTATCTTTTGTCATCCCAGTTTCCACAAAGAGAAATTTACAGGTAGACAACGAGTTTCATGACATTAGGGTATTTTACTCAACAGTTGATGATATATATTCATAGATATGTAGCTAAAGATAAGTGTATTTTTATTATTGCCCAGACAAATTTATACATATTTAATATTACATGAAGTACATGTAATAAAGAATAATGCTCAAGCAAGAACTGCGATTCTTTCGTATGAATAACATAAAAGCACACTAACCTCCTAAGAGTGAGTTAATAGCATGGAATTAGATAATAACAAATATAGTAAACTATCACATCTGCTATTTCAGAAGTCACATAAATAATGCTTGTTTTGATTGAAAAGAAAAAATAAAGATAAATTTTTTACAAATAAACTTACATATAAAATAATATATAAAAATATAAAACTCATCCATATAATTTTTATTTTATTTTTTTATTACTCTTCGATCAAATATATTCCGTTACCCCTTCGTTAAAGAGAATAACAAAGTTGATAGAACTAGCTATTTTGCCTGCACTAATGTATACAAGAAATAACAAGGTCACTCGCTAGTAATCTCACACTCCGCTTCCTAACATAATTTTTCTTCCACACAACAACACATGCAAAAGAAACTAAAAATCAGAATTTTCCACAGCACAAGCCTAACAGAGCCTATAAATAATTGAACAAGAAAAACTGAAATTACCAAAATGGGCACACTTTATCAGAACACAGAAACACCCCCTCCAAGTGCTAGTGCACCACTCCCTCACAGTTGCTATTTATTCTCTGCCACCCTCCATCATCTTCCCAAACACTTTTTCTCACTCTCTCTCTCTCTCTCTATCGCTCTCTCTCTCTTAAAAATGGAAGAGAAGGCAAAAACCAGAGCTTTCGTTCTTCTCTTGTCAACATTTTCACTGTTCTTCTCAATCTCACACCCATTTGAGCTCCAAACCCAAACACTATCCCTCCACCACACCCTCCCAAACCCACCAACCCTCTCATTGCCCGAATCCGAATCCATCACAGAACCCGACCCGGAACCCGAATCCTCAACAACAACACTCTCCCTCTCCCTTCACCACATAGACGCCCTCTCTCTCAACAAAACCCCACAACATCTCTTCCACCAGCGCCTCCAACGCGACGCCACCAGGGTCCAAACCATAACTTCTCTCCTCTCACGAGCCACAAAAAGAAACCAAACCGGGTCCGGATCCCGGTCTGGTTTCAGCAGCTCCATAGTTTCTGGACTCGCACAAGGAAGCGGCGAGTACTTCACGCGCCTCGGCGTGGGGACCCCACCACGCTACCTCTACTTGGTCCTCGACACAGGAAGCGACATCGTTTGGCTCCAATGCGCACCCTGCTCCAAATGCTACGCACAGTCCGACCCGGTTTTCGACCCGAGAAGATCGAGAACCTTCGCTGGCGTTCCCTGCACGTCGCCGCTCTGCCGGCGGCTTGACTTGCCGGGATGTGACCGCCGGAGAAGCCTCTGCCAGTACCAGGTCTCCTACGGCGACGGCTCTTTCACCACCGGAGATTTCTCCACCGAGACCTTAACTTTCCGACGCGCCGCTGTCCCGCGCGTGGCGCTGGGATGCGGGCACGACAACGAGGGGCTTTTTATTGGTGCGGCGGGCCTGTTGGGCCTGGGCCGAGGAAAACTCTCGTTCCCATCCCAAACGGGCTCTTTGTTCTCAAACAAATTCTCTTATTGTTTGGCGGACCGGACCGCCTCGAGCAGACCGTCTTCTGTGGTTTTCGGGGACATGGCCGTCTCAAGAACGGCCCGGTTCACTCCTTTGTTAAAGAACCCGAAGCTCGACACATTCTATTATGTCGAGCTTCTGGGGATCAGCGTTGGTGGGAGCCCGGTGCGTGGGATTTCCGCCTCGCTATTTCGGCTCGACCGGACGGGTAATGGAGGGGTTATTATTGACTCGGGCACTTCGGTGACCCGGTTGACCCGGCCCGCTTATGCAGCGTTGAGAGACGCATTCCGGGTCGGGTCCGCTAGGCTGAAGAGGGCGCCCGAGTTCTCGTTGTTCGACACTTGTTATGATTTGTCTGGGACGACGGAGGTGAAGGTTCCGACGGTGGTGCTGCATTTCCGGGGTGCTGACGTGTCACTCCCGGCGGGGAATTATTTGATTCCGGTGGATGATAGTGGAACATATTGTTTTGCTTTTGCTGGAACTATGAGTGGGTTGTCTATTATCGGGAATATCCAGCAACAAGGATTTCGGGTCGTGTTTGATTTGGCGGGTTCTCGGGTCGGGTTTGCCCCGAGAGGGTGTGCTTGAAATTATGAATTTGAGTTGGAGGGTAGTGTTAATTTTCTAATTATTATTGGCTTCTTCTTTTTTGTCAAATTAATAGAGATTGGAGATTTTAAGGTAAGGCCATAATCTTTGGGTTTTTTTTATTTGAAAGTCTTGTTTACCTTAATGAAATGGTAATTTGCTGATTTTAATCCTTCGATTTTACTTAAACTGCTTGTTGCTTTTGTCAAATTGTTAGCCTCTTATGGAGTTAATTGTTATTATACTTTTTATATATATATTAATTGCTATTATACTTGGTTACTATGTGTCCTATATTATGTAAATGTCAATTTCTATAATGTATAGTCTAGGCAATTCTGTTTTTGAGATATTTCTCTTGTATCCATATCTAGTAGTGTGTAGAATTGTTGTGCTCAATTCTGTTGTAATGCTGGAACAAGATAATAATAGTTAAGCTAAATGTTGAATTTGTGTTGCTAAAAATAAATAGCATAGCGTCTAGCATGACTTGTTTTTGCTTTCTCATGTCATGATCATGTTGTATGTGACTGAAACATGTAAGCAATAGATTAACTCAAGGTAAAATTAGTGTTTAATATGATCAGTTATTATGCGTACTCGATTCATTTTTCATTATTGTAACCCGGAAAAAAAAATCATTTTTCATTATAATTATTATTATGTATTTAAGAAAAATTCATTCGCAATGTCAATAAGTTTAGAGGTGAAGAAGAGTGTCGGGAATAATTGACAGAATCTTACAAACGAATGAAATGATGTCAAGTTGGTGTTGGATCGCCAATAATCACACTGGTCATTCTCATTGATTTTGACTCTGCCTCGCACCCATGGCACACTACTTGTCCTTGTTTATTTTGTGCCTTTCATAAGCTTTCATCTCTCCCATTTCATCCAGTGTAAGTTCTATTTGTTTTTCACTATCCACAACCATGTATTATAATAAACGAATTACAAAAAGTGGTCTCGATTTTTGGCCAGCCGCATAAATCCATTTTATGAACCAAATGTGTACGGATGCTTATATAATGCTAAGAATTACAAAAGCAAAGATTGCATAATTTGAGTAATTATCAGTATGAAGTGTAGTGTACATAATTATCATTGATTTGGTGATATATGATGAGCGATTTTTCCACTTGCATTTTTTCTAGTCAACAACACAAGAAATATAATTATGTTAGCCCTAAATTATGTTTGGGTATTGCAGTATATAAATAGTTGTCAATAGACTTTGAGTAAGAAAAAGTACATCAATGATTAAAAACACCATATATTTTTGTCTAATAATAAGGCACTATAAGAGTAGCTTAAGCTCAAATAACTATGTTGTGGATCTTTAAGCAACTAAAATTATGGGTATGCCATATTCAGCTGTTGTCTTAAGTTTTACATATTCAAATCATAAGTTTTTGGTTGTAAAAGTTAAATTAAATAGGTTAGGATTATCTCTTATATAAGTACAACTGTACAAGCAACTCCACTTTCTCTTGCTCTCGGATGCCATCTGCTTATAATTCATAAGCATGAATAGGAAAAGGCACATGCTTTCTTGCCATGCCATCAGTTTTGCTATTTCAATATTCCATATTCTTAAATATTCAAATACCCCACTCACAAATACCCCACTCACAAATATATATGGATCCCACTACTTATTTTTTTTCAACTTATTCTCTCTCCATTACTTCTCTCACAATACATGAGACCCATATAGATGTCTAGGTGTCAAAGTAGCATTTTCTTTCTTGCCATAGCTCATATGTTACCGAAAGTGCCCGTGTAGCTCATGCCTTTAAAAATAAAAATAAGTCAAAATATGTGATCCACTTAGCAGACAAATGGATAAAATTGTCAAAATGGTTAGTTGGAAGTGGCTTCGGAAAGATCAAAGCAATTGATCCTTGTCTGTTTCCCATGGTGTTGGACTCTAGCTGTTAAAGAAAGATTTATAAATTCTTGAAAGCACTACCTTATTGCGGTGGGGCAGTATGCTTTTGTAGAATCACAATAGCGAAGAAGGGCCCTTAGCCTCGGATGCGTTTGGTTTAGATTTTAATTTTCAGTTTTTAAGTATTTTGAATTTTGTATTGAAAATTAAAAACTGAAACTAAATGCACCCTAAGTCTTGCACTACTTAAAAATATGATCAAACTAGTTTTCATAATCACTTAATTAGGTAATTTGTTTCTTTTAAATTAGCTTTTGGTAGAATTAAGCATACAATTTTAAGGTAATATCAAACTCTATTTTCTAATTGATATCGGGCCACTCAGCGTATGTTTATATTTTGTAAGTGAAGGAAAGTGAAGCTAAGGCCAATCTTAAGTTACATCATATTTTCAGAAGTAATAATGTATTCACCAACATAATTAAATTTTGATAAGAGTAATTTTAAACTACTTCTACCCTAGAGGGTATGTTTGTGGAGAATGGATTCTCTCATGTTGATTTTCTATATGACTTTATCATATATGATTTCTCACTATTAATTTTAAAAGTAATATTCAAACATGATATGTGATATAAGAGAATTAATTATAGGAGATTACACATCACAAGATCATGTTGAAAATCAACATGAGAGGATCCAATTCCGTGTTTGTGAATTTTGAGCTCTAGAGGAGAAGAAATGACATATAATGTAAAATTTTGAAATTGAAAACTCAATAGATATTTATTTCTTTTGATTTATCCAGCTACCCTCTTTGAATCTTGGTAAATTCTTACGATAATTCTAACAAACAATTTTAGCAAGATGGAGTTACGTTACTCTTAATTATCACATATAGGTTATTACTTAATCAATCTACAATTTCCTAACATGCAACAGAAGAGACCTGGCGCTTTCCTAATTCATACACTCATTATCATTCCTTGACATGATGATGGAAAACCAGACTATCAATCAGATCCCTCCATGACAAGATCACTATTGGTTTAGGGTCTGATTTATTGATTTAACACACCAAATTTCGCAAAACAAGTAGTGAAGAATGTTTAGACAGAGATTGTAAAGAAGTATATGCTACACTTGGGCATCATATTTTATCTAAGGTTGCAAAATGTAGAGAACCCTTCCCAAGTAGCCTCTTTCATTTATCTATTGTCATTCCATGTTAATTGCTTTTGTTTACACTAGCCCTAAAATGCCCTTTAGGTTATTTTAACAGCTAGCTTTTGTTGTTTTTAAAACTAAACTAAGAATTGTGTATTATAATCTCAATTGTGTATTGCCACTTCTTATTTATTATTTTTATTTGTGACTTTTCTAAATGCTTTAATTAAAAATTATTTTATATTTATTATTAATATATTGCTATATAATATTTTAAATTTATATTTAATAATTATACTAATTAATATTAAACATTAAATTAACTAAACTTCTAATATAACAAAAAAACTTTGATGTTTAACTTGAATTAAAAAGTGTAGTGAAATAAAATTCAAAATAACTTGAAAATTTAATCAAATATAAAATATACCACCTTTTTTCAAGCCATACTCATGTAAAAACTTATAAATGACAAATATAATACTGCAATTCCATAAGAAAAAAATAATTCATCATCAAAAGTCTTCATGCTATACACACACACACACACACATTTCCTCTAATAAATATTTTCAAAACATCGATATGAAAAAGCATATAAGTTCATCGTGCCTAACCAATCATGACTATGGTCAATAAGTAAATAGAAAATTATACTGACAATTATTAAATCCCATGAAAATAAATAAAAGTATCAAGTAAATAAAACACACAAGTCACAAAGATAATGCATAATGAGTTCTTTAGGAGCATAGATAGCAATATTCGGAATTAGTTTCATTTACTATCATAATTAGGAGTATTTTTATAATTTTTGTTTCAGTACCACATGGCCCTATAGGTACCAATACTCTTTATATAATCTATGATTGTGAGTTTATAGATTTAACACAAAAAAAAAATGAATATGGATTAGTAGGACACATGACTCATTCATAGCTACAAATAATTAAGAGGTACACATATTTTTATTTACAATTGTAAAATGAATATTTTTCTTCCTCAATCTCATACCTGGTGAATGGAAAAAACTATAATGTTGGCTAGTGGTTATCGAAGAACAAAATATTCAAAGTATCAATAATTCGACATCAGTAGGGTATTTATTCATTTGATGTGTTATTGAAGAACAAAAGTCCTTAAAAATAGTTTGTTTAGCAAGGTCCATATTTATAGGCATTTTTGCCTTTCATTCCCTGTTTTCTTTCCAATCTCAGCTAGCTAGTGTTCAGCGGAGAAAAATATCTCTAATCCAATGTCAATGTACTTCCCCCTTTTAAAACATATGTCTAATTTTAGACAAAATCATCTTTTAAAATATATGACAATTTCACATTATAATAAAGTTGAATTTTTTTTATTTTAATAGTATTCATGAGTAATTAATGACCATTAGTGTACATAACATTTTATTTTTAACTATTTAATATTCTCTACAATTAATAACCACTAAGATATTGTAGTCTATACACGATATTTTTGCATAGAAATATTCTATTACTATATTATTTATCATGTTTCTTAATACCTATATTTATCTAAATTTGATACAAAGGAGGTAGTAATAATTAATTTATAGCAATGAGAGGAAATAGTAAAAATATCCTTCCTTGAGGGCATTTCAAGAACCGTGCACATGAGAGCAATTATTGTTATGGACTGGCAATAGAAAAATAGGAGTGCATATGTAACCACCTCCATATACTAGTGGCAAATTGGTACCACTTGTATTGAACTTGTCTGATTACCTTGGACGCAAGCTTCGGAATCAGCTGGGTTTTGAAGGAACATATATTATAAAGAATCCAAAAATTTGCCCAAACTTATGTATTAGAATTATGTCACGTTCAAAATTAAGTGTTTTTTTTTTTGTTTTTTTTCTTAACTATGTAGCATTAGTCTTTCTAAATATTTGTTTTCCTAATTGAACTAAGGATCGCTATGGAGGAAGCACTCTTTAGCCAGTTTCTCACTTTGTCTTAATTTTGGATTAGTTTTCCCCTCCACATTTTCTTTAAAACTTTTTGTATAAAGTGGGTGCAAGATGACTACAAGTTAATTAGGCTATGGATATGCAGTTACAACTTTGTTTGCGTTAACCACAAAACTGCTTTTTGTGACAAAAGGAGGACCATCCTGGTTTGGTTTGGGTTGCCTGCCCATTAAACTAGGGCTGCCTTGGTATCATTTCCATTAAACTACATTTTTTTGAAGTCATCATCTGTTTTTATTATTGGAAACCAACTCTGTTTTTGTATTTCATTTAATAACAATAGATTTTTTTCTTTTATTATGTCGAAAATTACATTGATCGCAACGAGGTTTGAATTTAGAATATCATATATAATGTATACTACCCAAACCTCTTGTCACTAGAGCAATGCTAGTGGTTTAAAATAGATATTTTGAGAATTTTACTTTTTTTAGAAATAATTGTTGATTTAATAAATATAGGAAATAATAATTATATGTTTCCAACTATACCCCTTTAGAATGAAATAGTGGAGGACACAAAGTAATTGAGAAAGAGAGAGTAAAATAGTGAGAATAATTTAGTAAAACACATCTAAATTATCCTAATATCCGGGCTTTATTAATCATTTCCTTAATTCATTTGCCTATTCAAAAGTTGAAACTTATATGAGAATGAATATAGTATTTTTCTTTTTGGTTGCCTAGGGTATCCACTTCTAATAGCAATCAGTTTGTAAACTCATTAATGGATGCGAGTCCAATCTCGTTGAATCCTTGACTAGATGCGATGCAGTATTATTACAAGTGAGATTTCAAAAGTTGTATGTCAAAATTAAATGAGTTTACTTTTTATACTTTAATAGTGTAAACTTACATTTATTACACTATTATCTAATCATGTATTGTTACATTAATATAAGTAATCGAGTTTCACATCTACTACTCATCAAAAAGCTGTTTAAATAGGATGATTTGATTAGATGGTAATTAGTTCATATAAATGAAACTCAATATATTAAACACTTCTATTATATGTGTCAAATAATTTCGCACCAACAGCAAATCAAAATTAAATTTTGATAAAAATGTCAAAATGTCATAAATGATCACTGGCATTGGATTTCCATTGGGTTTAATGATTGATTAAGTTGCAGCAGTGGTACACACCAAATCCGGGAGGTGGGGAACCCAGGGAAGCTTAGTTGGAAAAGGTCTTATATGGTAATGCTTAGCAGCCTGAAGTAGGGTCATAATGGCTTCCCTTACCATTAATGAAAGGCACTTTACCTTCATGGTCGGTGGTGGTGGTGAACTTCATGACCAAATTTTTTATTCCTTCACAGAAAAATATATGACTTACACGAGCATAATCTCCCTAAAATAGAAAATTTGGAGCTCACTCCATCACCAATAATTGATGATTTCATCGATAATGATTTTTTATTTTCAGAATAAAATACCTAAGTTAATCCTCTAAAGATATATATGCTACAACAGGTTAATGCTGTAATGAATTTGGATATTAATTTGATTCCTTAATATTCAAAATGAACACCAATTTGATTCTTCAATGTATATTTTGGCCGTTTTGGATGATCTCTTATTAAAAGATCTTTTGAAAAAATAAAAATTGTTTTATGTTAGGATACAATGTCAATTTTTATTTAAATGTAATATTAAAATATTTTTATTTATTGTTAAATATCTTTTTATGTTATATAACAAAGATCTTTTTTCAGAAGATAAACATTTTAACTTCTCAAAAAAGATTTCTTTTTACTTTTTTAATGATTCTGTTTTTATTGAAAGAATTGCATCGAAATGAGCTCTACAATATCAATTTGATTAGACCTTAAATTGATGAATAAATTATAATATGAATCAATGAGGGCATGTTTGGGATATCGTATACGATAAGGCCTAATAATATTAGACATGATAGTATAAGGTATAATAATATAGTATAAAGAATTTATTATATAATTAAGTTTGTATATTATTCATTGTTTGGTGCGCAATATGATCGGCAATGGACGAGTGGGTAGTGGACAGGCAGTGACTAGTGGGTGGTGGGCTACTACCGGTTGGCAGGTGATGGGGGAGGGGAGTTGATGTAGAAGAGTAAGTATATATTAATTTGAGATTGGCCAATAAAATTAATATTATCAGCTAATATCAAATCTCTTAATACTTGATAACTTTGTCGTATAATGATACGATAAAAATTGTTTGACTATATACTATTATAATATCATATGTGATACCAAATATGTAATAAAAATTGGCTTTGTACTATTAGTTAATATGATCAAGCCTTATACTATGTATCAAGCGAGTCTAAATTAATATATAAAAAATCTTTCAATGATTTATTTGATGTTCTGCATTTCTTTGCAGATCAATTTAAACATTTATTTTCTTCTTATTATAAGTCCAAAAAAAAAAAAGATGGGAATAGTGGAGCAAAGTTCCTAGGAGCTAAAATATGAAATATTTAACCTGAAAAAACTGAAATATTCCTTTTGCCCCATCCTTTAGGAACCAAACTGAACTTCAGCTGCCAACATCTTTTGTGTGGTTACCACTTGTGACATACAATATAGTGTTCCTTTTGGCGTATTAACACTTAAGCTACAACTTGACAAAAAAAAATATAAGCAATTTTGGAATCTTTAGGCATGGTAATTTTAGCTTGAAGTAACGTTGATTCCAAGTCATATCTGATGCAAATATTTTGTTTTAATCCTTCCTAAGTTTGGATGGCGAGCTCATGTTGGACAACATATCTTGCAAAGTAAAGAAACACTCAGTATCCTAATGTGATCCAATAGAATAATGTGCACACCACGATTCTATCCTGAATGATATTGATCACTACACAATAAGAAGGTGGATAATTTGGTCCACCATCTCTTCTAAATTATGAAATGGAATATGAAATGGTCCGTTAATTTCTAATATTGAATTTTATCTAAATGACTATGATTTCATGGTACGATAAATTTAATTTAAGAATATAATAATTTATAAATTTATGAAATTTAAAAGAAAAATTGAAATTACAACTTTATCCTTCTCTTCATTTCCATCTTCAACTCTTCAACCAGCTGTCCAGATAGCAACGGCCTCCCTCCAAATACCATTGCAGCCAAGCCTTCACTATCAACCAATACATGTAATATTATAAGAACAATTTTAAAAACACAAAAGAATTTGCAATAAGCCATACATCCTCAATATTTTTGCTATACATACTTGATTTATAATCCTGATGTAAAACCATAACCAATTTGTGCTTTACTTTGTTTCACCTTATCAAAATTTTGTTATATCATCTTTTGAAAACCAGACATTTCTTTTTCTTTTTTGTTTGAAGTTGGAAAGATTGTGGTGAAATAGATTTAAATTGAAGAGACCTAGGTCCTATAATCAATGAGTAGGGAGCTAAGAAGAAAGGAGGGGAAATGATAAGGGGATAAGGGCAAAAGAGTAGTGGCGGTGATGATGGATGGAAGAGAATAAGTGAAGAAGAGTATTAGATCAAGGAGTAACTGAAAATTAAAAAGGGGCTAATTTAGTAATTATAATGAAACTGAATGAGGAGTATTTGAAACACCAGAACTAGGCGGGCTTATATTATTGGGTCTTTTTTTTACGTATGGTTTTTGAGTGGTGTATTTATATCAATATGGTGTTTTAAAAAAATTTCCCACAATATGGTGTTTTCAGTATAGAATCCGCCAAAGGCGGATTCAACACTGAAGCAGCCAAAGGCGGGTTCAATAAAAAAATATTTGTGCACTGAATTCACATCAAATTCAGTGTAAAAAATATTATTTTATGGCGGATTCAATAAAATAATATTAAAATAAAATTACGCCATCAAAGTTAGACTCATAATCCATCAAAATAATAATTTTTTATTGAATCCGCCAATGGCGGATTCTAAAACACCATATACAAGTAAATTTATCCATTTTATCATATTAGTGTAAATCACCTATACAAACACCATATATAAATTATTTTTCCTACATTATTAGCCATGACAATAAGAATTGGATAATGAGTCTTGAAAATGGAAAAAATCTTTATTGAAAGACATCTACCCCTTTTAAGTACCTTAGTCGAGTTGGGTCAAATTAGTCAGTTAACTTATAATAGGACTTGGATAATAATGGTTCCATCGAGACAAAAAGATTTACTAAGATACTTTCTTGTTTTTTTTATTTAATTTAATATGCTGACAATATAAATTTTTTTTACATATTTATCCAATAGTGTAATATTATATCAGTGAAGTTTTACACTGAAATCTATATAATGTTAATTCCCTTTTCACTTGATTCTCTGTTCTTATTTCATCATATTTAGGATTCAAAATCTTTTTATATCTTATTTTTCACTGTAAGAGATAGTCCAAGGAAAAGTGTAAACTAAATAAGTAAAGAAATGCTTAGCCAAAGTTAAAGCAAGAGAAAAAAAAAGGAGATAATTATAATTTATTTCTCATCTCATGCATTAAGAAGTTTAAGCCTTGAAGTGGACGTAAACAAACATAAAAATTTCCTGCTAAGTGACCCGAAAGCTACCCTTTATGGTTTTCAGATCATCCGTTAATCAAACGTCTTTAATCAGTGTCCTCAAATTAAGTAACACTGTGATAAAGATGATTAAGCCCACAGATATATATTATTAAAAATAGCCGTAGCTTTCATGCTTGGATTTCTCATCCAAGTCAAGATTCGAGAACCACTTTCAATTGGAAGTAATAAAGTTTCAATTTTCAAATTTTCAAATTTGAAATCCATATACATTTGCTAAAAGTATGCATGTCTTTTTCTACTAAAAGAATGTATCCTTTTTTTCAAAAAAAGAGAAATATACGTATATGAATCGTATATACTTAAGAAAATTATAACTTTTTTCAAGCAACACCCCGCATGCATGCAAAAAGTTTTACATCCTGGACCCTTCTCCAGCTCAAAGAAAATGAAACTAATTGTTTAATTCCAATAATGATGAGATAGTGGCATTATAGGGCCATCAATCAAATGAATAGTTCACCCTTTAATAGTTGTTCACACCATGAGACTTGTGACCACAACATCTCTTCCCACATGGTAGAATTATATAAAGTACTAAAAGAACCGGCTAGTTTTCATAAAGAGAAATGTTAATTGTACTAATAGATTATGAGATATCGTGTCGACTCATATCATATTTGCTATTGAATGAGATGTAGACCCTACTTAAATGTGATCCACTTTTCATCTAATGATGAATGAGATATGAGTCAGTATGATGTCTCACATCCTATGAGCATAAATAACACAATCATTCATAAAGTTTAGTCTATATGAATGAAGATAAATGTAATTAAGTATGAATTTAATTTAAGTATACTATTGGTGCATAATGCTTTAATATAGACATGTAATTATACATCGATACATTAGTAAAAATATTTAACTTATTAGTCATTAACTTAAAAGTCTTACAATATATGCTTAGATGTTAGTCTAAAACTCATTTACACATAAATTTATCAAAATTAAACTCAATATAGAGCATAACATAAAATCATTTATAATTAAACATCATTAATGATTATACCAATATAATGACATATATGGGTAAGTAGGTATTCTTGGCATATTGGGAGTTGGTTGGGTAATTCATTCCCTTAATTCACCTTAAATTTTATTTTTCTGATTCAAAATGGCTTGTGTATTGCATCCTTGTCATGATCAAGGATTATAAAAATGGTTATGTCCAAATTTATTTACTAGACTATGTGTGCCGTACCATTTTATTGTGTTAAAAAATTATTGTTACTTTTTATAAAAATTTTGATAATTTTTGTATGGTATCATTATTTGAAATATATTATTTTGGTAAATGTCATTTAATCATGCCTTAATATTTAATGGCCGAAAATTTTAGTGTTTCTCTTTTTATTGAAAATTCAGTAAAAAAAAATTCACATATATTATTCATTACTTTATCACATGACATTTACCAAGTTTTAAAAAAATAATAACCTATATCGACTTCCCTGAAATTTGGTAAATTTCATCCCAATTTTTCTGTGTTTCCAGGTGAGACAGACGTTCGCTAGATGTGTGGTTTATTGTTCAATAAAGAAGATGACAATGTAATGATTTTATAAACTTATAGGAGATTGGTATAATAATTTTACAAATTCAGAAATCTCCTGAACAAATTTTATAAATAAAATAAAAATATGATAAATTTCACCAAAGTTAGAGATTAATGTAATCTGTCTGAAAAAATAATACGATTAAAATGCCCCAATTATTTATACATCAATTATAAATGTTCCAATGATGTATAAAATCATGATTTCTTTTAAATCATTTCTCTTCTTCTTATGATGAAACTCACTAGCTGAGTTGCTTACATGACCCAAAAATAAATCACTGCGTCATTGCTTGCTGAGCCTAAAATACACTTTCTCCACTTTTTCTCTTGCTTTGTTTTTTTTTTTCTCCCCATTCCGTGTGCATTACTCTTTCCTCCCCCACTTGCTTCTCCTCTTCCCTCTTTCTCTCCTTCTTCTCCATTTTTCCTCTTTTTCTTCTTTCGTTTGTTTGAAATGCTTAGAGCCGTTTGATTATTTTGATCAAAGGGTCGTCGTTGCTTGTCTGAGAAGAACAACCTAGGAAACTAAAAAAAAAAAAGGAAAGAAAAATCCAATTTTTTTGGTCCTGTTTCTGTCATCAACACAGTTAAAAATCCTTCCTTTTTGCTCGTGTGTTCAAATTTGCACGGAAGAATCATACCCAGGTGAAACCTGAACTCACATTCCCACAACACAAAATCGTTTTTTGCTTTTGTTTTTGTTTTTCTGATGCATATATGATTGGAGGGAATCACACCCATCATTGAAGAATATCCATATTTCTATTTATATATATTGATTTGGAATTAAGGGTTATTATAGTTGTAGAAGTATTTTTTTTTGGCTTGGAAGAATGGAATCTGGTGATAGCACTGTATCATCATTGATCATGATGGATGATGATGATGATAGGCATCCCCATCAGTATTCTTCAAACACCACCAAGGTGCATAGCAGTGGTGGCCCCACAGCTACTAGTGTCCATGAGCTTCTTGAGTGCCCTGTCTGCACCAATTCAATGTACCCTCCAATCCATCAGGTCTGTTTTGTTCTTTAATTTCCATTTTGCTTGATGGGGTTTGTTTTTGTTTGATTAAACTCCAATTCTGTTTGTGTGTCTATGTTGACTTGGTAGTTGGTTGGTACCCTTGTTTCTTTTTTGTTTTGGTGGTCTATGATTGCATTGGAAGTGTGCAATTGCTTAGTTTTTTGGAATTATGGGTTGGATTTTGTTGTTCTATCTATGGATCTTTGTGTTTGCTAAAAGTTTAAGCTTTGAATTATTTGGGTGATGTTGAATCCTAATGTAGTTGTTGGATACGGGTTAAGGATGCTGTGATTCAAAGCTTGGTTATTGAAAAAAGTTTTTTGACCTTTTCAAAGGTTATGATTGTGAGTTCCTTCTCTTCTCTGTGACCTTGTTTACATTAGGTTGAAGCTGAATGAAATGGACAAAATGTGAGCAGATATATATTTTTTCTTATTTATCTGGCCCTGCAGAAATTTAGTGAACTCATTGTCATGTTTGGCACTTTTTATGAATAGTTCATCTGATAAGCTTGATTCGAAGTTAGGTTTATTTTCCTTCAAAAAAGCTACAGAGAAAATGGCTGTTCCATGGTGCTTCTAACAGTTTTGATTTGTGTCTCTCGTGGTGGCTTGGTAAAGGGTGTGGAAAATAATATACACTATGATTTTATTTTCTGGCCACCTAGGATGTGGTGCTATTTGGATAATACTATGACTTTTAGGGCTAAACAAAGATAGTTATTCCCCCATCCTCTTCACAGCTCTTGTGTGGTAAGGGCAAGGTATGGTGTGATGGCCAACACTTATCTCTACAAAAAGGCTCATAGATGGATGAGTGAAAATTACAATACTGGATACCTTTGACTGCAAATCAAAATTTAATGGAAAAAAAATTTGTACACATCAGCTACAAGGTTATACAACTTTTAATAATTCCTATGAGGATTGAGGACTTTAAATGTCTATTAGTCAATCAAGAACTTTGTTAAATAACTTTATCATGGCTATGGATATTCAATACATGGCTGAGAGGGGAACCTATAGTGTGGTATTCTAAATAGCATTATTTAGCAGACTAGGATATTATAAAAAAGCCTGCAGAAAAAAAATAAAATAAAATCAAGTCACTTGATGCTGGTAAATATGGCACAAAACCTGACCTATATAATTAGGAGTTTTTAATGATGTAGTTTTGAGTGAAAAATTCTACATGTTCATTTTAGAAATTCTGCAAGTAGCCACGTCCATGTGAGATGAGACATCTGGAGTTGTTGGGTTCTGGTTGAGCTTTTTCCTTTGGCGTGGTGGCCTAAAGGAGAATTAGATGCATCGCAGGCAACCAGGGTGGGAAGATATTAAAACTTTCTTTATTCTTGGCCACATCATTAGAGTTGACCACAAGATAAGAAAATGTTCAACAACTTATTAATTTCAATGAAAAGCAACTGGAATAGAAACAATAAAAGGATCATCAGATGTTACCAAAGTTCAGAATCTAGTGCATGAAATCCCTTCATTCAGCTGGGGTCTAATGCCTTGCTTATTTGTAAATATCTAAGTTCAATCAAATCTGGTGATTTCTTTAATTTCAGGATTCAGCTTGTGCTTTAAGTTTATATTAACAAGTGATGTTGCATCATGTCAGATTTATATTTAATTTTTGTGAGGAATATTTTATTTGTCGAGTTACTTGTCCTTGTAGGTACACTGGTAACTAGATAAATTTGAATAATGATGCCTACTGCTGACTGATTCTTAAAACATTATTTTTTCCTGCAGTGCCACAATGGCCATACCCTTTGTTCAACTTGTAAGACAAGGGTGCATAACCGGTGCCCAACATGCAGACAGGAACTTGGTGATATAAGGTGTTTGGCATTGGAGAAGATAGCAGAATCACTAGAATTGCCTTGCAGATATAACTCTCTTGGGTGTCCAGAGATATTTCCCTATTACAGCAAACTCAAACATGAGTCTATTTGTAACTTCAGACCTTACAACTGCCCCTATGCTGGCTCAGACTGTTCTGTTGTTGGGGATATTCCATACCTTGTTGCTCATTTAAGGGATGACCATAGGGTAGATATGCATTCTGGGTGCACTTTTAACCATCGCTATGTCAAATCTAATCCCATGGAAGTAGAAAATGCTACATGGATGCTGACAGTAAGTATATTATTCTCTAAAAATTACTTTGAAGAAGAAAAGGTAAATAAAATTGTCTGAGATTAATGATGTTAAGATACAAGTTGAATTCAAGCCTAAGGTAGATGAACCTGCACATTATTTGCGGTTCAAGCCCAAAGGGCTCTTGCATGAGGATATAAAACATTCATTTGCAGCTACCCAATAGTTTAAGTTTTTGGGAGAGATGGTTCATGACAAATGACATGAAGAAATTATTTAAGCATTATCATTGTCATGCATTTGTGGCAGATTTTCCTTGATCTCATGCACTAGCAAAGCCTTAATTTAAACGTACTTATTGAGCAACTTCTCATCCAAATTGATATTGTTCACTGTTCTATTGCTTCTGTTAGGTCTTCCACTGTTTTGGTCAGTATTTTTGTCTCCATTTTGAAGCCTTCCAGCTTGGTATGTCTCCGGTTTACATGGCATTCCTCCGTTTCATGGGCGATGAAAGAGAGGCACGGAGCTATAGCTACAGCTTGGAGGTAGGAGGAAATGGGCGAAAACTAACTTTTGAGGGCAGTCCAAGAAGCATTAGAGATAGCCACAAGAAAGTTAGAGACAGCCATGATGGCCTCATTGTATACAGAAACATGGCACTCTTCTTCTCAGGTGGGGATAGGAAAGAGTTGAAGCTAAGAGTAACAGGAAGGATATGGAAAGAACAGCAAAACCCTGAAGGTGGTGTGTGCATACCAAACCTGTGCAGCTAAATATATTGCTTATAAATAAGCATCTTCATTCTCCATCTGAGTTAAATAGAGGGTGTAATATTCTTGCTTGATGTTGATAATTTTGGGAATGTTCTTATACCTGGTGAATGGTGATGGAAGTTTCAACTTAAAAAATACGGGTCTGTTTGGTTTTGCATTTTGATTTCCGGTTTTCATTTTATATATTTTATGTTTTTAGAATTTTGTGAAAGAAATAGTAAAAATACAAAATGAAAACAGGAAACCAAACAGACCTAGGTATGCTTGGATTGGTGAAGTTGAGTGGAGCGAAGCGGAACGAAATAAAATGGAGTGGAATGAAGCAGAACAGAGAGGAATAATTACTTCGCTCCATTATTTGGATATTTTTCATTCCATCTCATTCCATCCTATTTGATGGGGATGAAAGTTGAGAAGATTGGATGGAATGGATTTATCTCCACTCCATTCCATTCAAGTTTGGTAAATCCAAACAATGAAGCACATTAAAATACTACTCTGCTCTATTCTACTTCACCAAACTCCATCAATTCAAATATATCCAAAGTTCTTCTCCCTTCTCTTCTTTAAAGTTCTTTTAGCCAAGATACTTTGCCAAATCGTTGGTCCAACATGTATCATATGCTAAACTTCTCAAACAATTGTTCTCATGGAAGTGTTCAAATTTGGCATACTTTCCAAAAACAGACACTTTTGGTTTTTGGTTTAAATTTTTTGACATACTTTCCATAAACAGACACTTGCCTTATCATCAATTCTAATGATTTAGAAAACATATGGTATACGCTCTCATTAGCATCCATAATATAGTATACGCGTTTTGGTTATTTGACATTATTTTGTGAAATCATATTCTAAGGTGGGAGTGTTGTGGTGTAGAAAACACAGCTGTTATGCTTTTTATTTATTCATTTGTTTTGATAATGGATGAGGTCATCATTTTGATTTGGAGCTTCGGTACAACACTGAACGTTGCATCCAGTTGTAAAGAGTTCTAAGCAAAGACACACTAATAGAATATCACCAGCAACTTCGAAATTATTGAATCCAAAATTTTCAGGACCAGGCAATCAATTTTAATACTTGACCCTTAATTAGTTGAGTTAAACTTTGTTCCAATGAATTATTATCCAAAAAATGAATATATGGTATATAATTGTTGAATACGAGGTTCTGTCGCTAATAAATTAAAATTTCATGATGAATACTCTTACAATAACCGTATGTTACCACATTAGCGAATTTTTATCACGTGACAAGGTTTTTATATAAATATATTGGAAAGTTTACATTAATAGCCCCGATTGATTACAAACAGAGCTATTTTTTAAAAAAAAATTATTTTGCCTTTTCTTTCAAAAAGTTATAAAAACATGGATCTAAGATCCTGTCTTGTTTCTTGAAAAAAATTGATTATTATATATATATATATATAAATGAGAGTATTATATTATGTTGAGAAAGACACCACTTTACTCATGATGACGATTCAATTTTGATGCATTATTTTACATAAATGTATAATCGTATATTATTACAAGTGTTAACTCTTATAATTTATAAGTTTTGCTAATTAATACTCTAATAAACTTATATTTTTAATTAATTATTTTAATTTCTCAACTATTACTTTCACCTGCTGACAAAAAAAAAATCAACTAATCATTTTTTATAGTTTAATTACTCTGAACATTTTTTTAATTTTACTCAATTTTCATTCAAGTATCTATAATTTAAATGCCTACAATGTAAAAATTTATAACTAAGTTCCTATGTTTTATCAAAATTTTTAATTAAATTTCTATAGTTTAACAATTTATGATCTAGAAGTAGGTTAAAACTTTTTACGCAATATGATGATTTTATTGACAATTTTTGTATAATATAAAAATTAGATTATAAATTTTTAAAATAATATGAACTAATTTAAAAATTAAATAAAACTATAATGATGTAATAGTAATTAAAACCTTCTCAGAAAAAAAAGGACCTTTCTCATTCATAAAACTCAATTAATAACTAAGATAAGATAGTTATATTCTCTTTCATCTTGAAGGCCCTTTCTGTGTCTTATTGAGTTGCAGCTGCACTGCAGACAGAAGATCCATTTCCTTGATGTTATCGTCAGAGGGTTTAAGCCTTCTAGTTCCAATCTCAACGATTCATGTTTTAGAGTTAATTGAAAAAAAATAAAAAAAAAAGACTCCAAAAAATATAAAATTCAATCTCTAACACACACTCCATAGTTAACCAAAAGCTTCATTCAACCATGCTCTCATCAACTCTTTCTCTGTAAAGCTTCTTCTTCACCTTCTTCTTCTTCTTTCGTCCATGGCCATTCTCAATGTTTCAACCCCAAACACATTCTTCCCATTTTTCTCAACTTTCTGTCAACCCAAAACCCTCAACAGTAGAAACTTCTCATACAAACACAACAACTCAAAATTTCACAGAAGCCCATTATTCTCACCCAATTTTTTCACCTCCAAGACAGCAAAGTTTCAAACTTTGGCCCATTTTGGACGACCCACCAACCGCCCCAACTACCTCAGGAAGAAGCTCCTCCATGATCACCACCAGGTAAGTCCCAGTACGCTTCTCAATGATCCAACACACTCTGAATTTCACAACAAATCTTATGGTTTCAGCAATGGGGTGGAAGAGGGTGTTTCTCAGGGTACTAAAGTTGAGAACTTTGATGCGGAAAAACAATCAGAATCAAAGCTTTCTTTGGGTGAGTCTGTTTTGTTGAATAAGTTGGAGAATTGGGTTCAGCAGTATAAGAAGGATTTTGAGTATTGGGGTATAGGTTCTGGCCCTATATTCACTGTTTTTGAGGATTCTTTAGGTGGTGTGAAAAGGGTCATGGTTGATGAAGATGAGATATTGAGAAGGTGCAGGGTTGATAGGGAAGTGATTGAGGACTTCCCTGAAGTGGGTAACAAGATTTTGAATGCTAGGAACATGGCTAGGGAGATGGAGGATGGTAGCAATGTGATTGCAAGGAATAGTTCTGTGGCTAAGTTTGTGGTTCAAGGTGAGGAGGAGGGTGGTTTTGTCAGGGCGGTTCACAGCATTGTGATTCAACCTGGATTACTGCCGAAGATTTCAAGTGTTGGCAGCAAAGTTTTGTATGTATTGGTTGTCCTGTGGGCAGTGAAGAAGTTAGTAACCTTTGGAGGTAAGGAGGTCGAGTACACTGGAATGGAGAAGGAAATGATGAGGAGGAAGATAAAGGCAAGAAAGGAGAAGGAGATATTGGTGAAGGGAGCCGTTGAAGTTATTCCTGAACCTTTGGAGTCACCGATGATGGACATTAAAAAGCCTAAGTTAGATAAGGATCAACTTAAGAACAATATTCTTAAGGCTAAGGCTTCCGCTAATAAACTTGCAGTACAGGATTCATCTGCTAAAGTGACAAGTAGAACTACGGATATGGACTATAAAGTTCGAGAAATTCGGGAAATGGCTAGGCAGGCACGGAAAATTGACGGAAGAGGTAATTCTCTAGTCAGTAGGGTTATGGAAAAGGATGACACTGTGATTGAGGAATCATCCAAAGAGATGGACGTCGTCCAAAAGGATAGTGAACAAGATAAAAGTTTAAGTAATCATCCAAATGAAGTTGAAAGGAAAACAATGGATAGTAATGCAATTCTGGAACCAGCATCTGTTGATGTCACTGAGAATATTGATGATTCAGTCCTGCATGAGGTAGTTCCTATAGAAGAATGCAATTTGCACGCTTCAAATGTCATAGTTCCTGGTGACAGGGGAACCAATAAACAGGAATTTACTGAAAATACTGTGAACCTGAAGGATAGAGAAGACAACCAACCCTCAGCTATGCCAATTAATGGCTCAACTATGACAAATGAAAGCTCTGTGAAAAAGAAACTGAGGATCATACGGTCTGTAAAGGAAGCTAGGGATTATCTTTCAAAGAAACATGACAAAGAAGATCCTGATGCAGAATCTAAATTTGAACATGTGAAAGAAAATTTTGATTTGAGGCAGTCAAGCAATACTGATTTTAATGGCCAGAATGGCCAAATTTTAGATATGGATAACATACTGTCCAGAACTGATGCTTTAAACAATATTTCGGATTCTAAGCCTGAATTAAATGCTAGTGAAGATTCTAATCAGAAGGGTAAGGAATTTGGGGAATTTGGCCCAACAATGAATGATGATTTTGAAGTCTCTGGTGTTGAACCTGGAGTAGGTGACCTTCAAAAGTCTGAGACCACTTTAGACAGTGACCTCAATGGCACTAGTGCAGAGATAGGGCTATCTGTAATGACAAAAAATTGGCAAGAGCAAGACTTCCATGAAGTTGAGCCCATAATTAATCAAGTCGGAAGAGATTCTTTAAATGGAGCATCAGATTCTAATCATGCAACAAATGCTAATGAAAACTTCAATCAGAAGGATGAGGAAGAGGAATTTGGCCCAACAAAGGATGACTACTTCAAAGAGTCTGGTGTTGAATCTGGAGTAGGAGAACTTCAAAAGTCTAAGACTGGATTAAATCATGAAGTTAATGGTGTTAGCACAGACAAAAAGGTATCAGCAAAGGCAGAAAATTGGCTGGAGAAAAACTTCCATGAAGTTGAGCCCATAATTAAGCAAATTGGAACTGGATTTAGAGATAACTACATGGTTGCAAGAGAGAGAGTTGATCAACCTCTAGATATACCCACTGAGATGGAATCACTTGGGTTTGTTGAAGATGGTGGAGAACTTGACTGGATGAAGGATGATCATCTTAGAGACATTGTCTTTCGAGTCCGAGAGAATGAACTGTCTGGACGGGACCCATTTTATTCGATGATTGCTGAAGATAAAAACACATTCTTCAGAGGTCTTGAGAAAAAAGTGGAAAAAGAAAATAAGAAACTTTCTCACCTCCATGAATGGCTCCACTCAAATATTGAAAATCTTGATTATGGGACAGGTAGTTGCCTGTTTTCACAGTTATATGATATAGACGTTTATTATTTTTAATTTCTTGAAATGATTTTGGCAGCATTGTCAGTTATTTTTTAGCATGAATGTGAAATTGCTGTTAACATGTTCCTGAATTTCTTATATAACCTTCTTTTGTAGGATTAAATTTCTTTGAATAATTTTATTCTTCATGCTAATTGTTTGGCTTTAATTCCTCTAGATGGCATTAGTATATATGATCCACCTGAGAAAATTATTCCACGTTGGAAAGGGCCCCCTGTAGAGAAAATTCCTGAGTTCCTTAATGAATTCCTGGATCAAAGAAAGACGAATTCCACCCAAAATCTGAACTTGGATAAGAAGGATGAGAATGGCTTTACTAAAGAATCAGCAGATTCATCTTCACAAGAAAAGGTTGATGACTCTATACCACCCATCACGAAGTTGAAAAATTCGAAGACTGTTATTGAAGGTAGTGATGGTTCTGTTAAAGTTGGCAAAAAATCAGGGAAGGAATATTGGCAGCACACTAAGAAATGGTCCCAAGGTTTTCTGGAGTCTTACAATGCGGAGACAGATCCAGAAGTTAAGTCCATAATGAAGGATATTGGGAAGGATTTGGATCGCTGGATCACTGAGAAAGAAATTGAGGAAGCAGCTGATCTGATGGATAAATTACCTGAGAGGAATAGGAGTTTCATGGAAAAGAAACTCAACAAGCTTAAAAGAGAGATGGAATTGTTTGGGCCACAAGCAGTCGTTAGCAAATATTGCGAATATGCGGACAATAAAGAAGAAGATTACTTATGGTGGTTAGATCTTCCACATGTTCTGGTATGATACATACATATATATTTCCTATTCTTTGTTCCACTAGTTCACTAGTAAACATGAAAATAAGGATGAAATATCAGTGCCATATCAGTGCTACGTCCTTGAATGATAGTTCTGCTGGATCAAAGCTAGTTCTCCTCTCTATACTTTTGAGATGTTCCTCTCCTATTTGTTTTGATCACTTTCTTATTTTCTCCTATGCATTGATGATGAATTAAATTTATTTATTTTCTGTCAGTGCATTGAAATGTACACAATTGATGATGAAGAAGAGAGAGTCGGTTTTTATTCATTGGAGATGGCTGATGATCTTGAATTGGAACCGAAGCCATATCATGTGATTGCTTTCCAAGATGCTAGTGACTGCAAAAATCTTTGTTACATAATTCAGGCTCATCTGGATATGCTTGGAAAAGGCAATGCCTTTGTCGTTGCTCGACCTCCTAAGGTAATAAATTCTGTACTCTCATCACTGTTAATGATTCCATAGATTATTTCATAACTGAAATTGTTGATAAATTAATTTCGATATTGAACATAGAAAGCTTCAGCTGAATTTATGCTTTTTGATCAATTTTCCTTTGTCACAGTGCAAAACTATTGATGCAACAAACAAGCAACCATGCCCTTTGGCTAGGACATATTTTCTGTTTAATGGCTTTTCTTTTTCTTCTTTAGGATTATTTTTTGAATGTTTTTGGAACTTCTATTACATGTCATAGGATGCTTTTCGAGAAGCTAAAGAAAATGGGTTTGGTGTCACGGTCATCAAGAAAGGCGAACTTCAGCTCAATATAGACCAACCACTAGAAGAAGTGGAGGAACAGATCACGGAGATTGGCAGCAAAATATACCATGATATGATGATGAAGGAGCGGTCTGTGGATATAAACTCAGTCATGAAGGGTGTATTTGGTTTTAGCGAGAGTACCACCAAGAGGTAACCTTTTTATTACCCAGCACATGGTATGATAGATACGAGTGTTTTGATATAGTCTCCCACAATTAAAAAAAAAAAGAGATTTTGTTGTTTTCACTATTTTCTGTACTAAGTTTAGAAATTAGAAAACAAAGTAAGAACATTTTGTAATTAATTTTGAAAACATAAAATAGACACAGAAAACATATAATGAAAGAGCAATATTATTTGTACTCACAATTTATGTGACACCACGCCAACACACTTCCATATACTGTTGGATGGGTTGTGGACTCCACATCACATCCAATGTATCGACATAATGTCCCACAAATTGAGTTTAAATAACATTACTCCTACTGAAATCATATAGGGTCCTAGTTGATTTGTCAGTTCTTCATGATGTTGTATATATATAAATATTATATTATATTTATTGATTTCATTTGTCTCAATAAAAAGGTTGAAGCGGAAGTTGAAGAAACCCAGAAAAGGATGATGGCTCTCAAACCTTTGTACAGTGTAGCCAGTTGAAGACTGTGAAAGTCTTCTAACGCAGATTTTGAACATGAAGGGTATCCATGCTTTCACAAACACCTTGGAATTTCTCATATTATTGATAATGTGGTGTGGGTGTGTGGCCCTTTTGGCTTGATTTTCCTCTGCTTGCCAGGAGATGGAGAGTGTACTGTATATCATCAGAAATTTGTACGGTTGAGGAATTCAATACCATGCTAATGCTTACATGGTATCATAACATGTGTTATCGTCCTTAAAACTTTGGCTTTTGTACTTCTGTTCCCTGCTGAAATCAGAGTTGTTTGTAAATAATTGAGAATGATATAATTATTGTAATAGTTCAGGCATTTGCTATTAACAGCTTATTGAAAATATTCTCTACATAAAAAAAGAAAGCAATGAGGCTTTTGATTTATTGCTTTATTTTTATCCATTGGTTTATAACAGAAGACAAAACACTGTTGATATATGTACACATATATATGTTAGGAGGGCACTGATTCCAATTCCTCCTGCAGAACCGACAAAGCATTGATGATTTTCGTATTCGATGAGATCGATTACATAGATCACATTTTTGTATACCGTTGTATCTTTTTCTTTTTGTCAGAATGCCATTGTATCTTATGGTAGACTATATTTGCTGTGAAATTTTTGTTTGCTCCCGAAACACTAAGGTGGATTGTATTCTATTCAAAGATAGGGTGGCAATTAAGCTTATAATGTAAAATGTTCTTTTCTTTTGTATTGGGTAGAGCACAATTCATATGGTGTTCCATGATCACATATTTGCATGCTCGTAGAGCACATGTTAAATGTGCACTCTATCTTATGATAAAGTGATTTTTTTAATCTAAAAATAAAAAAATAATAATGGGTTTTAGTTCAAAAAATATTACAAGCATATTCATAATATACAATTATTTTTCTTATATAATTCGAAAAATCATTCACAAAGTAATTCTTTAAAGATATAACACTTCCTAGAAAATGTGTATTTGCTTACATGGGAATTTCCTTGTGCAGATGGAGGAATATGTGCGGACTAGTCAAGATATGAGACTTTATAGAAAATGTATTGCATATTTCATTGTGGAATTGGATTTGCCAACCACATTCTTTGACCTGTCTATTGGGGCAAGCATAGTGTAATTGTCCTTGGACTTTCGAAAATTCATTGCTCCAAAGTCTCATTCTTGATTCGGCTTGGTTTTGTTTGAGGCAAGGCCAACTTGCATAGGCGCATGACATTTGATTGGTTGCATTGTCACTGCCACCACCACCTACCTACCCTAAAGCTGTATATGATCAGAAATAATGCACCAATCCTTGACTTTAAACACGTACTACATATAATAGTTGATGCTTTAGAAAGGAATTTTGCATATATAATAATGTATTAATCATTTTGCTAAAGTATATCCTTCTAGCTGGAAGAAAATAGCATTACTGCATTACAATCTTGAAGCCTAAATTTGCAATGACCACAGTAACCCCAATACTTTTATGACTGCTGCAAACATTATATGGTTTGTTTTAGTGTAGTTTAGTTGAAGCCCCTAAACATGCAATAATGCTTGATCAAAGTAGCTAAAGACTTGCTCTATTTAAATAGCATCTCAAGTTTGAGTTTTATCAAAAAAATATTATCTCAGCAAACTTTACCTTAAGGATATGTTTGATTGGAGGTTATAAATGAAGATAAATTTTTCATGATTAAACTCTATGAGTAATTGTATATAATGAGCTCAATCATAAAAAATTTACCTCCACTTTTTTCCCCTCCAACTAGACAAACTGTATTAATAAATCGATCTATGGCTTGAATAAAAACCGTCAAAATTCAATGAACTTTGGATACTGATGGTTAAGCCAAAAGAACAAAAAGGCTAGAAGACTATATATATGTCTAAATATACCTGATACCTGCTAATTTCCATAAGCCGAATTTTCACTTCTACAAAACATAAACCAAAATTTTGAATCGAAGAAAACATACTTTAGTCAATAAAACAGAATAACAACATTCCATTATTGGAATTCAAAGTTAAGATGTAAGAGAAAAGACTTGATGAAAGAATTTGCGAAATATTGGAAACCACTAAAAATCAAGATCTAGGGAGTTGTTACTGTGAAACAATGGAATAATAATAATTGGAGCTATAGATATGTACTAGAATACATGTACATAGACGTTCATAATTATATTCCAACTTCTACTGAAGAATTCAACTTTAATTAAGAAAGGGAACTGGATATCTCATCAAGGCGCTTGTCCATGATGAGGGAAGCTGCTTCCAGAAATGTAGCTTCACTTGTGCCAGGAAGAACAGAATCCAGTGCTTCTTGCACAATCCCCTCAATCACAGATTCCTTGTTCAAGGATTCTCTGCACATTAGGCTTCCAATGGCAAATGGGGTCATCCCTCTCTCAACTCCTTTCTTCAGAAGCATGGTTGAGACTCGAAGAGTGCGGGCGCATTCAACCGGCAGATCCCATCCATGAAACTTCAAAAGGGCAATATCTTCTTCAGCATCCAGTGACTTTATATAGTCAACAATCTCTGGCGAGTATGGCTTGCGAGCTTGAGGCCAATACAACCATTCAAAGGTGCATTCTTCAAACTGTTGGATGGCAAAATAACTCAAGTTATTGGTTTAAACAAGATTCAAGGAATAATCCTACCCCAGATCATCTAGAAAAAGTGTGTAACTTCTTTCGTGACCGATAATTATGCCAAAAACATAAAGTTCAAGGCTAAGAGATAGCTAAAGGAAAATTAAAGCAGTAAAGTAGCATCACAAGCATTAGAAGTGAACAAATTAGCAACAAAATCTAAGGTGCTTACACTTGTGGGCAAGCAGTATCCATGATCAATTGGAATGAGGACAGCTTGATCATTTTCCTCCTCTTTGCCAATCAAAATGTTCCCAGCATGCCTATCTGCATTTGCCAATCTTATGTCCAACACAGAAATTTTATGCACTTCTTTCACTGGGAAAGCCCCGGGGCCTATATCCTCACAGCTTCCATTATTCTCCATGAACATTTGCAAGGAACCAATCTTGGCAGTCAAGTCCCCTGGATGGTTAAATCCTTTATGCAAGCACTTAACCATAACAGTTGGGGAAACCCCAGCAAAGCCCTTTGCATCGCCAAATAACGACCTGCGCCCGCTCATTGGATGGTCCAAAATATAAGCTGCAACCTCCCTGAATGCTCCTTGACAAACTGTTGTACCTTTCTTTAAGCCTTCACCATCTAATGACATAGGCAAACCTCTAGGGTTATTCTCAGCCATTGGCTCTTCATCTATAGGCTTAAAAACGGATACATACTTGTGCCCTGTTGAATCAAGCATAAAGTAAGCTCCCCCTGTACCCTCTGCAGATCTAATCGGACTATTTCCACAGTCTAGCCCATCACGTGTAGAGTTTATCATAGTCCAAACCTCAAAAGCTATCTCAATTTTGGGGTTAACAATGATTGGCTGCAAAAGATTTCTATCAAGAGGGCTTCTTGGCAAAATTTGCTCACTGACTTCATACTCCCTTCTTGGATCTTCTTTACCAGCATCGTATTTTCTCCTATTATCACCATCAACATCGAAATTTTTCTGATCATTCAACTCCGTGGCAACAACAGACACCTCATCTAGTCCTGTCTTAACTTCTGCATATTTCAACCTAACAAAAAGATGTATCACTACATCACTATGTTGGCTGCAGATCTCATCAATAACCCTCTCATCTTCAAGGCGTTCCCCATTACAAACAACTTCCTGTTGTTCAGGATCAGCGAACTGTTTCTCCCTTTTCGCAATCTCTTGCTTGACATATCCAACATCCCTGCATCTTTCCAACTGAAAGGCGAATTCCTTCCCGCAAGAAGTTCTCACACTGATGGTCTGAAGATCCGACAGCCTGATCACCAAATGCAAAACATTCCCCTCGGTAACCCCATAGTCCTTGAGCAGCGAATTGCTCCGCGACAGCTCCCGGCCGCCGCAAACCAACTTTTGCTTGTTTTTCAATGAAGGAAGCCCTTCTCTCCTTTGGATTTTGAGTTTAACTGACTCAATGGTATCACAGGGAAGAACACGCAATGGGGTCATTGACCCGGAATAGGATAGGTATATGAAAATGGACTCTTGATCCATAGACAAGTGCAGTGGGGTGTAGAATCCATTTGGGAACAACAGTGATTCCCTTGGCACAGGGCTAAGAGTGGTAACACCAGCAGATGACATTTTCACTCACAAAAATGATAAGAAAGGAATTGAGCAATGAAGCTTGAGAGGCTTTGACCCAAAAGCCTGAAACCCTAACTCCTATTACCAATGTTACAACAAGACATCCATAATAATAATCTGTACAATTAGAGCTATCTGGGGTGTGATGATCACACACCTGCCCAGAAGACCAAACGAGCTCAAATTTGAAACTTGAACAAACTATGCACTGCAATGAAGTGAAGGAACAATCTTCTTTTATGGAAATTGATGAAAAAAGATCCAAACCCTAATGCCCTAATTCCACCGCATTTTTTTCTCCCCTGAAAAGGCCTAAAATCAATCAAATCAAGCACTCAGAGATTTCTGACTCGGATCAAATTACAAAAAGGATCTCAGAATCAATGGCATACATAACACAGAGAGAGAGAAAGAGGCAGAGAGATTACGGCAGATTCTTACCACCCCAGACGGAGAAACAGAAGAAAGATTGAAACTTTGGCAGCAACAGCAGGAAATAACGTAATGGGGGTTTTGTTACTTGAGGTGAAGGAAGAGTTTTCAATTCAATATTGGAGAAGACAAGAGAAGGGTCTTTTCGTTTTTCTTCTTATTGACTCAGAATAATGAAAGCGAGAAACACAACAGAGAGAGAGAGAGAGATTAATGGATTGTGGACCAAGACAAACGCGTGTAGCCGCCTAGTACGGAATACGTAGCAAATACTAGTACACGTACACCTACATATTCATGTTCACATTCGTATTCATACACGCGAGGTTGCAAAGAGAGGAAAGTGTTAAGGTTTCTTTACCTTCTTTTTTTTTTTGGCCCTTTTCTTTACTTTTCTTTAGCAAACGAAAAAATACAAAACGAAACAGCGAGATTCTTGTCCTATGTTCGGAGATGCCGGTGCAGACAAAACCGTGTGTCTCTTTCTCTCTCCAACAGCGACTGAAACTCTGAAAGTGGAAACGTGATAATGGCTCTTACTTTAACGTTGGTAACAAACAATGAACAACGAAATGACAGTGAACGTATACTTTTACTGTTAACGTCACGCGCGTCACTCGTCATTGTCTCAGTTTTTATTTTAAAATCGTATGCTTGCACTTTCAAGTAGTATGACCCAAAAAAATTTTAGGGTTTTTTACATGATTAAAATAAAAAAATTTCCATATTACAGCAATCACCTAGTTTAGATTCATTTACATATATGTCATGTTTCATATATAATAGAAGTAGACTAAAATCGACTTCCACTGAAGGGAGTTTTCACCATCCGAAAGACTTATAATAGAAGTCGATTATAGTTGTCTTCATCATGAACTAGAAGTCGACTATAATAAACTATAGAAGTTGACTATAATAAACTTTATTGCATAACTGAAGTCTACTACAGTATATTTCACTCACAAGCTCACACACACCTTTACAATAAAACCATACTAATTTAAAAGTATAAAAATACCATTCAAGAATAATGACCATTACTAATAAATCAACTAACTTATCATTTTTCAATTTAGTTTTAATTTATTATTCATTTCTTAATTTTTTACAAAATAAAATATAAATTTGACTACCACTAAAAATCCTACAAATTATCAAAGTAAATCATACATCAAACATGAAACTAAAATAAGATTAAGATAATGTACAAAAATTACAATAAATAAATTACTACATTATGAAAGTAAATTAAAAATCCCCCACAATAAATAAACACAAAACTAAATTTAAACTTACTGAAATTCAACCTGTTAAACTAAATGTTCACTTACCTTTTACTAGAATTATTTATTTATTACAACAAATACTAATATATACAAAAAAGCCTAATAGGACAATGGGGGCAAACTATAATTTTTATAAAAAAAATGGGGTCAAGATTATAAAAATAACATAACAAATATTATTGTAAAAATAACATGATTTTTATCTTAGTATGGGGTCAAGGTTAGTAGGACACTAGGGGCAAATTATATACATACACTAGTGGGGGGATGTGTCCCCATAGAGAATTTAGAAATTTTTTAGTAGTGTATAGTTTGCCCCCAGTGTCCTATTAACCTCAACCCCATACTAAGATAAAAATCATATTATTTTTATAATAATATTTGTTATGTTATTTTTATAACCTTGAGCCCATTTTTTCATAAAAATTATAGTTTGCCCCCCCATTGTCCTATTAGGTTTTTTTGTATATATTAATATTTGTTGTAATAAATAAATAAATCTAGTAAAAGGTAAGTGAACATTTAGTTTAATAGGTTGAATTTCAGTAAGTTTAAATTTAGTTTTGTGTTTATCTATTGTGGGGGATTTTTAATTTACTTTCATAATGTAGTAATTTATTTATTGTAATTTTTGTGCATTATCTTAATCTTATTTTAGTTTCATGTTTGATGTATGATTTGCTTTGATAATTTGTAGGATTTTTAGTGGCAGTCAAATTTATATTTTATTTTGTAAAAAATTAAGAAATGAATAATAAATTAAAACTAAATTGAAAAATGATAAGTTAGTTGAATTATTAGTAATGGTCATTATTTTTTAATGGTATTTTTATACTTTTAAATTAGTATGGTTTTATTGTAAAGGTGTGTGTGAGCTCGTAAGTGAAATTTACTATAGTAGACTTCAGTTTAACACTAAAGTCGACTATAGTAGATTTCAGAAATCTACTATAGTCGACTTCAGTTATGCAATAAAGTCTATTATAGTCGACTTCTGGTTCATGATAAAGACAACTATAATCGACTTCTATTATAAGTCCTTCGGATGGTGAAAACTCCCTTCAGTGGAAGTCGATTTTAGTCGACTTCTATTATATATGAAACAGGACATATATGTAAATGAATCTAAACCAGGTGATTGCTGTAATATGAAATTTTTTTATTTTAATCATGTAAAAAACCCAAAATTTTACCTGACATTTATAAAAAAAAATTTATAAAGACAATACATTTAATTAAATTTAAAATATTACACAAAATTTTAATTTTGCTTTTAATCAAAGAGTGGAACTTTAAATTCATCTCTCACAACTATTGCGTAGGACAAACTAATCCCTACTACTTGTGGTCCCTCACACTTAATAAAAGGAAACATTTTAGTATATATCAACTATTTATTCCAACACTTAGCAAATTGTACAGGTGGATCATTAAATTGATGACATGGCTCTGCTGATTTTCACAAGAGTATTGAACAACCTCATTTGACTTGAGATGTATGAACATAATGAAATAATTAGAAGATACTCCAAGAAATATGCGGATACCAATACATATACCGACGAGTTTTTTGATAGGTGTCATTTATATCAATTGGTTTATCGACAGTTACGGGGGCATCAGTTTCCAAGTCGTCGATGAATATTATCGATAGTAACAAAAAACCCACAGTGGTTATTTTCGACGCATAAACTGACGGGTATAAAGTAACATAGCCGTCGGTACAATTAAATAAAAGGAATCAGCATAGCTGTCAGATATATATTTATACCGAAGAGTTTATTTAATTTTACCGACGGATATTTAAATAAATAAAATAATTTTTTTAAATATTTACTGATGAGTTTTTTATTTATGAAAACGATTATTTAAAAATATTATTTATTACCGACCATCATACCCATCGATAAAAAAGTAGTATTTTTAATTAATTTATTTATTTATTTATTTATATAACAGCCTAATTATTGATTAAATAAGAAAATAATAAAATGAATAAATTAAAATAATTAAATAAAATAGCAAATTGTGACAATAAAATATATACAAATTATAATAAATGTAAAAAATATCTAGAATGGAATAAAAATGAAGCTAGATAATGGGGTCTGGGAGAGCATTTTGTTGGAGCTGGAGGATCCCAAAGCCTGCATATCACAAAAGAAGGTCATCACATTTGCAGTGGCTGAGGTGGTGGTGGGTAAACCGACCTTTCGAGTTCGATCTTTGCCTCTACCAGCCACACTTAAACAATTAAAAAGTAGTAAAAAAAAACATTAATTAAATTAGGAACTTTCAAATAATTTCATAATAATGTTGCATATAATATCCAACACCTTAGTTAATCTAAAACTGCAGGACTGTTTTCATCATCACTCTGTTGTTGATCACTAGGTTAATCATCAACACTACTATAATTTATTTCATCTTCGTGATTTCTAATTGGGTGGTTACTTGTGCATTCAATTATGTTAAATTCCATAGTAGTCAGCCGAAAAAGGTTTTCAGGATTGTATAAATCAATTATTGTTCTTAAAGGGGATGGATCATCCACTTGATAAGCATATTTAACAGTATCTTCCTCTATTTCAATCTTATATCTTGGTTTTATCTTGTTCACAACCCTCCACTATGACATACTTTTCCCATGATTAGACATATAATATACTTATATAGCATTTTGGGCTATAATAAATGGATCATAACTTCTATATCTTCTTGTGTGATTGATTTCAACAATTTTGCAATTGTTGTGTTGTCATGTTTCAGTAAGTCGAGTAGGATCATACTATTAACATTTGAATAGGACACATTTATCTACGAGCTGACCCACATACTCAAACTCAAGGATTTCCTTAACGACACCATACCAATCACATTCTCCATCCCTACTATTGCCTTTAACACAGACACCAATATTGTCAGTTTTTTCCCCTTGCCTCAATCAACTGTGTGAAACTTGTACCCATTAACATAGTATATAGGTCAACTTACAACTTTATTTTTTGGTCCCAAAGCTAAATTAAACAAATGGGGACATGTTACACCATTATTTCTGTTATGAACCTATATACATGAAGTTTGAAATGTCAAACAGACTTGTATCAAACAAAATTAATAGATAAGAATATATTGGGTTACATAGTCTTAAACAAGTGGCCTTATATGTATTTTAAACCAATCCGAAAATTATTGAAGAGAATCTTGACCGTGCAATTGCTCAAAGTATTTGATGGTGAAAATATATTTTACATTATTTTAAAGATATATAACATCACACTTTCACCTAAAAAAAGGGATTGTTGACTTACAATATGAATAATTGCACCTCATCATAGTTTATCAAAATATGTGAGTGTGTAGAATTCTACTCCTCGGAAGTCATCCATCGAGGCACGCCCTTTCTAGCAACTCAACTAGGTTGATTGAATATAGACAAAGTTGGTGGAATAGAACAATCCCCTCTATCGCCATTATGATCAACCCGAGTTCTCCTAGATTGAACATGTGGCTGAAAGTAAAATGACCAGAAATTTGAAGCCTCTTTCACTAGATAAGCTTGACATATTGATCCTTCCACTTGAGACCTATTTTTCACGGTTCTTTAAAACTCTCTTATTTCCCTTTCAAATGGATACAGCCACCTATATTGAACTGGTCCACACACCCATGTTTCATATATCAAATGTATGGGCAAGTGTTCCATTGAGTCAAAGAACCCGGGAGAAAAAATTCTATCTAATTTGAAAAGAATTATGGAAATATTTTTTTCCATGACAAGCAGATCATGAACCCTAAGAATAGAAGAGCATAAATCCCTGCAATGCTAACTCAGCTTGGTTAGGAGCTTCCAGACAATATTAGGTAGCTCTCTGAATGCAATTGGAAGTAAACACTCCATGAAGACTTGACAATTGTGGCTTTTCATGCCAACAAGTTTACTCTATGCAAAATTAGCACACCTACTTAAGTTAGAAGCATAACCATTGGGCATTCTCAACTCCTTCAATCATTGACAAACAGCTTGTTTTTTATTGGCACTCAGAGCATATTTGGTCTTTAGTTTATAGAAACGACCATCTCTTAATTCTTGTAAATGCAAATCCGGCCGCGTGCATTACTCAGCCAGATCATACCTTGCCTTGTCATTGTCTTTGGTTCGATCTATGTCCAATACAATATTCATAATATTGTCAAACATATTTTTCTCAATATGCATGACATCTAAACAATAACGTACCAAATTATACTTCCAATATGGCAACTTCTAGAAAATATTTTGTTTGGTCCAATTATGGTGTACCTCATACCCTAGCATTCGCAATACCTTTTTGACTTCTGTTACTTTTGGGAAATCTTTAACTTGATCCCACATTTCGCGGCCACTGAGTCTAACTGGAGGCCTATCATGTTTAGCACAATTACTTTTCAAGCCGTATCTACTTCGCCTATATGAATGATCTGAATCTAAGAATCTTCTGTGACAATCAAACCAAGAGTTCTTTCCTCTATGTTTCAAGGTGAATGCTTGAGTATCTTCCATACAAATTGAGCATGCTAATTTGTCTTGGGTCATCCATCCAAACAACATTCCATAAGCTAAAAAATCATTGATGGTCCACATTAATACAACTCTCATCATAAAATTCTGTTTTGTTGAAATGTCATAAGTAAGAATATCTTAGCACCACAACTCATTTAGTTCATCAACTAGAGGTCGAAGATACAAATGAATCTTAACTTTTACATTATCAGGGCTAGGGATTATACATATTAAGAACAGGTAAGGATCTTTCATGCACATTTCAAGAGGTAGATTATAGGGCGTAACAACTACGGGTCAACAGGAATAAGATTTGCTAAATTGATTATTCGGAATAAATCCATCTGAATAGAGTCCTAATCTAATATTTCAAGGGGTCACAAGCAAAATCAGGATATTGTTGATCAAACTTTTTCCATGCCTCACTGTGATATGAATGCATAATCATACCGTCATTCCTTTGATTTTCATCGTACCACCTCATATGAGAAGCCGAGCTTATTAATGTATAGAGTCTCGTGAGTCTAGAGATTAAGAACAGATAATACATTCTTTTCTGAGGGACATCTTTATACTTCCCACTTCCACGTCTCTTAGGTTTAAACCTAGACTCTTGGTAGAACTTATACTCAGTTAATAAAATATCATCTTTATAATAAATCATGCAACCTTTCAAGCAGCAATCAATCTTTATTTCCTTCAACCCAAGTTTAGAAACTAATTTTTTAGCTTAATAAAAATCTTTTAGAATTACATCAGGGTTCGGGCTTAGCTTACTTATCAGTGTAGCCCACTGATAAAAAAAACTCTGGCTTTAATTCCTTTCGGACTTAATGCTCAATATTCGAACTGCTAATGACAATTTAGAGTGCACGCAATCCTCTCATAAAGGTTGATTGACAGCTTTTAGGAGACTATAAAATCGAGTGGCATTTTGGTTTGGTTCCTCGACTGAAGGCTACAAAAAATGAGCAACAAATTCAAGACTAACAGCATCAAACACCATCTCTTGATGCTTAACCAGGTTATCTTCCCATAGCATATTACCCACGTTGTGCTGAGTTACATGGATCCCACCAAAACTACTTCCAGTTTGGAACATACCCACTTGGTTCCATATATTAACTACCTCCTCATGCTCAGTCCAAACCCAATAATCAGGCATGAATCCCCACTTGTATAAATGAACACTTATTGTATCATCATCCAAATACTTCCTACATTTGCACCTATTACATGGACACCTAACTTTTGCTTCGTTAATAATTGTTGTGTTTTACTTGCCACACTCATAAATTCTTCAACACCACTATAAAATTTCGGTTTAATCTCCCCTATATTAGGATGCAATCTATTGTACATTCATGATCGATTTGAAAATAACATTGCACTTGTGATTAACCCTAGACCTTATAATTTTGTAAAGATGTCAAGTTATTACTTTCAAATATAAATCCAATTGCTATTTAAATTTTTAGTACAGCTATTTTTAATCTTATTCCCTCAAGAAATATTTAGAACAAATTTCGACAACATCTCCCCTTAAATTAGGAGCTTTTGTCGTCAAATATTTCTTTTAATTGGTCTTTAAGACACATGCAATTGGTCTTTAAGTTTTACTTATATTACTACTTTCAAACAAATCCAATTGGCTTTTAAGTTATTTTAATATAATAATTACTTTTATTTAATCTTTTTTTTTCTAAAAAAAATTTAGGAAAATTTTGACAACATTTTCCTTTAAATTAAGAGTTTTCATCGTTAGATATTTCAGTCAATTCAACAATTATATATATAATATTATAAAGATCAACAACAAAATAGAAATAGTGAAATAGTTACATGTTAATAATCACATATAATTCACATAATCCTAAAAGCCATTCTATTGAGCATCTTCTTATAACTCTACAACACACATCCTGCAATCTCCACAAACACAAAGAATTCCACAGAAAATAAGTCGGGAAAAGACCTTTATGCCCTTTCCTCAGTCATGCAATCCCAATTTAATTTCCAACAATTCTATAATAAAAAACATAAGTCTCTATATATCCTCTATATATATATATATATATATATATATATATATATATATATATATATATATATATATAAAACCATTAAATGATATAAATAACAAGGATTTAGTTACTAACCTCTATAGCGGTAAAAAAAAAATGCAAAATGTAGGAAAACACTCGGCGTCCAACCAACTCCAATCTTGAAAATCCAATATGATAAATTTAAATCAACACACATATAAATGGAAAACATAAAATAACATAAAGAATAAGAATGACAAACTGATCCCAAATCGATAATCGTTGTCACCCTCAAACAAAACTCCTACATTGACAAATTAAAAACAACAATTACTCCTCAATGCAATAAAATACAACACTATGGGTACCCATAAATGAAAGAAAAAAAGTAAATCAAATAAAAAATTAAACCAATTAAAATGCTCACCAAAGCCCCTAGATCATAATGGTAGCGGCGAATGGAGGCAAAAATAGTGACAGCAGCGAAGTTTTAGAGAGAGAGAGACAGCGCTCAAAGAGTGGGGAGGAAGAAGGGTCATTGTGGCGTTATATGTGTGGATTACCGATGGGTACATGTTAGTGAAACGATGCGTTTCAATTCCAGTAGTTACCAACGGATATACTGATGCAAGGTCAGAAATCTCAAATGTTTGTACAACAACGTGTGAAATTTCAAATGTCCATCGATGAAGCCATCGGTAATATAATTAATAAATATAATTATAATAAATACCCATTGGTTAACCCGTCGATTTATATAAACATAATGTTAAAATTTACATATTGGTAATATTTATACAAATAATTATAAAATAAGTTGTTAAATACCCGTCGGTAAAGCAGTCGGACATTATGTGCGCCATGTGGCGCCTATTGGCACCAAAATTTAACGACGACGGTACCGACAAGTCCCAAAACTAGACAACCTGTCACAGATATTGAAGGTTACATACCCGTCGGTAATTTCCGTCGGTATCTCATATTTTTTTGGTAGTGAGATAAGGAAGTTGGTGTTAGAGTGTTTAATAAAGAAGAAGATCAAAATACAATGTTAGATATTAGTAATATGTCATTGAAAATCTTAACAAGGGATCATATTGACAATTTAACGATCAACATACACTTTTCCACTAAATATTAGAATGTCAGATTAGCATAGGGAGTAAAGTGTCGATTCTTTTTGTGAAAAGTGAGAGATCTTGTCAAACTAATTTAATTTGTCCAGGACGAGCTTGGGTTTTAGTCCTAATTAAAACATTGAAGGATAAAATAATTTCTTAAAACTTGAAAATATGTAGAAAATCTCTATTGAATCAGTATTTACAGTGTGAGACATTTTAATATTGAAACTTATGATATTAAAGGGACTAAAGTGTGCTGTTTTAAATGGTCCATGGATCAAACTGTCTTATATTATATTATATTTTGAATAATAAGAGGGCTTGAATAGACTTTTAAGTTTTTAAAATTACTTTGTCTCTCAATCTTTTGAACAAGGGCTATATTATTGAGGTTTACTCTTTTTTTGTGTGTTTGAAAACAGAACAAGAACAGTAGTCTTCTATGCAAATGCATGTTACTTCTAAACAATTAAATATGCCAATAAAAGTTAGATTTTTTTTAATGCATTCACAGTGCATTTTTTTTTTTACACAATTATCTTTATCACATAAGCAAAGATAGAATTACATTGAAGATAATAATAATATACAAAAAGTCCAGCTACAAGTGGATGAAATGATCATCTAATGCAAGACAATCCTTCTCATGTTTTTAATACTTTTTATGTTACACCACTGGATATGCTGGTAAATTGGTAATAGAGACTATTCCATACTTGAAATATGTTATTTTCAAGCCATGTTAACACAGAATATTACACATTTGAGGGTCCATTCCAGGATTGAAGGACAAGCTTTTGTGGCCAAAAGTGTCAAAGGCTTCTCATGATGTGTATGTTTCTTTTTGAAAATTGAATAATGAGTTGCAATTAAGGTTTCTAGTTCTCTCAAGAAAAAGGCCATCCATTTATGTCTCAGCCACCATATCTTAAGAGATGCAGAAGCAAGAATTGCCAGAATTCCCCCAGTGGATCCTTCTTTGTTGTGGAGGATAGAGCTTCTGGTAAAAACTGTACATTTGGATGCTACAAGTGTGGTTCTTCTGTTTCTGCATGCAGCACAAAACTAGGAAATGCTAGTGTTACATCCCTGAAATTGACATAAACAAAGTGATTTAGAAACAACCATTTAATTGGAATAACAGAATGATGACAAAATAATAATAATAATAATAATAATAATAATAATAAAGGCCATGATTGCATTCAACAACGTTTATGTCCCCATAAATATGACAAGAAATGAAATCCATTTAGACTAAGGAGCTATTGTGAATGGTAAAGAAAAATAGTGACAGAGGAAGAAAAGACAAGGATAAAAAATATTTCCATCATGTTGACAGGACCAATGCTATAGAAATTGTGATACTGAATTCCAGCAAGAAACAAGTAATTTCCATATGAAATTTGCGTGATCTCTCTACCAATGTCCACAATATTAATAGATTTTTATTTATGGTACCAATCAGCATTATCAGCAATCTTTTAATAATAGAGAAGTACTAGTTAAAGTTCATAAGTTATCTGAATCATAGATATCCTAATAATGCCAAATGCTCACAACCACTTAATTGAATACAATTCAAAGCAATATCAAGAACTTCATAAGGCAAGTAATGTGATGTGTTATAGCATTTGAAACTTACATTAGGTAAGGTAAAGTCATGTTCTTTAGTAATGATGGATTCTTTCCCACATATTCTTTCCATTCTTCTAGATCAATTCTTCCATCCCCTTTTGAGTCTGCTTCCACAAATGTCTGTCAACACCATCAAAAAATGAGAACCTTGTATAGAAAAGTTTTAGACTTGATTTGAGAGTCTGATGAGAAAACAAAAACCTTGTCCACTATTGTTTCAACTACATCATCAGAAAGAGCCAGATCAGATTCATTCAAGATTGCCAGCACCATCTCCTTCAACTGTAAATTTTCACAAGTTTCCAAATAAGTTACTTATATTTTTGACAAATTTTGTCCTGGGAAAGAATGAACCTAAAATACTTCAAATAAGTAGAATGAATTAGATTATACAGAGAACTTTCATGAAATTAAACTGATAATATACTCACTTATACGTTAGTATTGAGGTTCTAGCTGTCCAACTAACACACTGAAATTCTAAAGACAAGACAGCTCAATGATGCAACTAGGTTTCCTCTTAAAAGGTTATATAAATGATTCTTGCTATTTGCTCAGTATGCTTTGAATCAAATATGTTCTGCCTTTATCTAACCCCATTATTTCTAAGGAGCTGTGAGTAACGATCAAAGCAAATTCCTTATTGAATTTTTTTCAAACTTGGTCCAAACATCATGTTCCTAGTTCAATATCCATTATGTTTATGAAACTTATGCTTTCTTATGTTTATCATTACTAACTAAGCAAGATTGTCTGCTTTGATCCAAAAAGACAGTAGTCATTAGAATTATACAGATTCCCTTAGTCAAGAGCTACAACAACATACAGTCAACACTAACTTAAAAACTCTGATTATTTACCTCTTCGCGCTCAATGTAACCGGTGCGTCTCAAGTCATACAGTTTAAATGCATCTGCCAAAACAAAGCTTATACATTGAGTAATCATTTAGTTATCATATCATCCTACCATTAAATATGAATATGAACGCTGTATTCTGTCATTGTAACACATTACATATGCATGCTTCACAAATTTGAAAGGTCTACATTGCTTCTGTCCCATGACTTATATTTCTTACATTGTGTCTTGACTGCTTCAGGAGTTTTGGGATGAAAGACACTCAAGGACCGGATGAATTCCCCAAACTCAATTTGGCCATTGCGATTGACATCAAAAAGATCAAATATCTGCATGGAGTCTAAATTTCATAAGATAGGAATAGCCATTAACCAACAATATCAATAACTCCTTAAGTGGACCGACCTGATTTGAATAAGATTAGTTGGAGTTCAGTGAACTTTAGATGCTAGTGATTTAGACAAATAAAAGGTTTACCAATTCAATAATCTAACCCTATTATTTATGATATTTGAAATTTATTTTGGTCGACTAATAATGTCAAATGGCTCAATCATTGATCATGGAAACAGGATTGTCCAGAACCAGAACTTATTTAAGTCATCTCACATCTGATCAGAACAACAAAACTGGATCCTCTTACCCTGTCCACAAACAAATTTCGCTTCTTCTTGTTTCTGAAAAGAGCAAAGTGAAGCTCCTCCTGTAAATACATGCAGTAGAAAAATCTATCGTTATATACTTCCTTCAAGAAATGCAGGTAAGGAGTGCAAAAATATTGACACTGTGCTGTCCAAAGAGAGCCAATTTTAAAGAAATATGAGCACAGTGAAATTAATACCTTTGAAATAAATCCATCTTTCACAATGGATGCACTTAATTTTTTGTACAACTCATACAACGATTCCACCTCACTCACAGTAACTGCCAGGCATAAGAAATGAGTTTCAAATCAGTATATCTTATTCATGTACAAATGGGTATGGAATCACACTCAACAATTTTCATATACAGTAAACACAATACTAGGGTGTGTTGTAAGCAATTATTTGTTTATGCATGAATAAACTATCATAAACACATTAATTCCAAGATCTAGAACTTATGCTTTTCAAATAGTTAAGAAAAAATTGTGTACCGTTCACCATAGATTTGAAGGAAACAAAGAACTTCATTGATTAGCAGAATGTTGAGAATAATGATTTCTCCCTCGTAACCCCTTACTTTATGGCACAATAGTGATGAGGACAATGTGCTTTTTATCATTGGTAGATAGAGGACCACATCCTTGTATATATATATAGCATTATGAGGCACTTCCATCGAACACCTCCAATTATCGTGTCTTTACATTCTATAGTCATATATTTACATATGAATAGGCGACTATTCATAATGTAATGACTCTTTAATATGACTATTCGTAATTAAGATGTTGATCTTTTTAATTAGTCAACCAATGGATTTAGCATTTCTATTATTATTAAACCATTATATGGGACAAAATTCTTACATGTGTTGGTAGAGGGCTAAAAATAGAGAGATATGTTTAAATTTACACATAAACTTCATCTATGGAAACCAAACACACCCTAAGCAATAAGTGCTAAGATAATGGATATGCAAGAAGCTTTTTCTCCCTGGAATTGACTTAGTCTCATATGTAGTCATAATTTTACATATTACTACAATGCACAAAACAAAATCCTAGTTCAAATATCATTAAAGAATCATGTTTCTCATGGCAGAATCAATGTTTTTTAAGATATTAGAAAAGGAAGCTTCCCTTACTCACATGGTGTTTCAGAAGCAAGGACAGAAAAATCTTCATAGCCAGGTCTAAGATTGCTCTCCGATACTTTTGAGGATAAGTTCTTATTTTTCTCTACCTCTGAGGGTAGAGGCCTGTTTTCTGCTACTTTTGAGGATAAGCAACCCATGTGATCCAAAAGGGCTATTGCAGCCTACAAAATTTGTTGACAGATAACTCCTGAAGTGAAGTTCTTCAACCTGCCATCACCCACCATGACAAAGAAAATATTAGACTAATAACACAACACTGATTGCTATACAATTCCAACACTATATAACCAATTTTTGTTATCTTTACTATTTAATCACCCTGCAAATATGGGAATGAATGATAATATAGGATGTATTGTAATATAAGCTTTTATGGTTGCAACACTCAATTCAGACCTTTTTCCTCTTTGGTAAACCAAACCCAGAAATTGAACAACCAAAATGCAAAGAACCAAGAAAAAAAAGAATAATAATAAAAAAGCATAATATGAATCAAGGAAATGGGGTAGAAGAACTTGCACCTCCTTCAATACAAGAAGACTTGATCTTCAACTTCACAATCACATATGATTCCCCTCACGGTCTCATATTCAAGTAAGGCTTACCTGTCTTTAACTAATTAAAAGATTGTCAGAGATGAACAAACATTTTGGCTTCAGAAAATATTTTTAGGCCTTATTTACTGTTTCTAGTAAATTTCCTGTTTTATCAGGATTTTGGAAGAAAAATAGTTAAAATTACAAAATTCAGCATTCATTTTTCATTCACAGTTTTTGCTATCTCCTTCACAAAATACTAAAAAAAGTAACAGAAAATGACAAACGAAAATTGTTTTATAAAACCGAACGCTGCATTTTTCTAGTTTTCTAGTAATTTCCGTGCTGACTTTTTGTGCCGTTATCCATGTGACACTCGTTACAAGGGACACTTTTATATGCCATCAGCAAAAAATGAACAGAGAGAAATTGTTACTTTATTCATGCGTCTTGAGCAACTTGAGGCAATACGAGGTTGACATTATTACAAGTACTGAATTGGCGGTCTACATTTACATAAGAATACGTGTACGTGTGGCCTACCTTAGCTTGCATTAAAATTTTTATATTAAGGTTTGATTTTAAGATTAGCATGATTATGTCATTAGATACGTGGCAAGAGATAATGAGATTGTGTTTGATTTGAAAACTTGTACTGCAAGAACTTTGTCATTGTTTGATTTTGTTGTAAGGTTAATTCTACCGCCATATATCCAGACATTTTCATTGGCAAACAAAATTATAGTGACCAAAGATCTTAGGTCCCTCGGAGTGGTAAATGATGCGGTCTCTTTTTAGGAAAAATTTTTAGATTTTAAATTTTTTGACTTGTGGTCTTTTATAAAAGGAGATCTTAATATTCCTTTTGGGATCTCTAGAGGTCAGTATCAAAATTCTATCTAATGATCCTATTTACGAATTGTATTATGTTAATTGATTAGATTGGGTATGTAATTAATTTTTTCTGTTCTTAAATATTTGGCATGACTTTATGTTTATAGTCCAGGGCATTTGAGGACGAAAATGTAAGTGCTTATCCGAAACACTTCTGCTAGGTCAAGGAATTCAGGATAAAACAGGTTTTTAATAGAGGTCAAACATTCCAAGGTTGGGGAAAAGAAGCCAGCTCAATCATTTTAAAATAGGGTGCTGATAGATAAATAGGAAAAATTGAAAAACTCTCAATTAAGAGATGAATTTATTTCCATTTCATTTATCTCATATATGTTGGTATTAGGACCATGGACTGATCCAGGAAAGGTATAAAGGAGGACCAAAATATTTATATTAACAAATAAATATTATAGTATGCACCGCAGAAAATTTATCATAGTGTTAACATATATATATATATATATGTGTGTGTGTGTGTGTGTGTGTGTGAGAGAGAGAGAGAGATAAATACATTTGAAGTAAATAACTTTTTTAGTCGTAACATTTTTAATTTGACATAAATTTTATCCTAACAAGATTTTTAACATTAATTTCATCCTAAAATTTTTTTTACATCAATTTGGTCTTAATATTTTTATTTTTAATAGTAATTTAGCCCTAATATTTTTTTTATTTCAATATCAATTTAGTCCTTATGTCAACATGGAGATCTAACAAAATGGTTAAATTAATATTGAAATTTAAAATTTCAAACTAAGGGCGCGTTTATTTCAGATTTTGAAAAAAAATGATTATAAAACTTAAATTTTATATATAATTAAAGCCAAAAATTATTTTTTTTCAAAAGTTACCCTCTATTGCTTTTATAAAAAAAAAAGCTAAAAACTGAAATTTTTTTTAGATTTTGATTATTTTTAAAAAAATTATTCAAATATACAAAAAGTAATTTTTTAAAGTGGAAAAAGCTGATTTTGAGTTCAAAGAATTCTAAACAAATGCCCCCTAAATTGATATAAAAAAATTTTGTTAGGACTAAATTGTTATCAAAGTGAAAATATCAAGATAAAAAAGTTTATTTACTTGTATATTTAGTGAAGTTGAGCACAACATTCCTTTAAATCATTAAAAAGGATGCTCTTGTAAGTAATAGTCTAATTATCATGTACAAACTTTATAAAATATTTTTACACTGTCAATCAATAGAAAAAAAAAACCCATATATTATAAGATCATGTCTAATTCAAATTTTACGAAATTGTACAAAGTGGATGAGTTGTCAACCTTTTATTAGTTGACAATATACAAATATTGTGAATAAGGTAAGATTAATAAGTGAAAAATTATTTGAATATCTCTTTCTAAGTTTTTTTTAATCTAATTACATATGTACATATATTTTATATATTATACATATAAGAAAAAATTACAAGTTTCCAAGGGGGACCACAGCCCCTAGTCGCCCCCAAGATCCGTCTCTAATTAGGACTTGAACTCAATCAATTCAACTTGTGAGCTATTTTCAGCTTGGTTCGTTAATAGCTCAATAAGCTACTTATGAGCCAAGCTTGAGCTAACTATTTAAACTCATTTATTTAATAAACTGAGCTTAAGTTTTACTCTATTTGATTCACTGTCTCGTGAGCTGACTCGATACATATGTATCTGTGTGTATTATACTTTTAATATGTATTATTTTTTATATGTATTTATTAACATATGCATTATGATTATGATATGTTGGTCGAAGATAGTTAATATAACTTGAGTAAAGATCCTCTAAAGTGAAGATTTCACTTTAGAAGGTAAAGTGAAGGATTTCACCTTTGGATTAATAAAATTAGAAGTAGAGTCCTTTTTACTTTATTGATCTAATGGTAAAATCCATTCACTTTATCCTCTAAAGTGAGAGGATCCAAATCCATATAACTTGATACTTTTTGGATTTAACTAGACCCTTTAAAGTAAATATCTCACTTTAGAGAGTAAAATGAATGGATTTTATCTTTGGATTAATAAATTTATAAGTTGAGATCTTTTCACTCTATCGATTTAAAAGTGAAACTCTTCACTGTACTTTCTAAAGTGAGATTATCACTTTAAAGGATTCAAATTTATAATTTTTTGTATCATGTGTATTTATATGTAAATTACGTTGAAAATAGGCTATGTATTTATGGTAAAAATTCTAATTTATTAAGCTAAAATATTCAACCTATGTTTAAGTATGTCACTTAGCTCAAGCTGAGTTTTTAGAAGGTTGAGCTTGAGTTTGAATTTTAGACTCTATTATTAACTAGTTGAATTGAATATCAACGAGTGGGACATAAGCTCTAGTTGAAGTTCTTATTGATAAACCACAACAACGTCTATTCCTCACTTATCATACCTCTCCTCATATTAGTTTCTCTCTTTTGTGCATTCCCATTTATTGAGCATAGACTTCTTGTGACTGAAATCTGTATTAATATCGTAAATTATCACGATTCTTTGATAATGCAATACGTCAATTCTATACAAACTCTACAATATACAACATTTTTTACAAACCACATGTAACCAAAGTAAATGTTATTTCAATTTTTGTAAAAGAAAGAAGGTTAATAATACCCAACAAAAAAAACAAGATTAATAATTATACCACATAAAAAAGTACACCAAAAAATAACACCACATAAATATAAAAAAAAAGAGAAAAAAAAGGTTAATAATGACATTACATTATCCAAACGAGGGAGGATACCATCAATTAGTTCCAAGTGTACGTTACAGAATTCATCATAACCATTTGCTTCGTTAGTATTGGCGGGAAGATAGGAAGTGAGACTGTGACAGGGGCAATATCGTCAACAAAAGTGACGAACATTTCAAACGAACTTTTGGAAAATTTCAACGGTTTCTTTCATCTCTTCCTTCCTTCTTCTTCTTCTGCGTTCATTTGTTTCTCTCTCTCACACACACGCACCGAGTCGACTCGGAATAACTCGGTAACTCGCTCTCGTTAAACTCAGCAATGGAGAATCTGATACAGCTGGTGAACAAGATACAGAGGGCGTGCACCGCCCTCGGCGACCACGGTGAAGAGAGCGCTCTCCCGACTCTCTGGGACGCACTTCCTTCCATCGCCGTCGTCGGTGGCCAGGTCATTCCTCATTCCTCATCTCTCTCTCTTTCTCTCTCTCTTTCTCTTGTTGTGTTTCAATTTTTTCAGAACATTCGGTTTTTTCAACGTTAAAATACTTTAATTTGATTATTGATTCGTTCGTTACTTTGATTTACGTTGATCGATCGCATTCCTCATTCGTCTCTCTCTCTCTCTCTCTCTCTGAGTGTGTGTCTGTGTGTGAATTTCGTTTCTTTCAGAATATTCGATTTGTTCTCCGTTTAAAAAACGTTATTAATCTGATTCGTTGTTGCTATTTTGATTTGCCAGACTTAGGATGTGTTTGTTTGAGATTTTAAGAAAAGTTATTATCAAATTTAAATTTTTTATATAATTAAAAAAAATTGAAAACTAATTTTTTAGAAATTTAGATTATTTTTTAAAAATTATTCAAATGTACGAAAAATAGTTTTTTTTTTAATGAAAAAAAGTTATTAGGAGCCTAGAAAAGTTTATCCAAACGCACCCTGATGGATCGCATTTGGTTTTGATGCTTCTCCGTTTCTTGTTGGTCCTTTTTTGTAATGAACATTACGCAATTTAGGTTTGATAGGTAATTTTTCTTATTTTATTTCGTTTTTATTATTTATTTGTTTGTTAATGTTGCAGAGCTCTGGAAAATCGTCGGTATTGGAGAGTATTGTTGGAAAGGACTTTTTGCCTCGGGGATCTGGTAATTTAATTTAATCTTCTAATAATATCTACCTATCAGTATATGTACTTGGAACATGTCTGAATTTGATTAAATTTGGAAATGGAAATTGGTTTTTTACATAGCAAGTTCTACTAAAAGCCTTTGATTATAGACTAGTTTGAAGGTAAAATAAGTTAATCTAAACACACTTTAATTTGAACATCTTTGGATCAGATCTGGGTGACTTTGTTTTAGATTTTAGAAATAAGCTGTTATAAAACTTAAAATTTTATATATAACTAATAAAGCTGAAAACTGTAACTTTTCAAAACCTACTTTTTCTAACATTTAATAGAAGTTGAAATTTTCTTTTAGATTCTAGTTATTTTTTAAAATCTATTCAAATGTATGAAAAGCAATCTTTTCAAGTCAAAAAAATGATTTTTACCCTAAAAAAATCCATCCAAGTGCCCCTTAATCTTACATAAATAATCACTTTTTTTTTTCAAAAAAAAATTGTTACTATCTTAATAAGTTTTGCTATGCTGTTTTAAACATAAAATAGGTTAATTCAAAACACAAGTTTTGTACGCCTTCATGATTGATGCTACTCTGTCTCCTTGATATGAATTTCTGAATAAATGAACTATTTGTTTTTCCCTTTTTATGCAGGGATTGTTACTCGGCGTCCTCTTGTTTTGCAACTTCACAAGATTGATGATGGGAGAGAATATGCAGAATTTATGCACCTTCCAAAGAAGAAGTTTCCTGATTTTGGTATTCTGCTACATGAAAGATTTTCATTTTCAATCACATTATGATTTTCGTTCATGTATATACTACATTGCCCTTAACATCTGCTTGGTAGCAAGTCACTTTACCTGATTTTCTTTTTCTGTTTTTATTTAATGACAAATGTTGCGTCCAATTATATGTAGAATTGGGTGTTGACTAGTTCTATTTGAAAAAAAATAGAAAAGAAATGAAAAGAAAACTTATAATTGTTATGTTGCTTGTTTCTCTAGTAGATACTAATTTGCCTGTTCTCTAGCTGCTGTTAGGCAGGAGATCGCTGATGAGACTGATAGAGAAACTGGTCGCTCCAAAGGCATTTCTTCTGTACCCATCCATCTGAGTATCTACTCCCCTCATGGTGAGATATGATTATAGAATTAGTAGGAATAAAATATTTTATTTTCCATCAAGTTTATGAGCACTGCAACTGTCACCCGATAACATTATTTATTGGAGAGTTAGTTATATTTGGGGGATTTCTTTCGGTTTTGGGTACCTGTACCCTCTTGAATTGAGTGGATATAATTTAATCACAAGTTTTATAAATGTTAATAATTTAAATTAGTGATACATATGTCTAATTCTTAACTACAAATAACTAAAGAATATTGATACCCTTAAATTTTATAAGGCTACCAAAGAAATCTCCTATATTTGTAATTAGTTAGTTGTGACTGATTAGTTTGTTCTCAATGGTTCATTACAGTTTTATGATGGAGCTCTATGGCGTCGCTTGATCTATGTAGCCAACCCCACTTAGTGGAATAAAGTTTAGTTGTTGTTTTCAGTTAATGTCTTTTCCCTATATTAGTGTATCCTCTCTCCATTCCTTATTGTGGCCAGATACATTAACTTTCTAATGTATCAAATTATCTCGGTTTCTCAAAACGACTGATAATAAGGAATAGAGGGAGTATGTTACATGATGTATTTGAAATCTGAATGATTAATTTTGATTAGTTAATTCATTAGTTAGTTATAGTTGATTAGTTAGTTGTCTTTAGTATAATCTGTTCTAGTTGGTATATTCCCTTTATTCCTTTTGTGTAAAACTCTCTGTGTGTACTGTATTCAGATAACAATGTCAGAATACAAGTTTTATTTCTCTGCTTTCTCTCCTTCTCCATCTTTTGCTCTCATTGATCACTTTTGCTCCAACTATTCTACCACTGTAAGAGCATAGAAGTAGCAATTGTTGTATTGAAGACTCGATGAATACAATTCTGTACTTCAGAATTCCCTCTCTGATCTTTCACTCTCTTGCTCTCTTCCTCATACATTCTCTTCCATTGTCTCTGCATCTTCTTCAGTAGAGGATATATACCATTGTTACAACAACCATGCTTAGTTCAGTTATGTTCAAGTTTGAAATAATCAGTTGATAGTTTGTTTTCTACTGTTTCAGTATTTTCATAGATGACAGTAGAAAACAAACTATCAACTTATTATTGGTGGAAAAAGTAAATGACTCGTTGCTACGGGTCCAACAATAACGATCATAGAATTAGCTGTCTGTCTTCTACTATTATCTTGTTTTTTATTGGATAAAACCACTCTTTGTACTTTTTGCACGAAAATTATTTCATGCCAAATAGCACTTAATTCAATACTATTATCCATTTCACGCATTTAATTTGTTGACTTTGGCAGTTGTCAATCTGACACTGGTTGATCTTCCGGGACTTACAAAAGTCGCCGTCGGTGAGTTCCTAATATTGACTTTTTGGTTGTCTTAATTAAAGATAGAGTTTAATTTTAATACACTAAATAAGAGATTTGATTGGATGATTGTGTAAAACTTTTTTACACTGTCAATGTATTCAAATTAAATCCTTAAAGATAAAACAAAATTTCATAAGATTTAATTTCTATCCACTGATAGTGTAAAACAGTTTACACTGTCAACCAATGTGGTTGTGGTAGTGGGTAGTTATTTTCTATAACTTGTCACCTTAGTGAAATTCTATTGATTGGCAGTCAACGCATCAATATTAAATCCAATTTCACAAAGCTGCTATTATATTATAGAACAAGTATTCAGAGTAATGGCATAATATTGGCTGGGTTATTGCAGAGGGTCAGCCAGATAGCATTGTGCAAGACATTGAAAATATGGTTCGGGCTTTTATCGAAAAGGTAATTGTTCTTGCATACAATGAATACACGCATGCATGCATTCAAGAAATGTGTTTATGATATATCAAGATGAAAGGTTTGTTTTACTGAAGTTAATAATGAAACTTATTGCTTATTGCAGCCGAATTGCATCATTTTGGCAATATCTCCTGCTAATCAGGATCTTGCTACCTCAGATGCAATTAAGATTTCCCGTGAAGTAGACCCTAAAGGTAAGATGCTAAACATAATCTTTGTTATAAAGCACAGGTATTGATGGAATGTTTTGTTAAAAATTAGTTGCATTAAGTAATTTAATAAATTAGCTAAAGCGGGAACTAGCAAAGATGTAGAAAAATAAAACACAGGAAGGCTTTTGATATCTTAATACAGAACAAGTTTTTCTTGCTGACTTTCTTAACTGAGCATAGGAATTTAATTTTTTCCGACTTTTGAGCTTCTTGATTTGTCAATAACACATTGTGTTTACAATTACATTTCACAAAATATTTTTACTGGCAATTGACTGGATGATTGGTGTACCATTTGGCTTAAGTTCACATTTCTGGAAATTTAATATTTATGGCTTAACTCAGTTATCAATTTTTTTAGGGGAAAGGACATTTGGAGTTTTGACGAAGGTTGATCTTATGGACAAGGGTACTGATGCAGTTGATGTAAGTATTCTCTTCTCCCTCTCAATAAGGAAATGGTAGGATACAGTCCAAAATTTGACTCGCACCAAATTCTTTCCTTCTTGGTGTCCTTTAACCATGGTTTTTCTTTTTCTTCTCCCGAGGAAGACTTAGTATTGCCAAAAAGCAGTATAAACTATGACTATAATAAAAAGTAGGAACACAATTATCTGGTAGAAGAATGTCACATGGGGTAATCATCATTTGGTGTTCGAAAAGCATTTTTTTCGCTATGTTGGGTATCTACTCAGTGGAATGAAGGATGGGAATATTATGGCTTATTTTCCCTTACATGTTTCACATCAGCTATGTCATTTTAAAATCACACAAAACAACCACATACTTGTAGTTAAGATTTCCTAATTTTACTTTTGTGTTTTCCAACCTTAAATTACTACAATCAAATTTGTCAAGTTCTTTAAGTGCCTTCCTCTTATTGTTTCTTCTCTCTTGTTCCCTCTTCTAGATCCTTGAAGGGAAAGCCTACAAGCTGAATTTCCCCTGGATTGGTGTTGTCAATCGCTCCCAAGCAGATATCAACAAAAATGTTGATATGATTGCTGCTCGGCGTAGAGAGAATGAGTATTTCGCTAATACCACAGAATATAAACATCTTGCTAGCAGAATGGGCTCTGTGCACCTAGGAAAGGTGCTATCTAAGGTATGATGAACCGTAATCCTATCAATGATGTAATCATGTAATACTTGAAATTGCATTGACTCTCTGACTTTGGGTTACAAGTGATTGTATCAAAAATTGCGGAGTTCGTTATTGTCCTTTTTTTAATGTTTTGTTAAATATGTGTTTTAATTTTCAGCATTTGGAAACTGTCATAAAGTCTCGGATCCCGGGCCTTCAGTCACTTATTAGTAAGACAATTACTGAATTGGAGACAGAACTAAGCCGTATTGGGAAACCTGTTGCTGCTGATACTGGAGTAAGCCACCTCCTCCAACCCCTCCCCCGCGCGGGCCCAATACAACACACACACAAACCCACCATTTTTCTTACAAGTACTAATAGTTGAAGTGTATAAATCATTAATGTTCTTCCTTCATTTGCAGGGGAAGTTGTACATGGTAATGGAAATCTGTCGAAATTTTGATCAGATATTTAAAGATCATCTTGATGGCATGTATGGCCTTTCCCCTATTATTTAGTCTATACAATGAATTTAAATGTAATTCTTTCATCTCAGTCAGATCCAATTTACCTTTGAAATGTTTGAATGTCTGCAGACAGCCTGGTGGTGAGAAAATTTACCAAGTATTTGACAATCAATTTCCAGCAGCTCTAAAAAGGCTGCAGTTTGATAAACATCTATCATTGGACACTGTGCGGAAGTTAATAACTGAGGCAGATGGATATCAACCTCACCTCATTGCTCCCGAGCAAGGATATCGCCGCCTAATTGAATCTTGCCTTGTATCAATTAGGGGCCCTGCTGAATCAGCTGTTGATGCGGTATATATTTATACACAACAATAGCTAAGATTTTTGCCATAAGTTGCAATCTAGAATATATTACTCGAAAGAAATTATATGTGAGAAACTTGTACCTGACTCAAAAGTTGCCCTCCATGTTTCTTTTTGAGGATGTTATTTAGCTCAGTCTTGGGGCACATAGCTTTGCATGCATGCACTTATGCACTGTTGATGACTGTTTATTGATGACTTAGTTGAGTTTGGATGGGGTATATTCTCTCACAAAGATATCTTTGGATACTTCCAAACATGTTTTAGTTCTTTGCAGTTCTGTTTCTTTTTTCCCCTTTGACAATAGTACCTGAAAAATCAGATTGAAACTGGCTTTACATAGGTTTAAATATTATGAGTTATTCACTTAAAATCTTCCTTCTATACTATTATGAGTTCTGTTTCTGAACATGTTTCCCGAGATGAGTTTCTTTTTAATGTTACTAGTTATTGACTTTATATCTTCGATTGATAATGTTTCAGGTTCATGGAATTTTGAAGGATTTGATTCATAAGTCGATGACTGAGACAGTGGCAAGTAGCAAATTGCTTATTTTATCTTTTCTTATTTGTATATATATAGTTTTCTACATGTTCAAGGCTGCTTCTGAATTTTTATTAATTTAGCCTAATACCAAAGTTGGTATATCTTTTTTCCAGTGTCTCAATGGTTGTAGTTTTCTGTTAATTGTAGGAACTAAAACAGTATCCCACCTTGAAAGTAGAACTCGGAGCTGCAGCTACTGATTCATTGGAGAGAATGAGAGAAGAAAGTAAGAGAGCAACTCTGCAGTTGGTAGACATGGAATCTGGCTACCTAACTGTCGAATTTTTCCGCAAACTTCCTCAAGATGCAGACAAGGGTGGAAACCCAACTCACTCAATTTTTGACAGATATAATGATGCTTATCTTCGTCGAATTGGTAAGTAACTTGAATCTAGCTATTAATGTAGGAGATTTGATCATGTGTTGAACTCCTATTGCCACTAATTTAAACAATATTCCAGTAGCCACATTTCATGGTTGTATTTATTTTGGGAGCGCTCTCCACGATGGAGCCACAAGACCGTTCCCGTGTTGAGGGCCCACAAGGGGAGAGACTATGAAGTAACATAAGAGGATAGTACGGACACTTGACAATATGGATTTGGAGGGATCCACGAACTAATGATTAAGAGTCAATAAGAACATGACATGTCTGCTCTAATGTACGAAAATAGTATCAAAACATGGGGGGAAAAAAATTTACCATTCGTAGTACTGCTATAAATCAGAGGTGACACTATTTATGTAAGAAAGAGATGTTCATTGTTGAAGAGTAACCTCATCTTGATGTTAGAGAGCAAGTTAAAGAGAGAAACACCTATTGATATTAAATTACTGTTTGATGTTGGTCGGCTCATTTCTATTGTCTCCTTGGTGTTGAAGAGCCTAATCCTAGCACAGTATTCATCATATATTACCGAAGTACATAACACAACATATTTTCATTAAGTTATTGATATTGTTTTCCCCATTTTTCATTCACTGAGATTCCTTGAATATAACAGCTACCACTGTCTTATCCTATGTGAACATGGTATGCGCGAGCCTAAGGAATACTATTCCCAAGTCCGTAGTTTATTGTCAAGTGCGTGAGGCTAAACGCAGCTTACTTGATCATTTCTTCACGGAGTTGGGGAAAAAGGAGGTGAGTTTACTTTCATTGTTTTCTCTGAAGAAAAAAAATATGCATGTAATGTAATGTATAGAAAAAGGCATGCTAAGTGAAAAAGATCTGTTATTTTAACATACTAGTTTGGAAACCGAAATCAACATCTTGTGAACCGAATGCAAACAAGTGTAGATTTTCACACATACGAATGTTGAATGACATGGTGCCTTTAATAACAACATTTCTCTAAGCCATAATCACTTAACTACAAGGTCAACACTTATATAAGTGAAATTCACACTTATCTGCACATTATTCACTACATGTTGATTTGGATCTCTATTTAGCTAGGTTAAAAAGACATTTCTTCAGATGAAAATGAGATGAGGTGACCTTACTGTGTTATTTTTTGCCAGGGAAAACAACTAGCTTCATTGCTGAATGAGGATCCAGCAGTCATGCAGCGTAGGACCTCCCTTGCAAAGAGGCTAGAGCTATACAGAAGTGCACAATCAGAAATTGAGGCAGTTGCATGGGATAAATAGAGAGCATCACTGCTGCTTCCAAGAATTTGAATTTTAGGTTCTTCTTTTCTTTAATTGGGAGGAGGGTGCATTTGTTTTTAATTTTCATTCATGATCATTCTTTATAAATTGAAGAATATAGTATGGTTTTTTGAAACGGATCAGTGAAGTCATTTTCACCTTTCCGGCAGGTTTAGGCTCCTTGGTTTAGTTCTTTTAGCTGATAATTCAATTGTATTCACTTTTTTGCTCTCTAGTTAATAAATCAATATATTATTCATCTTTTTTTATTCTTTTCGTTGCAAAAAAGAGGAAATTGGTATTTCGAGTTGGATGAGTTGAAAGGATTAAATAAAAGTCTACATACTCGTGGAGTTCCTGTGAATCTCTGTATGCAGCAATAACAATTCCCAAAGCTACCTTTCGAAGGCAAACACGTAAATACATAATGATAATGAAAGACTCTGCTATCCTCCAAAGCCTTTAAGATTCACCGAAGAACTTTTTGCCCAGTTTTTTTAATAAAAAGTAAGACAATTAGGAAGAAGATGGTTTTCGCTGCAGATTGTATTGCATAGCATTTAATACAACGAGTTTTAAAATTAGAGAATGGAGGTGCGGGGAATCGAACCCCGTGCCTCTCGCATGCGAAGCGAGCGCTCTACCATATGAGCTACACCCCCAAGCATACGTCAAAGATCAGAACTTTATTTATATTTTATTACTTGGCTTCACTTCCTCTTACACAATATTTTATAACAATAAGAACAATGTTATTTCAACACCCAAAAGTGAATCTCTAATCAAGGCATCAATTTCATCACCATTAAATATGATAGATAGGTGAAAATGATAGGAATCATTAACAGCGTGTTTTGTTGTTGGAAGGAAGCAATGGCAAGAGGAAGAAAACTTGGTTTAGATTAAAGGGTAAAATTTTAAACAATTAAGATAAGAAGAAACTATCTGTGACAAGTAAAACAGACAAGTAAAAGAAGGGGAACATTGAATGTTCCAGTCTTTCTTGGTACATTTTTAACGCCACCATATTTTTAAGGGGTATAGTGATGATCATCTCATGGAATGGTCTTCAATATCTGCTACAAGAGCTCACTTTGATACCTTTCAAATGGTACTCACCTTTGTCTTTGTCAATTTATTCATTTAGTTGTAATTATTCATCTCTTATAGCAAATGAAAAGGGATGCATTGATTATGAATCAAAGGTGATCCGTTTTGGAATAACGGGTCCGAAGTGTTCCTTTCAGCAGCTACAATTTGTATTTTTTCTGAAAAAAAAAAAAAGTTGAATTTAAGATCAAATTAGTGGGTGATCGTACATTATATTTGACAAAAGAGCATGTATAAGGAAGGATCAATATTTAATAGTTAATTTCATATAAAAATATATATATGTCATATAATTTTTGTTGTTATTAAAAAAATTAAATAAACATATTTATATATAAAAGAAATAAATGTTTTATAATAAAAAACTAGAGGAAAAACACATGCACATATATATACAATATATACATATTATCTATTACAATATTTAAACATCTAGTTAAAAAAAAATAAAAAACAACCAAATAATTTTTCTTCTAGGGTGCCACATTTTTTTAAAAAAATGTAAATTATATAAAGAAATTAAAAAAATTAGGTGGGCCATTGCCCTTCTTGGCTGCAACGAGGCTCCACCTTTGAGCATGTACATCACTTCTTAGCACTGATATTGCTCTTTGTCAAAAATGAACGACACTTCATCAAAACATTGATATTCCAGAGCAAGGAGTTAACCGTGACCTTTAAAATTTGCAAAAATAAAAGTTTGTTTCATTAACAGCAGTATAAATTGAATTATTTTTGTGGCATTGCGATCAATAATCAATAATTTAAGGAAAAACTACACCGACTACCTCAAAGTTTAGTGAAATTTATTTTCGCTCTTCTTAATTTGTAAAATTTACTCAAAAGACTCCTAAATTTATGAAATTATTATACCATCCTCTTCTCTATCGAAAAATAAATAGTACATCCAAAATATATCAATATTACAAATAGAGAGGGCCGGGTGAGATCTCGAGGAAGATTATTGTAATTTATCCATAATTCAATGTTAACGTGTACATTTTATAAGTGGACGTCATTGATAGCACATACCAAAATCAATCATAAACAAAGGTTAAATCTCCATTGTTTTAATACAAAAATATAGATTAAAAGAAAATATAAACCAAATTTGATCTTATTAAAATAAGAGTTAAATGTATTTTATTCCCCCTGAATTTTAGACCATGTGTAAATTAGACCCTGACTTTTAAAATTGTGCAACGCAATACCCTATAATTTCTAGATTGTGCAAAACAGACCTTCTATTAAATAGACATCAATTTACTCTGTCAAATACTCATGTGCCAATCACAGGATATATTTTTTTGACAAAATTACCCTCAATTTTTTATGAAATTCCCTAACCCTATTCCTCTAACATCACCACATACACCCCTTCCAACCCTCTCCCTCCTCTTTCTCCCTCAAGAAGTCCTTCTCCGCCAACAGAACCAACAGCCCAACAAGTATCAACATGATTGAGACCCCAGTGGCTGCGATGAAGGCAGAGAGCAGCGCTTTCTCCCTTCAAAGTCTCCTTTTGATCTTGCTTTACTTTTTTTTTGTTTAGAGGGTCTCAATTTGTTTTTGGAATGCTGTTATGGATTTCATTGAGCATCTTGGCTGGGTTTGTTCATGAGGATTGGGGTATTTTGTCAATGTTGGGAATGCTATTGGTTTGTTAATGGCTTAGGAGGATTTTGGTTTTTCACGGAAGGGGAGCGGAGTTTTTGTTTCATAGTGGTGGTGGTGGTGGTGGGAAGAGGTAGAGCGAAGGGTGCCTAGATTGGGGCTTGAGGGTTCTGGTCTTCCAGAACGTGAAGGGGAGAGACAGATTTAGGATAATTTTATCAAAGAAAAATATCATGTCACTGGCACGTGAGTATTTAACAAAGTAAATAAATGTCTATTTAACAGAAGATCTATTTTGCACAGTTTGAAACTACAGGGGGTCACATTGCATAATTTTAAAAGTCAAGATCTAATTTGCACATAATCCAAAATCTAAAAGGATAAAATACATTTAACCCTTAAAATAAGTTTTAATGTTACTTCTTAATTTCATCTTATTCGTCAGGAGTAAGTGTGGCTATGTGAAGTGAACAAAATACATAGCCATCCATTCCTTTATGCTTAAAAAGTTACATTTAGATATTGGCCAAAACAAAGTAATAATACACATTCTTAAATATATTTACAAAATTTTTGACAAAAACCACAATAGTTATTGGATAAAATAAAATGACATGACTGTTGATTCATCAAACGGCTAACAATTACAACACATGATGGTGGATTCAAAATTTTAGTTGTCTAACATTTTTTTCCAACACAATAGTACGATTCAGCTTTTGGCTTATGTATTTAAAAAATAATTATCTTTATTTATATGTTCCTTAACATTATTTCAGCAGTAAGAATTCAACGAGAGAGAGAGAGGAGAGAACCACTATTACCTAGCAAAATATTAAGCAAGTATATACAGTTGAACCAAATTAATTAACACATCCATTGCCATTAATAATAACGTAACCAAAAAAATTAATTAGAAATGGTCTATTGGTCCTGTAATTCATCACATCAAAATTGTCTAACTACATTAAAAAAACCCTTGAAGGTGCCTCTGAAGCTGCCCAAAACTTGATTGTGATTTCTGATGAGGCTGCAAACCGATCAAAAGTTTTAGCATTAGTAATGATTCAAACAACTTCTACATAATTCAAGAAAAAATAATGTGTCTAAGTGCAATCTAGAGACACAAAACTGATTTCTGGGATAAAATAAAATAAACTAAAATAGTTCCTAGTTTTTCGTAGGTGAGACAATACCTTAAATTAAAGAAAAGCCTCCAGCTCTCCATCTTAAATGAGGAGACATCTGCAAGATTTCATGAATCAAATTCAGTCTTGCAAATCAAATCAGATATGCATCAAGAAAAAGATTTATTGTTTCACAGTTTCTTCAAACAACATATATTAACATCAACCAACAGTAAAGGGGTGCAAGCAGAAGACTAACCAGAACCTTCCCAAAATGTAGTGCAGCAACAAAGCTGATACAGCATGACAATTTGTAACTGAATTCCAGAAATGATCGATATCCAACGTCTCCTTCTGTGTGTGAAATTATAAGGTCTCTTTCCACTTAATCAATAATAATCTGCTACATTTCATTAGTAACACACTGGACTTGGGGGTTAAGCAGTTGCTGTACAATCTTTACTAGAGGAGATGTTGATTGACCTGGAAGCATCACTTCCTCTAACTACGCGGTTATAAACAACTTTAAATGACTGAGAGCTATGGGGACGAGTGAGCAAACTTATCGGCATCCGCAGAGTCTGCTTCCGATTTCTTCGTCCTCTAATTAAAATGCTGAATGTCTTCTCACCACCCATGTTCATGTCACAGCTACCACTGTTTTCATTCGAGCCAATCTTCTGATTTTGCTTGTTACCAGCATTTTCAGTCTGATGAAAATTTGGATTACCATTTTCTTTAATACTTTCTGAAGCAGCAGCTCCAACAACTTCACTTTCACTAGTCTCTGATGATAGCACTTTCACCTCTTTGTTGGACTCCCCCGTGTTATCAATGTCCTCAGGCAAAACTGCACCTGAGTCTTCGGCTCCATGAAACTGCACTTGTGGCTCTTGAATGTGATCAGGGACTGGTTCAACAATAGATGCTGGAAGAGGATATTCCACAGGCTGACAAACAGGCCAAACCGCTCCTGGACCAAACTTAGATACAGTGGGGTTCAAATTACATTGCCATGGAAAATGATTAGCATGAAAAGCACTGCTGGTGACCGGAAAGTTGCTGGTTGGTACTGACTGAGGTTGACTATAAGGGGGATACATAAATGGCAGAGGTTGTATCATGTTTGGAGTTGGTGGAGGTGAAGGGTATGCATGGTGAGGAGGTAGAACAGGAGCAGGCCCAGGATGAACATTCATGTTTACTGGCCAAGGGCCAATAGTTGGAACAGCACCAGGACCAGATGGAAGTGTTATATTCATTCGAATTGGTGCAGGACGAGCAATGGCAGGCGATGGGTTGAATGGAGCTGCAGATGCAGACAATTTCTTATTGGGAATTCCCTGAGACTGACTCTGACTTGATGGTGCATTAACCCTTACATCCTCACCATCCAGCGAGTTAGAATTTGTATTAACACTAGATTCAAAACTGCCTAGTGATTTGCGTGCATCAATTTCTTGTTTGTCAGAGTCCACAGTATCATCCACTGTCCCAAAAATTATGCTGTTATCAACAGCTTCTTCAGCCTCTACATCCCCAGATTCCAGACCCTCATCAGTCTCGCAATTATCTCGCACATCATCAATCAACTGAGTTTCCTCTTTCTTCTCATCAACTTTAGTATCTTCGTTCTTCTCATCAGCTTTAGTATCCTCTTTCTTCTCATCAACTTCAGTATCCTCCTTGCTCTCATCAACTTCAGTATCATCTTGAGCATCATCTATAGAATCTGATAAAGAACTGTCACACTTCTCTTTAGACATATTATTGACCTCATCAAGAGTCAGGTTCGTGTCTCTATGTGCTTCAATGCCTTCCTCTTCAGGCTTGCCAACATCACGTTCTTCGCCAACGGGAATCTCACTTTGAGGATTATAGACCTGGAACTTGGAGATTGTACCAGGGGGAGCCAAGGCTACTTCCTTGTATGACGGAGATTTTCCAAGACTATTTACAGAAGTCTTTACTGGATTAACATCAGTTGGAGATGAATTTGTACCAGGTTCTAAATGAGCACTGAAAAGTCTGTCACCGGTTTCTGATGTCTCATTTGTGGACGTCTTGGAAGCCGAGGGCACAGACTTGATCCTGTATGTCCCTTTGACTGCTTTCCTTCCGAATTTAGTGCCTTGTGAGATGTTTACAGTATGATTATCTGCATAAACCCCATGGGATATTGCCCTTTTCTTCAAGAAATAACACCTATTACTCTGATTAGTACTCCTGACAAAAGGATATTCTGTGCTAGATTCCACATTCTTCTTCTGATAATAAACTTTGCCAAGCGTTGCCCGTCTCTGCCTCGTTCGCCGACTATATGAGCCAGCTGATCTTGGCCTTTGAACTGGTTGCCATCCATCCTCTCCATCAGCATGCACTTCAGACAGGGCTTCACCAGAAATTTGTGGCATTTCATCTGAGATCTTTTCTAAAATAGGCTGTTCTGAGTAAGAAACGAAGTTGCTCTCCTGTTCAGAATCTGCCCTACCTCCCAGTTCAGGTGTGTGTGCCTCATCATCTGAAACCTCTTTTGGGGTTTCTTTTGAAGACTCATCGGAACTTGTCGAGCCAATGCTCTGGTAGGATTTGGCTCTTAACTGTTAAGCAATTTAAAAAGTGTTACATAAGATATTGAATTTGTGTTTCAAAAGATGCAGATTAATGAACAAAACAATAGAAGGATCCAGTTCCCAAAATAATCTAAAGTTAACAGTTCAAAATTACAAAGCAAAATAAAGTTCCACCACTGGTAATATGATCCCTCATTAGCTTCATTCATTCTAATTATATGCTGGATTAGTTTTCAAACATAAGCACATTCCATGTATATTGGATTTTACAAGTTACAACAGTATTAAAAATAAATATGCATAAAATGGAGAAGATAATAAAGCTGCTCCTCACAATGCTTCTATTTATTATATATATAAAGTTAAACAGTGCTCTTCTTTTATACGGGTTAATCCTTCTTGAAGACAGATCACATTCCCCTCCACATGTAAACAAATTACTAAATGTACTGTATATCTGCAAGGTTTCATTGTTAATTTTCACAAAAGAATGTGGTTACTTCCAAATTAAAGGTTAAGAATTGTATACCTTTGTTATCTGGCTTCTTCTTTTTGCTGCCACACCTCTCCCTTTGGCATCTTGGTTAGGATTAATGTAGTCAAGCAGGTCCGACACACTGAAAAGTTCAGTAGGAACATAAGAAAATGTATAAACAAATGTATTATACAAATATCATGTATGTATAGCCTTTAGGCATATCAATGTTCTTTATTAGCATTCTATGAAGCACGCCAACATAAAAATCTGTGCCCATGTCAGGCACAAGTCACATGGAAATTAATTGGCACCACATTGGATTCATTTCAATTGTTAGATGTCCATGATTGCATAGAAGTTCCTACAAATTAGTTGAATTCAAACAAATTCAAAATAATGACAGCAAGTACAGATATTCTACAATTGTAACAGATAAGATATGCAAAACTAATGTGACTTCAAAGGAGGTTCTGGAAGTGGCTTATCATATATAGCTGTCAACGAGGTTGTCAAAGAATGTAACAACCACATCCTTTCCGACTGAAATTACATATTACAATTTCCAATACTAAAACATAACAGAATTGCTCCCACGAAATCCATTAAAAGATACCAAGGAAAATATGCATGATAGCAGGACTTCCTGATGTAAAAATTTGTCAGTAAGGTATAAGGTCCAGATTGCCCCAGATGATAATATCATACCTTAGATGTCCTTTGCTAGCTATCGATGCATCAGGTTTTCGTGTACCATTTCGAGCAGCTTCTTGCTGTTCAAAAGCCTTGGACTCAAAATACTCAAGCCAAGCAGCAGCATCCTGCACATTTTACCACAGAACTATATATTACGCAGCTATATATATCACAGAACAGAACTATATAATTTTACATAAGCTTTTTACTTGTAAGAAAAAGGGAAACAAATCCGTCAGTGGGGGACACAAGTTCAACAACTCAACAAACAGTTTGGCAATAACACAGAACACCATTGAAGATAACCATAATGATAACACAAAATCTACAAATAGTCAAATACTGTTCTATAACATCATTTGTAGTATTATCTTTGGTATTGGCTTATCTTCTGAACAATTGAGTGTTTGCAGAACATGGAACAAAATTGAATGTGACAACATACCTGTGTACGCAAATCATCAGGGCCAAGTTTTGCCCGCAAAATTTGCAAGGTTGTTTGCTCATGCTGCACACTCAATGGATATGCTTCCATTAATGACAGAGCTATTGCTATTGCATGATAACTTGCAGCTGTCTGCAGAGGATCAACATCCAACAAAAGATGCAAGTGTTATAATAGAGATTAGAAGTGTTCTTAGAGAAATAATAACACCCTGTATTTTCATGTTGTATCATTTTCTCCTTTAAGGTCTGATCTTTTTGAAAAACTCAAATCATTATACCAAAGTACAAACAACATTTTCAACCCAACTAGCTCACATATTTTCAAAAATAGTAGCCATCGAGCATCAATATTTACTGTTATACATGTTATGGCAAAAGTGTTGTACACACATGCATATGGAAGGTCACTGTTGGCACTTGCAATTTATTTAGAGAATCCAAGAAAAACATTGTACATGAAGGATCATCCAGAAATACAAATTTCATAATGTTATAAAAAAATCAATAAATAAAATGAATAAAACAAAACCTGAATATGATCTGGACCAAGTAATCTTTGGTTGCACTTCAAAGCTTTGTGAAGATATCTGAGAGCAACGTGTACATTTCCCAGACCTTCCTCCATCATAGCCACATTGATGTAAGTTGCAGCAGTGTTTGGATGAGATGGACCACAAGTTAGATGCAGAAGATATAAAGCACGCTTGACATACCTGACAGCAGAGCCAAGAAGTGAAAAAACAAATAACATTAAAAATTGAAAACTACTTTACCATTGCTAAGTTTAGGGGGAAAAAAATAAATTAAGGCAAAAAAAAAACTACATTGTCCAGACAGATAGACTACAAGAAATAAAACCATACAATTCTCCTCTTTCTTTGTAAACCTTATTTTCTCTCGATTTATTCTCCTTTTTTCAAAGATTTATTCATCTTTTCTCAAATAAAAATTCACATCATGTCAAACACCATACTGAACTTTAAAATCCACGAATATAATACATCCACACTACAATTTACAATAACAAAACATACTTAAGAGCCAGCTCTGTGTGTTGAAGTCTGTAATAGAAAACAGCAAGATCCCCGTAGCTCTTCATAGTATCAGGATGATCCAGACCTAGTTCTCTCTCATTAATATCCAAAGCTTTCTGTTGATAAATTGTAGCCTGCAATTAAAGTAAACAACTGCAGAAATTAAAATCAAACTAAGAAAGTTAACTATAACAAAAAGAAGATTACACATCTTGACATAAATCAATAGAAAATGATAATTAAAAATATATAATAAAAATGTCAAAGATATATAAAAGGAGCAAAAAAGCCATATCCTACTAGTTGAGGCCAATGTGGGTCAACCAATGCCAATGAAGGCTATTGAAAGTCAATTTTTTTTACTGAATCCATTTTGAGCAAGGTTCTTGTAATGGTCTCTCCTAAATTTGCCTTTGGTCTTCCTTTGCGAGAAAATGGCATGGGTAAATGATTATTTTTTAACAACAAAAATAACAAAGTGTATTTAGTTCTGGCAAAAGAATGCTACACAAATACCAAAACATAAATGAAACAAATAAGACCTGATTAAAGTCTCCAGTATGATATAAAACTACAGCAAGGAGGCTGTATGCTCCTGCTGTCATCCGATGGTAGGGACCGCAAACTGCTACCAGCTTGGCAAGAGCCTGTCACCAACAATTTATAGCACATATCATACAACAAAACCAATGAGAAGTATTGACTGTTGAAAAACCTTATAAGTAGCTGAAAACTATCCAAACAGAAAAGGTCTACAGATAAGATACCTTTGTCCCATAGGTAACAGCATCCTCAAGCTTTCCCTTGTCTAGAGCTGTTTTGGATGATTCTAGGAGCTGCCTTCCATCTGCAGATGAGCATGCGGCTTGCTGCAAAGAATCAAAATTTGCATTCACACACAAAGTTCAGATCTATTAAATCAACTTCAAGACATCATGTGAAAGGGAATTGGAGAATCCAAATCAAATTATTTCTTGGTTATACTACCTTGTGAACTGGGACCAAGCTGACAATATCAGATTTGTGAAAGGGAATTGGAGAATCCAAATCAAAATCCTTTGGTACAAGCTCAATCCCCACCTAGCACAGACAATGACAAATAGAAACAAATAAACATAGGAACTAAAATATATAGACATATGGGACAGTCCAATGAGTGTCTACATAAATTTATATGAACGTATGTTTGGAATACTGTAATAAGGTAATATAAATATTGCACAATCACATTAGATACAATCAAATAAAAACTAACGTAACATATCTATTTATTGCAGTTGAATGAAGAGAGGAGGAAAGCTTGTTTACTGAATTAGTGACAACAATATTAAAGTGGATAATCCACCTCACTTTTGCATTTCCCCATCTATTTTCAAAAGTCACTGGCAAAAACTAAACCTATAATCAATGTGTGCCAGCCACAGTAAACCATAAAATTTGACCCATTATATTTTTTGAGAATGGCTAGTTTTTAATAAAACAAAAGGATAAAGGTGCATTACAAGGCAGTATAATATGCAAGGCATAACAGAATCTAAGGTTTCTACTAACTACTAGGAGTACCTTGTGACATAAGCCACGTAGAATTGCAAACTTCCTAACATCTTTGTAACTCGAGCTGCTAAGATCCCAATTAAATCGTTTTTTCAAAAATAACTCCAGCCATTTCCAAGCCAAAGGGTGAACTTCACATGATTTGTCTAATTCTCTGCTTTCAGGGACACCAAGCAGCAAACTCAATGCACCAGCTATTGACGTAGCTAGCTTCTCCTTGTCAACAACAGCAGAAACCACTGCCTGCAGGATGTGCTTGAAAGCTCGAACTATCATCTCATGAAGACAAAGTGATTGCACATGCGATAGTTTCTCAGAAAGCTTGACCTGTAAAGACAAACAGAAGGTAAATATCATAAAACATTGAAAAGCTTACACAAGTGATTCTAAGCCTAAGACATGGTCCATTGCTAAACCTTCAAAAATGAAAGGTGGCAGATGATACAGGAGTAACAAGCATGATGAAAATATAACGAGAGTAATCTAATTTAGAAAGAACACCAACTGGCTAACACCTATGGAATATGAAGTCATAGTTTAGGGATAATAATAGCGACATGTGGGTGTTAATAAAATACATGCAACTTAAAATTAAAAGTCGGACTGTAGACGTTTTGAGAAGGACAAACGTATCTAAAAACAAAGGGGACACAAAAAAAAGTCATACTATCATGGATATATCATTACAGCTGAATAAAGTGTAGAATAAGTTTATAGCACTCACAACTTGTCCAAGAGAACGCATTCGTAGACCCCTAGTATGCATAAAATCAGTCAGGGTGCGACCATCAACTGGAGAGAGTTCCAGTGAGCCAAAATCTGCTACCTGTATCGCATAATTCGTAGTAGACTAAGAATCACCATAACTATGATGCTTTTAACTTTCAGACAATCAACCAGACAGATTTATATAATTACCAGTTTCGGGAGAGCAACATCCGTGTAATATTTCTGAGATAAGTCAATCAATTCTTGTATAGACTGTACATAAGAAGAGATAGTTTGGTTCAGACACTGAATAAAATAATTTGGTTCAGCTCCCTGAAAACTTGGAGATACTTTATTATAGCTAGAAGGTTTACCTTGCGGTGAAGTCCAGTCCCTGATTCTTTTAATCGGGTAAAAGCTGCTTCAGATAGCATCTCCTTCAGCACACGCTCATTCTCAGCTGCTGCAGTTTCATGCTGTGATTCTACTGAGATCAATGGAGCAGTTTCAACCTCACCATTAACAGATGTGACCACAGGTTTTGAATCTCCGGATGAAATATTAGCATTGCTTGGATCAGATTTCTTTTTATTATTCTTGAGGGCTTTAAGGGGTTTCCCAAGACCCTCAACCTTCATTTCATTTTTAGCCTTTTCCAAAGATGTTTTCTTATCTTTTTCTGTGTTGTTTTGGTCTTGCAAATGTTGTATCCAACAAGCTCCAAGTTCCCATCTTACAAAATTGTCCAAACTTGGTTCCTCTTTCTCAAGCTTGGCAAGGCTTTTTTTTATCAGATTCTCCACAAAATCATGGCAAGCACCAAGCTCTTCACACTCAAGAGTCTGCATCTGAGTTATTTGTTTATTGTTTTCGGATTGTGTGATACTGTGAAGAAGTAATCTTAAACTGCAAAGAACAATAGTATAAATATATAAGCCCTATAATAATCTGATAAATGAGAGTTGGATCAACCAAAGGGGAAAAAGAAATCAATAAATATCTATGAAAAAGAGAGGCATGCTGAAAACTTCATCAGAAGAGACAAAATAACTCCCAACAAAAAGTCATTCCAAATAAAAAGGCAAAGCTTATTAAGAGAAAAAAGGACTGAAAATCACAGAATTAGAATCAAATTTTTACAGTGCCATGGTTATCCAAAACTGAGGTTAGATCTCATTAACGAATATTATTCCCGCATGTGTCCATAGCTCAGCCAAACTATTAAAAAAGTGTAACATTGAGTGATTCAGGAACCTGTTAATGTTGAGTGCATTGGCACCACCCTCAGGTTGATCAATCAGTTCAATATTTTGATGAGATGGACTGTTAATGTTTTCACTAACTCCACCCTCAACTTTCACAACAACCACATAACCGCAATATCTTACATTGATAACACCTAAAGTGGTAATGTCCTGCACATAAAATGGGAAACATTAATCAGTATAGTTAAGGGAAAGAAGCTTTCCTAAAGCAACAATGTAACTAGCCTTTATATCTATTTAAAAGTATCGTACATGGGCAGCAGTATTCTCATCAGCTGTAATTCCTTTAAGCAGATTTCGTTCTACTAGATCCTCGTCATTTACTCCAGTGGCTTCAACTCCATCAATTTTGGTATCAATCTTACTGCTTGCAAGCGAACCATCCTTCAACACTTTTATACTCAAGTCACCTACACTCTCCGTGTAAACAATATCATTTTCATGACCAGAGCAGCTAAAATTGGGCTCTTCCATCACATGTTTAACAGCCTTAATTGCTCTGAAAATTGCAACATCGACAAATAGGCTGTGCAAAAGGAATGCTTTTCTATCGCGAACTTGCCTTTCTTCTGCTGTCTTGCAAGGCATAGATGCAACATACGAAAACTCATGGGCCCAGGGAAACAGATCAAACTTTCCATCTCTTCCTAAACCACCACCATTTCCTCCCCAAGTTTCATCCTCCACAGGAAGCGGTGGGAAAACAGATGGTGATTGTGCTGCGACAGGAGGAACAAGCCATGTGTTGGCTCTGAAACCATAGGGAAGATTTCCAAACTGGAGGAAAAAACAAGAAGGTGAGAATGCATAAATAAATGAAACGATAATCACAATGAGCAAAATGTACAGCAAATAGCATGATCAAGGGTTCTTTTCACTGATTACAGCAAACTGTGCTGTATGAATAAGATAAGTAAACAAACCAAAAGTTGTTCAATACCTTGTTACGTTCTGAGAATGCCTTCAAGAGATCATCATAAGCCTGAAAATCAAGAAATAAAATTCTCCAATGTTATAACTACCATAAAATTATTTACCATTTGATCATATCAACATAATAATTAGCTGATGAGGGGGTAATTTAAATACCTAGAGTCTAGAGCACAAAAAGCAAGCTAGATTAATTCAAAAATGGCATATACTGAGTAAGACATAAGAAAATTATTACATTGATACAAATCTAAGGAACATTCTTAGATGCTCCAAAAGCAAGATAAAACATTTGCTCTGTCTAACTCATTAACTGACATATTAATTTTATGGGTAATTATTATCTCCCACTTTCCATGCATTTCTAATGCAATAATTGATATGCCAATTAACAAATGAAACAGAGCAAATGTTTTGTCTTAATGTGCACTTTCAATAAAGTCAACTGAACCTGAAAACAAATGACTGTATCTTAAACAAGATTAGTGGAACGCAATTTTATTGTGAGTGTGCTTTAAGTATAAGACGATAAATTTGAACTCGCAGGAATATATAGGAACAAAACACTGACATTGTCAAAAGCTCTGCTGAGCTGTCTCAACAAATCAACGAGATTATGACACAGAATCCGCTGCTTCCCAACACTGTAAAAACCCTTCCTGCAAGCTTCAACGTGCACCACTTTCCCATTACACAGCTTCACCTGATATATCACAAAAAAAAAAAAAAAACACTCTTCAATTTCTCATCACTTCACTTTCTTTTTCTCCCTGTACGATAAATTCAAAATACACGAGAACTTTACATCCAGCGAGAAGAGATAATCCTCCTCCGATATCTCGTCCACACGCCGCCTCGCCGCCCTCTTAATATCTGCACACACAATTCCACACACTCAACTCGCTTCAGTATCGTACATTCACAGAAACACATATGTTGCAGTGGTAGTGATACGAGTATCTGATACGACACGCATACAAGACAAGATATGGGATAAATAATCAAATTGAAAACATGTAAGATATAACTAAGTGTACCTAAAAGTATCCATAAAACATCCGATACAATACGGATAGTTGACTATTTTAAGGTATTTGTGTTAGAGGTACACGCAGAGAAAACTCACACCAAAAAAAAAAAAAAAACGAACATCACACGTGAAGCAAGTAGGAGTTAGTTATTCAGTTAGTTTCAGGGGTTAAAGTTAACTACGCAATGCTTGTATAGCGTCCACACAGGTGTATTGTTAACAGTTACACTTGTGTGTATGCTATACAAACTCAGCATAACTAACCATAACAGCTGAAACAAACTGCATAACTAACTCCTAGTTACAATCAGTTATAAAATCCACAGAAAGATGCAAATAGGAGTTAGTCATTCAGTTAGTTTCAGCTGGTATGGTTAGTTACGCGGAGCTTGTATAGCGTACACACAGGTGTATTGTTAAAGGGTTACACCCTCAGCATAACTAACTATAACAGAAATAAACTGCATAGCTAACTTCCAAGTTATTATAGTCAGTTATAAAAAGCGCAGAAAGATGAAGAGAGAAAAAGCAAAACAAAGAGAGACAGAAAAAAAAAAATTGCACAGAGAGAGAGAGAGTGGTTACATTGGAGAGGGGGAGTGAGGTGAGAGAGAGAGAAGAACTCGTAGAAGCTTCCGAGCTTCGGGCACGAGTGGCTGATCTCGCCGTCGACGTCCGCCACCGCCGCCGCATCTTTTGGCTGTTGCTGCTTGTCCGGCGGCTGTTGAGGCTTGCCGGACTTCGGAGTTGTTGCGGCGGCCGGATTCTTCTGCGGCGGCGGAGACGATGGACCGAAGGCGGTGGTGCAGGCAACGATGTCGAGGAGCCTTCTGACGTGTGCATCCGCTCGAGCTCCGTCGTAATCCTCTGCGAATTTAAAAATGGAGGTGAGGAACAAGATAACAACGACGTCGTTTCGGTAATTCGTTTTTTATTTTTTTTCCTTTTATTGCCCTTTTTTGGCGGTTTAAAAAAATAGTGTTACTTCTTTTTTCTTTTAAAAATTTTGCGCCAAAAAAGTGATGATAATCATTTATTAAATCCATAAACTAATGAATTAGTAAAATAAATAAATAAATAAAAAATAATATTTATTATATAATTAAATTACATAATAAATATACACCACGTATCTTACTATTATTAAATGTAATATAAGATCCCTATTTATTCATCAAATTTAATGATAATAAAAATATAGTGTATATTTATTATATAATTTAATCGAACATCTATCATTACTTGTAAATAAAATACCTTCGACCAAAGTGAGGATGCAGGGCTTCAGTGCGGACACGTCCACCGTGTCCTTCAAACGTGGCCCCCTTACCTACAGTTTCGTAATGGAAATATAACATAAGAAAAAAAAATAATACGTAATGTAATATTCATTGGATATAATTTAATATATTGTTAGTATAATTTTTTTCTTAAATTTAAAATTATTAAATAATTAAAAATTATTTTATTATGATAATTATTTTAAGCATACATATACATAACAAACAAAATAAAAAAAGTGTTAATTTTGTAAAAATTAAAGTTATCCTTACATAGAATAAAATTATGAATTGTTTCGCTTCTCGGTCACATAATAATGTCAACTATGTAAATGTGATATTTATATAGTTTAATTGTCCTAATTACAACTTTGTGATCTTTACTATTGAATTTAGATGAATTTTACCTATAATAAACTTGTAAATCCAAAATTATGGAATTTCATATTGAAATTCGAGCTTGATTATGTACAAATCAGTAATTTGCTCTTACCTTTAAATAGAAAAAAGAAAATGTTCACTCAAGTTAAAATCATCATATATTATATCGAAATTCAAACTTTGAATTTCAAATACCATGTGAATCTAGTCATTGAATGAATCTTCATTTTCATCCATATTTTTTTATGAGATAAATATTTATTTATTGATTTCGCCTGATATACCAACTATATAGGTCTGTTTTCATAGGTGTTTTTTAGATGATGCATGTTTTTATTTTATTTTATTGATTTCTTATGCCGATGTGTTTGTCAAATTGAAGTCAAAAATTTGTTATTCATACGGCAGCATGTCTTGTTTCATACCCATGCCCCTAAGGTAGCTTTTTGATTAGTGATATATAGATAGATATATGAAGATATTGAAGATATAAATTTATTTAGCAATGGAGATAAGAATAGGAGACAGAAATTTTTTTTATTTTTAAGCTAGAAAAATATAAGATTTATGTACCTCTAAAAAGTTGAGACAATAGGAATATAATATGAAAATAGAAATTTAATATTTTTTTTCTTCTAATAATATCTCTATACATATTTATTATTCATATTTTTTTCTTCATTATCTTCATTATTCATATATTTCTGGCCTTGTCCCTTTACCAAACACTACCTAATTGAGTTTGCCAAAGATCCAAAATTTCAAACCGTGTATGAAAAGAGACAATATATATACACACACGACAAGAATGAATGGTTGAAATTAAAATAATTAAAATTATTCAATTATCAAAATAAAAGTAATAATAGTAATTTAAATTATTAAGGGTACACAATTTAGTAATTTACCTCATGCGATAGAGAAAAATTTGTGATGTAACACGTCTCTGTATTCACCGATAACAAACGATGAACATCTATTATTCTGTCCGTTGATATTCCCTAATTCAAAATAATAAGACAAAAAAAAAATTATACCATTGAAACTTGAATATTGCACCAATTTATGTGGAACAAAAACCAATAATAAACTGGGGGAAGCTATGTAAGACAAGTGGAAAAGAAGAACAAATAAGGAAGAAAAATTGTAGCACAACGACTTCAAAGTTTTTCGAGTATTTCACCAATATTCAAGCTACGCAAGAGAATTTAGAGTGTGGTTTTGGGTTTATTGGAAATCTATCTTTCATATTTTGTCTGTATGTTATATGGTCAAAATTGCATTTCACAACCACACACCTGTTTCCCATGGAAATTAACATGTCCACGCCTCTAAAGATGGTGCAAAACATCAAGCCAAAAAATAGGTAGGTTGCGAATTGAAGCCAGTTTTTAGAAATTATAACTTTTGGTGCTTGTTATAAGCCTCACACAACAAGGTGCAGTTGCACAAGTGATGGTGGGTTGACATAATAACTAAATATAATAAGAAATTTCAAATGGTTCAGTGAGCTACTTAATGGTTCAACATTTTATGAGATTATAATATCAATCTATGGGGTATAAAGTTATAGGCACAATCTAGAAAAAGATACCTATGAGATTCATGGCACAAGAGACACAAAGTTGTTGCAATTAGCTAGTCAATGCACAAATGAACAAATCTAGCAAATTATGCCTTCTAGTATCATCTCTTCACAAAGAGTTGTATTATTTATATTAATAATAAATAGAATACTGTATTAACTCATATTTCATCTATTATTGGATAAGATGTAAACCCCATTTAAATGGGTCCACAACTTATTGAATGGTGAACGATAACATTCGTCCTCAACCAAACAAACTAAGACTTACCTTGAGAACAACACGAGTTTCATCAACAAGGTTCACAGTGATATCTATGACAACCGGGAGAACTGCAAAATTAAACATAAAACAAACAAGTTAGGCTTATCTTAGTTTATTAAGTTCTCAAAGTAAGTGTTTATGCCATAATTGAATGATATAGATAAGAATAAATTCAGATAAGAACTTTGTTACCCTTTTCTTCCTTCTTCTTCTTCTCTCCCTTAGGCTTTCCACGGCTGTTTCTTGGTGCCATTTCAGACTCCCCTGAGATTGGAAATAATGGAACTTGAAGAGCTTTCTGGCACTATAAACACACAGAAGCGCAAGATAGAAAATATATAAGTTGGATATTATCACTTCAAGCCAGCAATATATACTATATATGCCTCAATTATTTCTCATATGTTTTCAAGTATTTCAGTTCCCAAGCTTAAAATTTCAATACCCATCAGAAAATTAATGCTTATTCTTCCTTAACCGGCCATTCAGCATAAGAGAACTCAAAAGCCAGAAAATTAAATGAAGGGAAACAATTGAATACACTGCAATAGTAACAGCAAAAACAACTAAGGCTTCTTTATTTTTTCATTAAATGGGGTATAGTTGAATATGCTGCAGAGGTGCAAAAATTACCAAAGAACCAAAGCTATTTATAAGACTTTGGCTTGTAAGAAGAGTGACAAAGACAGAGAGAAGGGTCTTTAATGCATTGCTGAGGTTGTTAGCCTAACTACTGAAACGGAAAGGTATAAACTGAAAATGAAGTACTTCTTTCTGCAGAAAAAAAAAATGGTGGTTCAGACTTCAGAAGGTGGATAATGAACAGAACATGAGCATATCAGATAGTTTTTTGAATCGGAGCTCTCATCCACTAGAAGGAAAAAAAATGATAAGAGGAAGCAAAATGGAAGAGAGGAAGCACAAATATAGAGGGTGTGTGATAAGGAAGGAAGGGCTGAGGTTCAAGGTCAGAAAGATAAAATGATGGCATGTTCTGGCTGCTGCTGATACCGGCTAATTATCAATTTGCTGTATTTTATGTGGATTTTTTTATTATGCTTTTTTTTTTCTATAAACATTTTTATCCCCTTAATTATCTAGCATTTTCTTCCTTATTTTTTAAGGATTTTATAATTTTACATTTTAATCTATTATTAGCTGCACTATTTAGTGGTGAGGAAGAGGGGGACCGTTGCATAGATAGGGTCCAGATTCCATATAGGTCTTCTTATTTATTATTATAACATTAAAACTTCTATTAATTAGTTGAGATAGTGAGGGAATTTAGAAAAATGAGGTAGAATTTGCATTGAAGGTACTTGTTAATGGAAAATGGGAAGCATCTCGGTCTAAATTTAGAGAGTTGAATTGAAAATAGGGAACATATTTTCCTTGTCAAAATTCACCCTTTCGACTTGTAATTGAATTTAACGGAAAGTAATGCTTTGATTTTCCAAATTTTAATAAAAGCAATTGTGTCTAGTAAAATGAAGAAATGTTTACCCTCTACATGAAAGTATGAAACCTTTTAGGGAAGAATAATATTATTTTGACCCATATTTTATGAAACATTGTGTCAACACACTCGCATTTATCATTGAATTGGATGTGGACCCTAGTTAGTTTGGATCCCACACCCTATCCAATAATATATGTGAGTGTATCGGCACGATGTTTCTATAAAATATGAGTAAAAATAATATGTTTAGGAAAATGTGAAAATATAGTCTATGGTAGCTAGAGACCTGACATAATTAGTAGCTAGTTAGCACCTTAAGCACGTAATAAGGGATTTGATTTCTAGCGATATGTATTAAGATGGTTTCGTGTCTAGAGACAAGACCTGTATCGGTAAACTCTACGTTTTAAGGGGATTAGTCAATAATTTTGACAATAAAGTGGGAATAACAGTATACTAGTTATATCATTTCACCTCATGTGTTTGCTTTTTTTTTCATATTTCTCAACTATCATATCTTCAAAACCTTGAATTTTAAATTAAAATTTCATGGATAATGTGAACTACATTGTGGATCAATGTAACAACTCTGCTGATTTTACTTGAAATTTCTGACCACGAATTACCACCTGATAAGATGCTCGATGAGCGGGGGCAACATGCCCCAATAAGAAATTAAAAATGTGATTCTCATTGGAAGACAGAGCCACATTGCATGATCCACGTTTTTAGTTGGAAAATTTATTTCAGATATATATAATATCATAATATGTATATCATTTAATGTTAATTATCTTTTGTCTTTCCTGACTCTATATGTATATTCTCATATTCTGATTTGACTTTACTTCAATATTTTTTTTTATCTGGAAATCTCAACATGTTTGTTTCAATTTCATTTCTTACCAAAAAGTAAATGAAAGCAAACTGTTGACAATGTAAAGGAAAAGAGAGAAAAGGAAAGAATTTTTTTTTTTTTGGCTACGGATGAAAGAAATAAGAAAAAAAGCCAACAAGCACTGACCACGCAAAAACTCACTCCCTAAAGCATCCTTACAAAGGTAAGACAATAAATGGGAGAAGGAATTTGCCAAAACCTAATTTGATCATCGTTGGTACTACCCAACTTAGCCATCCTATCAGCACACGAATTAATTTCGCGTACCCCATAAGAAAAGCATACAACCCAGTTCTTTGTCAAGAGATGAGAAACCTCTGTGAGAACAGCAGCACAAGTATGGTGCTTGATCCAAGAGTTAGATGTAAGTAAAGTGATGGCATGTAGTGAGTCACTTTCACACCACACTAAACGATAACCTTTTTCCCATGCTCTGGCAAGATCAACTCTGATTGTCATAAGCTCTGCAAATAAAATAGAATGTTCCCCAAGGAAACCAGAAAATCCCTCAATCCACGTCCTATTAGAGTCATGCAGGACCCTACCAATCCCTACACTTGCCGCATCAGCAACCCAACAACGGCTACCATTAATGTTCAAATTTACTTCCTCTTCCTGCGGCCAAGTCTAGTGTACCACACGCGAAACTATAGTACGATGCTGAGTAGAGGACAAGTGTATTCGGATGGAGTGGATGTCCGTAACTAGCAAGGCTAACACCCTATCCACCTTCTACAAGGACGGCTCAAAAATCTATTTATTACTCCAACACCAAACCCACCATAATGAAACTACAAAGGACATATTAAAAGAAAATCTCAAATGTGCATTAACCCAATCAAGCAAAGGAAGAGTGAAGAAATGCGAATCACGACCAAAGCCCATTTCAAGCCAAACAAGCCAAGGGTGACAACAATCACAGAGGCAATGCAGAAGATCTTCCTCTCCCAAGTCCACATCACACACAATTTGGTGAAGGGCAATACGCCTGTTGAACCTAAATTTTGCAGTAGGGAGAGCTGAGTGATATATCTGCCAAATCAAAAACTTGAACTTCTTAGGAACCAAAAATTTCTACATCCACATCCAAGACCCTCCAACTTCCTCGGAAGCATAATCATGAAGTAACTATTGAAAACCATTTGCAGTAAAATATTCATTGCTTTTCTGCCCAAGACACTCACCACAATGAGGTAAAGAACGTTCAGCCATAAAGCAATGAACTTCTTCAGGTAAAGGAGTAAGTAATATTTCACACGAAAAAAAAAATATTGCTAATATATTTTGCAAGTTGCTGTTTTTTACCCAAGTTAATTTTAGTATAACTTACTAATGATAACTAAGAAGATAATCCAAGTTAACTGATAAAAATTAATGTTAAATTTAATTTTCTATTCAAATTAATTAGATGTCAAAAATAATTATAATATATTATTTAAGTTCAATTTTTTTTTATCACTACTGTTATTGGGCTTGTTATTATTAAGCACCATTCTTTGTGGTTGTTATGTGTACTTGGACATAGGCTTGCTATGATGAGGAGGCTATGGCCGGCCATATTTTATTGATAAACAAGAGATACCCATGCTTCTAACCATAAGTTGTTTTTTTGTTGCCCTATTAAGACAAGACATCTATTGTGACTGCAATGGGTATAGAAATAGTTCCTCTCTATTATATATGTGTTCTTCTATCTTCTTTGGCAAGTCAAGAGAAATGGAATAGTGGTTGTGATTGAATCCGCTATTATTCCTCACTCATTTCAGGTAATCCACATACCCATATTGTTATTGTGATTATTGTTGCACATGTCATAGTTAGAGTTGAATCCATCAATAAAGTTAAAATTCTCATCATTGTTTATTTAGTAAAAATTCTACAAAAATTCCCACACATCCTTGTGCAGTCTAGTCTCTCACCTATCTTGCGAGAAATATTCCATGAAACAAACAAAAAAAAAAGTAATGCAACAAAATTCCAAAGTCTCAGTGTTCTATGTATGAGATTGAATCCATAATTTTAGTAGGGGTGTAAGCAAATAGAACTAAACTAACTCGATTAGATTGGTTTAATTTGGATCAGGTCAATTGGTTCAGATCTGATTATAGTTGATCATATATTAGTTCAGTACTTGGATTTGCATCTTAAGCCAAGACTCAATCCGATCCAACTCGAATTTAGGTTTCATGGACATGTAATATGAATTGTGTTGTTTAATATTTTGAATTTGGAATTGTTGTGATATTAGAATTGTGTTTTTTGGATACTATGTCGTGATATTAAGGAACTTTAAGTTTGTTGTGATATTAGAATTATGTGATTTGGATATTATGTTATATGCTTCTGTATATTATATGCTTTTGTATATTATAATAGCATATTTGTATATGAAAATTTGATTATATAAAGTTTTGATGTTTTATTTATTACTTCTTTTGGGTAAAAATTGACAAAAGAAAGGTAAATACAATGACCAAATTCGAATAAACCCAAATTTGATAGGTTCAAATTCGTTTATTTTCCCTAATTTGGATTGGAACCAACTTATTTACAATCCTAAACTTTAGTATCATAAATGCTCATAGCCATATCATATCATCAAGACTGCTAAATGGTTAGAAATCTTTATGCAAAACAGTTGACGCACCATGTAGCATGCTACCATCAAAGAAATAATGGGGTAAAAAATGGTTACTGCATAATTCGTAAGTATAAAACATTTCTTTCTTTCTTTCTTTTTTTGTTGGAAGAGCTTGATTGGCTAATAAACAAATGCCTAAGCTTGAGTGTGAAATATCATGTAGAAACCTTGATACAAAACATCAAATTCTGTTAACACAAAAAGCCTAAATCTATAGAATTAACAAATGACGAATATATAGCTTTTATGAGATGCTCGGAACATGAATGCTACAACTTCACACTATATAGCCTCGTGAATGCAAAGATTAGCATGTCAGCTCTCTTACCTATCTCAGGCAATATCGAACATTATACTCTCTAGTTTTGACTATTTAGAAACTAGCATATAGTAGTGACTTCTTAGAGTTGTGTAGTTGAACATGGCAGCATCTGAGTTTATCAAATATGGTGGTACCGAAGTCTACACATCATATCAACAAAGCCTCTGAAGACAACCATATTTTGCAGAAAGATGCACATTGCCTCATAAAAAGCCCCAACCAACATCACAAATAGAGGTTGTTGATCTATTACTGTCATAAGCATAACTATTTGACCCAAGAGATAACTCCAGCTGCAAGATTTCAAAACAAAAGTCTTTGATCCAAACATCCTACTATTAAGACAACTCAGTAGATATGGAGATCAAATACACCATAAACAAAGTGAGAGGTGGATAGAAAGAAAAAAAAACAATGAGAAAAACAAAAAATAAAAAATTAATCCTAGAAGGGAAAAAAGGGTGACTAACCATTGTAAAGGGGATATATAAACCCCTTCTATGGGGTGGCTCCCTCGACCCATTAGCTAAAGCTGAGGGTGCAACTATGAAGAGATGGGAATGAGTGAAAGGGTTGGAGAATGTTAGGCTTTTTTATTGCCTCGAATTGGGCTTATTTTGTTAAAGTCCATTTAAGGAAAAAAAAAAGAATTCTAAACCCTTTTGTTTTGTGGGTTGTCACATGGAGCACGTTTTGTTTATATATATATATATGACGTTGGCTCTTGTGTAGTTCAGTGGATGTGCGCCGCAACAACAAACAAAGGAAAGAAAATTGAGTGTGTTTTCGATTGAGTGATTTTTTTTAGGTGGAGAAATTATTTTATGAGATTGGGTGTATTGGGGTTTTGAGTTTGTGAGGGATTGCTAGATTGATAATTGTATTTTCACTAAAAATTAGTGCATTGATTTGTTGAATTGTTGGCGTAGGCATTATTGGCCTAAACACGTTAAATTCTTGTGCTCTTTTTACTTTATCTATTTGTTTGGCTTGTGTGAGTTTGATATATTTTTTTCTCAATTGGTATCAAAGCGGGTTCTGATCCCGCTTCTAGTTTTTTTAATGGCAAGGATGCAAGGTACAATGAGCAAATTTGAGGTGGAGCCTTTTGATGGAAAAAGCAATTTTAGTCTATGGCAGAGTAATATTAAAGATATTCTAGTGCAACATGGGCTGGTTAAAGCTCTGAATGGGAAGGAGAAAAAGTCTGAAAAGATGTCAAATGAAGAATAGGAAGAAATCGAGATGAAAGCTATTAGTACAATTTGCTTCTGTTTAGCACATGAGATAAAGTACAATTAATGTTCTGAATGAAATGTTTGCTATTGATTTGTGGAAGAAGTTAGAAAATATGTATATGTCAAACTTTCTCACAAATCATTTATTTTTTAAAAAAGAATTATATCAGTTGAAGATGGATATTGGTGCTGACATTAGAGATCATGTGAATCATTTTACAAAATTGATTACACAGTTATCTGGTATTGGTGTGAAAATTGATGATGAAGATAAGGCAATGTTGTTATGATCATCTCTTCTAAATAATTATGATAGTTTAATCACTACATTGCTCGTCAGAAAAGATACTTTGAAAGTTGATGATGTGATTATTGTGTTATTGGAGAATGGAAAATTGAAAAGATCTAATGGTCAATCAAAAGAAAGTGTCTTTGTTATTAGAACTAGCAGTGGTAGAAGCATGTCTCGTGATGGAAATTCTGGCAGGGATAACTCAAGATCTTCGGCGTCAAGACTGAACTATAAAGACAAGCAATGTTATTATTGTCATGAGATGAGTCATACTAAACTTTAATGTAGGAAATTGAAAGCAGATATAGAAGAATTTGAAAAGAGCAAAGAAAAAGGAAAAGAGAAGTTTGAACATGTTACTGCAGGTGTGGAAGAATACTCAAATTATGAAACTAATGTGTTAATGGTTGAAGAAGAGAAAAATGTTAATAATAGTGATTATTGGCTTTCAGATTCTGTCTATTCTAGTCACATTTGTATAAAAAAGGAATGGTTTGACACTGATGATACTTGTAATGATGGGGTTGTTAGATTGACTAATGATGATTACTTTGACATTGTTGGAAAGGGCACTGTTAAAATTAAAATGCATAATAGTTGTGTATGGACACTTGGTGATGTGAGGTATGTACCTACACTTAGAAGAAATTTGATTTCTTTGAGCAAACTTGATGCATTGGGCTATGAATCTTTTTCAAGAGATGGAGTATTGCAAGTTAGTCAAGGTTCTTCGAAGATAATGAAGGGCAAGAAGACTTGTGGTAATTTGTATAAATTGATGGGGATCACTATGCCAAAGGAAAAGGTAACATTTGCTAGGACTTTGATAAAACCTTCTGATAATTGCCACTGATATGTCTGATTTTGTCATGACCTGACTTGGGTATGTGACCGGCACATGAGAAATTCTCATCCCACGTAAGCCCCGTGATCTAGGTTCCTATATATGTGCATAGTACATTACCAATTAATTCAAATTATAAAATTTTTTCATCATACCAGTCACCTGTCTTTAAACATATAGTTAGAATTTTCGAAACTGCAGTCTCTTATTCTCTACTCTAAAGTCTGTTTTCATATTATCCACAAGTGTAACTAAAGTCTAACATATACAAAATCTCTATGGTAAAGTCTTATAATACAGGCCAGCATAACATTATGTATGCAAACCACAGATCATGCACTAAGGTCTGGGATCCTGCCTGCATCTACAGTGGAGCACTCTAAACCCATGAACATCATGCTCACCTCTAGAATAGATAGCTAGTTGATATCCTCAGCAACTACATGATGCGAGCTGTCGCTACTCACAACAAATTAAAAATAATTAAAATGCTAAATTGCACCAAAAATGTAGTAAAGGGCACAACTCAGGTCGTCTCACAAGGAAGTGTTCTAATTGATTCAACAAATTGGGGATTTTTTGGAATTATTCAAAGCAAAATTAAATTGAAGAAATATGATGAGAAGAATTACCTGCACAAGGATTCCGTCAGATTAAGAGTTGTTCAATCATTGACTCAAGAAATAAATTCATGGTGGTGGTTACTTTCATTATTCATGCTATCACACAATAATGATGTAATTCTACTTAGCAATCATACAATCGCATTCTCACTAAGGGTTTGGCTAACATATGGACTAGTAATTCACGATCGTGATTCTATGAACCTATGACAGTCTAATTACCAATTACAGCAACCTAATTCCTAACGGAGTTAATTTCAATCCCTTATCAATTTGGATGTAATTAAATCAATCGATCCAATACCCCAATGGTATCTAAATTATGCACGCAAAGGAATGCACAATCAAACCACCCTAAAAAAATACAATTGTAATAATCATCACAACCAATATTAAAGAGAGAATATAAGAGGGAAAGAAAAACCAACCACAAATTGCAAATAAAAATTGAAGTCTCAAGAACAATCTCAATCTTCAGTCATCCATGTGCACGGTAAGGAAATTACTCCTCGATAGGGGGAGTTCACAGCCAACGTCAAAGAAAATTTATAAATTCTAACCCAGAAAATACTGAAATTCAATAATGATTGGAAACCCTAGCCTAGAGAGAGAGAGAGAAAGCTAAAATCTCAAAATACTAGCGCTACGTTCTGACTCCTCAAAATACAAAGAGAATGGAGTTTTATTTTTTTGAAACGTCGAGACTGCCCCCAGAGCGTCAGCGAACACGGGAAATTAAAATCCACTTATGACCGCTATAGCGGTGTTTGACCGCTATAGCGGTCTTGGCTTTTCTTGAGTGACGCTGCAACCAAAATGTTCCCTGATGACCACTATAGCGGTGTTTAACTGCTATAGCGGTCTTAGCTTTTGCTTCGCACATGCTGCTGTCATTTTTCCTTCTCTGTTGACTGCTATAGCGGTCCTGCCTTTCATGGTTAGCTGATTCTTCATCTGGATGGGGTTTTAAGATTGTTTCCTTGCTTTTCCCACACATTGCAAGTTGCTGATACTAAACAAAGCTCAAACAAAAGATCAGAAGCACAAGAAACATCCAAGTGTAATTATTTATTAAAAATAGAACTAAAAATTATGGAATCACCTAATAATGCAACCTGAGGACTAAATTTAAACTTAGCAATTAAACACCATTTAAACACAATTTCAATGCAAAATATTTAGAGTTAGAATGGAAAATGGGTGCATAAATGCAACCCATCACTACAATATCTGTAAAAATAGGAGAAACATAGAGGGGTACAAAACTCAGTGAGTAAGTCCTTACCTGAAACCTCCTTCCATGGGACACCAAAGAATAATGCAAGAAATCATAATAACATTAATAATATTCAAAGATTTACATAATCAAATAAAGCATAGGTATACACTAGTCATCATTTTCCAAATTCAAAGTAATTTCCTCAATTCACTTTCATATCTGAACCCATATTAGCTTATCATGTAATAATTACTAAAGGAATAATAATCTTTATTTCCGTTCCATTTTGCTTTCCATCTCTGTTTTGTTTACTTTCTATCTCTGTTCTGTCTTGTTCTCTATCTCTGTTCTGTTTCGTGAGTGCTCAGTTTCTCGTGAGTTGTGTCCCTCGTGGACTAAGTTTCATGGTTTCACGTAGTTTCATAGTTTCTCATAAATTGTGTCCTTCGTGGACATAGCTTCATGGTTTCTCTGAATACATTGCCCCTCGTGGGCCCTTTTTGTTCTGTTATGAGCTCTGAATCTATCTGATTCTCACAGTCTGACCTTACATAACTGCAGCTATGAAATCATGTCTAAAGGATCGCCAATCCGAAGGCATTCTGATTTCAAAAGCAATAGAATATATAACTGACCATTGTTGTGAGTTTACAACTCTAACAATCTGATTTTAGCATAACCATGGCTATGAAATCATGCCTAAAGGATTACCCTTTTTGCAGACATTTGTGATTTCATACCTCCACAGAGTATGTATTCGTCAACTGTTCTGAATCCCATGAAGACTCAAGCTCTAAAGCTGTTTTTATTTATTTATCTAAAACATTTCTCAATTTCCAAGCTTTCCATAACTAGACGTCTCAATTATCACATTTCAAACAATCAAGTTCACAATCACAATTCCATCTTCTTCTCTAAATAGCACTTCTAAGTTTATAACTATATTATATAGATAAACTAATTCTAGAATCCATTGAAACCATTATAAAAGTCTCTAACAATTACATAAATTATCAATTCTATATAAAATTATTATCACAAACATGGTCTCATGAGTTTTCTCAGAAACATGTTTCATGCTCTAAAATCCACAGTTCAAAACATATAAATCAACATTAAACTTCAAATCTTGTACAATAATCTCTAGAATCAAGCAGTAAGTCATATTTTTCATGAAAATAACTCTAATGTATAATATAAAGATTACAAGTGTGAACCCACTCACCTGGAAGGGTGAATATCAACAACACACTAGGAAGCATAACTGATAGCAGGATCTGATATAGAAGTAATAAAACTCTAAATCAACTTTAAAAACCTCTGAATAATCAAAACCCATTTCTAACAAGGAAGAAAACCTCTCTATTGACCCTAATAACCAAAAGAAGTGGGAGAAAAGAAAGCAAAATTAGGAGAACAACGTACCTGACAGCCTTAGGAATCAAAGATTGAAGTTAGAATTGAGAGAAATGGAAGGAAGTGGAGTTTTGGGGGTGAGAACACGTTTTAGGAGTGAGAGCTCAGGGTTGGAGGGAGTGAAAATGGTGTGTGAAGGTCCTGGACCCCGAAATGGGGGTTTTTATCTCTCTGTTGACCGCTTAGGCGGTCATATTGACCACCTGGGCGGTTTTCTCTCCAACTGCCGCACCGCCTTACTCTCTGTTTGTAATGCCCAGGGACAAAGGCGAGGAATGATCGCCGGTGCAAAAGAAGGCACGGATAAGGAGCGGCTCTTCACAAAGCCTTCTAAGCGGAGGGGTACATGAATGAACCGATTACACACCCAAATGAGAGGGATCTAAAGACTATATAGGTATGGGACTATACAGTTGAGGAGGGCTTATATGAATTGATTTGTACTACCTATACCAACAAGATGCATCTTCTTTTCGATAGCCTAAACTAAAAGAACTCCATAGTTAAGCGTGCTTGAATTGGAGCAATTTTGGGATGGATGACCTCCTGGGAAGTTTTCATAGGAAGTGTGTGAGTGAGGACAAAGCATGCTAAAAATACCCATGTTAGTTTATGGGAATAGTCGTCAATCCATAAAGTAGCAGAGAATGTTAAACTGTTTACCGCCTGGGCGGTCATATGACTGTTGGGGCGGTCTCCAGCAGTTTCACTTATTTCTATTTGTTACGTTAAAGTTAAATAATTCATTTACTTCCTATTAACTTTTAAACAAAAATGTAAATAAAAGAATACCCCCATTTAGATTCAAATAAAATATTAGAAAAATCAAAATTTAAATTTTGGGTTTTAGTTGAAATTCGAAAGTTTTCACCGTTTTATAAACATGTACGCTAGAAACAGGGTGTTTAAAGGTTTCGAAAAATTTATTAAAAATCACTCTTTAACTAAGTTTTCTCTAAGGAACAATTGCCGCGACTTTTGGTTCCAAGAATATGACTCTATTATATGACTCTCCAAGGGTATGTAGTGTCCAAATTTAGAAAAATTCAGGACCCGGAACAACAAGTAAGGGTGACTGACGCCCTTTTAACCAGAAATTTTTTTCTAATTCTTTTATTTCAAATTAAGGGTATTACAGATTTGTTTCAATCATAAGGCAAGGTGGAGATTTGTTTGTTTTATATATGACGTTGGCTCTTGTGTAGTTCAGTGGATGTGTGCCACAACAATAAACAAAGGAAAGAATTGAGTGTGTTTTCAATTGAGTGATTTTTTGTAGGTGGAGAAATTATTTTATGGGATTGAGTGTATTAGGGTTTTGGATTTGTGAGAGATTGCTAAATTGATAATTGTATTTTCACAGAAAATTAGTGAATTGATTTGTGGAGTTGTTGGTATAGGCATTGTTGGCCTAAACACATTAAATTCTTGTATTCTTATTACTCTATTTATTTGTTTGACTTGTGTGAGTTTGATATATATATATTTTTCTCAACAGGGGCAATGTTAGGGCAAACAAAAGTACACATAATGAGTTGGACAACATTTAAAAAAAAAACTACTTAAACACCCTAATTTTTGAATTCATGTGTCATATCACAAAAATATTTTCCATCCAAAAATATTTTCTCTAGCCATGTTTCTAAAAAATAAAAAATAATTTTGCATACCAAATGCCCTGTATGTTTTCCTCTCCTTTAATTTATTCAGGTGTACGTTTTTACAATCTAAGCATAGGATTAAGTTTTATTCACGCACATAGGTGGGTGCATTTGTTTTAAATTTTAGAAAATGTAAATATGAAACTTAAATTTTGGGTGCATATGCTTATACTTTTTTTCATATCATAATCACATTTTCCACTTTAAAAAATTACTTTTCATATATTTGAATATTTTTAAAAAAATAATATTTAGAATCTAAAATAAAATCAGTTTTCAGATTTTTTAATTAAAGATAAATTTTTCTATAATCAATTTTTTAAAAATCTAAAACAAATTAACACACCATTTATATATAATTGAAAAAAGTGAAACTAATTTTTTGCAAAATCTACTCCTTTTAACTTTTACAAAAAAAAAAAAAAACTGTAAACTAATTCTTTTGAGATTCCAATTATTTTCGCTCTCAGATTCCAATACAAACGCGACCTTGGCTAGTTGTAAAGTACTTTCATAATTTTAACTCCAGTATCAAGCACAACGGATTAAAAACACTCAATTTTAAATGAATAATCTTCTTATTAAAGAAATATAACTTTTCTTTTTCTTTGGCATTGTACGAGAATATTAATTTGAGGTTTCAATTGAAACATGCTAAATTGGATGTAGTAGTGCGTACCAAATCGAAAAAACCTCAAAATTTGTTTTCTATTTCGGAGTTTCAAGAACTGGAGGAATCTAGAAGGCGGAAGATTATATTGCTTCTGTTTCATTCAAATATTTATAGTTTTTACAAAATCATTTCAAATAATTCAATTCGTATTTTCAGCAATGAAAATTTTATGAAAAGGACTTCATTTGAACACAATAACACATGGCGGAGGGTGAATTTTTTCCTCAAATGATTTTCTTGTCTACAAAGCTTAAAAAGGGAATAAATAAATAGGATTTTTTTTTTCATAACTGATCAGATCATTACATTAATTATATATAATTTTTTTTCCAATTCAAATATGCATTCAACCACTTCCACAAGTTTATCAGCTGAACCAATTTGTATAGTCCTCCATTCATTGTTAAGAAAATTCTTTATAGCTTAAAGTCTCTGACTGAGCCTTTTTGTTTTTTTTTTTTCCTTTTTCACTTTGTATAAAAATATATGGTGGGTGTCATGCCATTTTGATATCAAAACCACACAAATATTGAGATTCGAAGAAAATATTCCCACGCACACACAGAAGCTTAGAAGAAGATAAATACTTTTGAACTCTATTTCATTAAATCACCTGCTTCATACCCATCATACCATGTACATGCATCAGGCTTTTACAGGCACATTACAATTTCACAATTAAAAAATAATATAAAAACAACTAAATGCTACTAAGAAAGATATGAAATAAATGTTTTGGTGCCTATCACAAAATGAGGACCGTAGAGGCAACTATGAGCTGCAAATTTGGACTGCAAATTTGAGGGCTTTGATGTAGAGTAGCGCCTGAAATATTTAGGGTGGCGTAGCTCAAATGTTGCCTACATTAAATGAAGTTGGTAATCATTCTAAGCATATTCTGAACTTAAAAAATAGCTCCATCTTTAATGAATTGGTAAAAATTTATGTTACTTCCAATTTGATAGTAACTAATCAACACTTTTCTCAACCACCAACTTTAATTTTGAATATTGTGGAATTAAGTATCAGTATGTTTGGAGGTTAATTTCCTGTTTAATATTCCGTCCCTCCACTGCCCTAAAGAAAACCTATCATTTGCAAAATTATGGGTAATTATAAAAAAGCTTAAAAATATACATGAGTTTCATATAATGTTACATTGCCAATTTCAGAGGCAGAGAAAACTAAAAAGAACATTAAAACTTGACAAGGATTTTCATCCATTCATGTGATTCTTATTCTGGTTTTTATTGTGAGGGGCAAGTATACACTATTATAGGACTAATCTCTTGATAATTGTTATGGATGGCTAAGAATTTTTACTATAACAATTGCATTTTTTGTTTTTTTTTCAGGATTTGAAATTTGATTCTTTTTTCTAGAAGTGTATCACACACTTATTGGTACACCTATTAGTTGTACATGATTATGTGGGTGAATATTTCTTCCCAAAGCTCGCATACATGCTCAAACATGCATGGTACATATGATCGTTTTCTTGTTCTTTTGGTCAAACGGGCATTGTACCCATTGTTGGCTTGTTGCGATCAATAGTTGGTGCCAGGACCCATTTCGCCTATATATTGTCACAATAATTTGCCTAACATATATATATATATTCATAGATATGTGTAACCTAGGAGGAAGTAGGAGCTATATGGGAAAAAATGCTTGTAATAATGAGCCAAATAACATGTTAGCAAAGTCTTGTTTCTGATGATTATTTGTCTCTTTGCCTGAACATTATTGTACATACCTACAAAGTTTTTGCCTGTGACATTGCTGGGCGTGGATATAAATTTCCCAAATTTAGAATATATTTGTAATAATAATGATATATGTAGTGGAAAACATATTGAAATTGAAGTCAATGAAAAATCTAGGGTTTCAATCTTATACGTTTGGGCTAAATAGACGTGCAGCATGTGAGTGGACAAACCCATCGTTGTGGATAACAATTGACACAGACTAATATTTAATATTTTGACTCCTCAAATTCTTAAAACTCAGTTATTTTCATAAAATTTTATTATATTATAAATGACTATCAAGGATAATTGTTTTAAAAATTATTTCTTATTCATTATATTTTCTTAGTCACATGAAATTTGTAACTTGTATGTTTAAGTCAGCTCACTTGTAGATTGATTTTTTAAGAATATAATTTAACTTAATCGTTCAAGAGTCGAGATATATATGCCACGTGCCCACATAACTAGGGTAAATAATTAAATTGGACACGTATCCTAACTGTCTAGCAATTTTCTCCATATAAAAGAAAAAAAAACTCTCTCTAGCATTTTTCTGAAAAAAGTAATTTTAACATCCAATTAATGTAACTAATAAAAGCAAATACATTTTATAAATAAATCATTATAGAACATGCACTATTTTAATAATAACGAGTGCTTTTATATTCTAAACCACATCTAGTTTTCGAAGATGAATGGATTCAAATTAACTTGAATTGAGCCGACTAACCTTCTATGGGGACAATTAAGTTTGTGATTGGAAAAATTGTGAGATTTAAATTATTTCAATATAGTCGATTATAAGTATAATTATTTTATATAATTGATTATGCAAACACTAATTTAAGTTTAAATATATGAACTTAAAAATAATTTTAAAGTAGTGTATTTTGTTTAGATTGTATAAAAAAATTATTTTTACAGGGAAATTATTGAAACTAATGTAAAATGATTTTTTTAAATTATATAAAATACTTGACATTTAAGATTAATTTTGCAAAAGCATCATCATTATAAAACAGTTGGTCTCTACTTATCTATAATCAAAAGTTTCAATATGTTTTTAATTATAATCTAGTTTTCAGCTTAAAATTATTAATGTTTGGCTATAATCTATATTTTCAAATTCTTACTAATCCTTTTCAAAAAGTATATTTTACTGCTTGCTAAATCGGAATTGAGCTCCTCTAAAGTGAGAAGTTGATAAAATAAAAAAAAATAAAAGATTAATCATCTTTAAATAAATAATTTTTATTATATATGGGTCTCAGGAAGTGATATAAGGGTAAGTAGTAACTCTTCACTTTCTATCTTTAGGAGCCAAATCCAAATATAGCTCCCGCAACACAAATTTCTTGACTTAATTAAAGCTTTTCTCAAAGAGAATATGTGTCAAACTATTAATTAGAATCAACTAAGCATTAATACATTTTTTCCCTCTTTTTTTGGGGAGTATATGGTAGAGGTTATTTAACTATAGGTTCTTTTAACTTTCAACTCCTCTTGGAGAAAATACGAAAATGTGCACATCATAATTTTAATGTTATTGTAAATGAAAAATAATTTTGTATTATGAATTGCAGAAGTTCGTTTAGTAACAAAAGTAATGACAAGCTTTCACTATCTTTTATATTTTCAGAATATATTTTTTTTCATTCTTTCGTATTTTACTTGGCTCATAGTTTTCCAGCAATAATCGATGTATTAATCCTGAAAGGAAAAACAATTGCAGGGTCACTTCGGTTCCACATTCGAGTCTGATCCTTTTGTTTGTACTTGGAACATTTGCGAAACTTGGAAAAAAGGAGTTGATAAGTTTAAGTCCCGTGGTGTGTTCTGGATACGTCATACACCATATTTATTCCATGCAATTATCACAATATTCTCAATTTCTTCCTTTTTCCACTAAACCTTTGCGGTCTTTCACAACAATGTTGCTTGGATATGTGTCTTTCGGTGTATTCTTTCTTGATAAAACAATATTACTCTAATATAGAAAATTGTTAGAAGTTTTTAGCCAAAATAAAGATTATTATTATTGAAGTCTATCAAAATTAAAAATGTTGAAAATAAATTGATATAAAAAATTGTGCTACAACGAAATTGACGTTAAACTGAAAAATATCAAGAAAAAAAATATTATTATATATAATTTACCTAGGAATAGTAAATATATTATGTTATTTTAATTTGACAAAAAAAAATTGATTGTATGAAATTTTCGTTTTTCATCTAGGGCAAATAAAAGTATATTTTTCCCTTTTTTATTTTTTGGTTGTGTTTTTGCTATAATCTTAGCTCTTTTTATTATCCCTGTGCTCAGATAGTAGGTGGAACAAAAAAGAAGAAGGTAATACCAGGTTAAGAAAAAGAAAAACCCCAACGGTGCTATTTTTGCAAATTTCTTACGCAATAATTAACAAATTTAGTTTGAAGGACAAGTAATATTTTTTTTTTTTTGTAATTTGGTTTCTCAGAGTATCTATAACTGATAGCAGTGACTAATTTTTTCAATATGAGAGCTCCCTTAAGAGGGCAAATTTTTTGCTACAAGACTTTCGTGTCAAGAAATCGAACCATTGATTAGATGTTTAAGAAACTTGACTAGGTATGAATAAATTTTAATATTACATTCTTTCAAAGAAAAGATTTGAGAAGATTGAGTAAACATAATTCTACCACCTCCAACAAAGGTTTAAATGCAAGAATTGTATAATAAAAATTCATTTTCATGTAACAAGATCCATTTTCCTTTATTTCTTTCCTCTTGTTTGAACGAAAAGTAGATTTCTTTTTTTGGTGTAACACCAAGATATCTATCGTCGAGCACAATAACTAATATCTCATTGACTTGTTGGCATCTCAAAGGGTAGAACAATTGACCCGAAAATTTAAGGATGCTCCATACTCGAAGAAAAGTAGTTTTCGTGATATTTGGTATATTTAATTATGGAAACTAAAATGAAATGGAACAATCATTCATAATTAATAGTTCGATAACTTCATTGCTAGAAAAACATAAAATTATTAATTAAAGCGAATCTGACAGACATCTAATGTCATCTGCAAATTAACATTTTGAAAAGCAACAAAGTTTAATAATGTTATTAGCTTCAATTATCAAATTAGATTGGGTCTACTAATAGGGGATGAGTCTCTCACAACATAATGAATCATGGTTTCGAATAGAGGTGTCAAAATAGGCCGGCCCACTCGGTTTAGGCCCACCTTGCCAAAAAAATATGGCCGAAATAGTTAGCCCAGCCCATTTTAGGGTGGGTTGGCCCGCCAAAAAATAAATAAAATTTCAAGAAAATATTTTAAATATTTTCTTGAAATTTTTTTAAAAAAATATTTTTTATTTATGTATATCTAATTTTTCAAAGTTCATAACAACTATACAGCAACTTTAATTAAAAAATATTATTGTTAAGAGTGTTATTTGTGAGTTATAACACTGTTTTATTTTTAAGTTTTAACTTTAAGCGAATATTTTCAACTATATAATGTTACTATATTGATGAGTGTATAAATTTCTTACTTTTTTATCTTTTCTGGGTCATACGTTTCTTACTTTTTTTATCAACAAAATTATTAAATTTTTTTAAAAAAAAAGACTTGGCCTGGCGGGTTAGGCCCGCCCCAACCCGCTAAAACCGGAGGGTTAAGCAGGGCGGCTTAAGCGGGTTGGAATTTTTGACAAGCTAAAAACTTCAACCCAGCCCACTAAAATTGACGAGTTTGACGGACCAACCTAGCGAGTTCAACCCATTTTGACATCTCTAGTTTTGAATCGGGATTGGGGGAACCATATATTTACGTTTAGTACAATAGTACCTAGTTATGTTTCGAAGATAATTGCCTCCACTAAAAAAATCTTTAAAATAAATTTTAAAAAATGTGATAAGCTTTTGCCACTACAATTATTTAACTAAACACATATGAACCCGTGTTGCAACAACTAAACACTGATTTGCTTAAATTAATATATCAAAATACTCCCTATGATATCAACGCGCCCCAGAAAAAGAATAATGCCAACACTGATGCCAAAACCAATGAATTTTGGCCAGCTTCTATATTCTTCCGAGTCATACGTACCAAACTCAGATTAACCATGTGAAGTATTTGCAGTATTGTTTTCTAATAAAACTGCAACTTTTATATTGTATCCTTATATAATATAATATGACACTTATTTTTTAAAGTAAGGTATGAAATTTAATTTTTAAGTTACAAAAACTTTATCATATAATGGGTGAACACAACTCGAATTAAATTAATTATATAAATTTTAAATATTAGTAATTTAATATATATATTACAAATTTATTTAAAAGAGAGAAAAAATACTCAGTATTTTCAAGAATGTGAAGACAAACTTCTGGGGAAAATTATCTGTTTTCTCTCATTTATTTAATTCCCTTTTAGCAGGAGATAACCATGACAGTGGCCACTATACCAGGACCTATAAACTCCACTAGGCAAAATGTGTGGGGCGGTGTAGATTATGTAACAACATTTTTTTTCTACACACAAAAAGAGCTTTCAAGATTAAAATATGGTTCCTTTAGAGGTCATTTCACACATTCTAGTTGTTACTAGACAATTTTTCGAGTGTTCTATACGTGCCCTTGAGCAATTAACTATGTTGTTCTATTGGTGGAAAGTGTATCAAACTTTTTTAGCAATGCTAAAGTAGGGATTGGTCAAGCCTAGCCAATCAAATCAATGTTTTTGCTGGAAATCTAGTGAGTTTGAAGAGTCCTGAACGACTGGCCAACCCTTGTTTTCTAAATGCAGAGTGATGGAATGGCCTTTCATGATCAAAACCAAACCCACTTTTTACGTGTAGGCTAGCTCTTTTTGAAAGATTTGTATGTGATTGGGAGTAGTAGGAATTATATTCATCCATGACCCTCAAAAGATCTTTGTCGCTTGACAAATTCATCTAAATGTCAATTAGCCTCTGTTTTTGTTATAAAAGTTATTATTTCATGAACTATTTTATTAGATATATAATTTTTTGGCCAGCTAAAATGGTGATTTTATTGTGTCAATTTGGAATTAAGGGAAATAATTTGTCAAAAGTGTGATTTTACAATGACAACTTCACATAAAACATTACATGTAATAACTTCTATTAATAAAAATTGAGAGTTCAATTTAGTTTCTTTTTAGGACTATTTTGACAGATAATTATAAAATGATAGTTGTCTCGTGTAAATTATCATTGTCTCCTACTTGGACTATATGTAGTGGTTGAAATGTTACCCATTAAATGATTTACAGTAAAACTTTTTCTTTTTCTTTGTAAGTAAGAATCTCTTGCACTCTTTTCATCAACTTTTTGCTTCATTCCTTGGAGGTGGGAGCCCCATTACACGTTGAAAGACAAAATAGGCCTATGCGGGGTCATAGTTCCACAGAACCATTACATGGTAGGTTGTATTCAATAATTGTTACATCAGTGTAACAGGAGGGAGCCATGTAGCACCAAATTTGAATTAGGATGGGGAATAGATCATCTCATATTAAATTTTCACATGACTTGATCGTGTATAAACTTTTATTGCTGATTAAGAAAGTGTGACATGGCAAAGAGACATGACCAAAATTTGATAAATGGTGAAAATTTTCACATGAAAGGGTGATGTGTAAATTCCATATGAAATTATTCGTTCCTCACAACAATTGCCTAATCTACTCCACACAAATGTCTACCAATTTGTTCAAAGCACAAAAAAGCCACAATATCCTTGCAAAGATCTTTCACCACCTGCTAGTAGAGTCAAAAATGAAACCTGTCCTTCAAAAGAAATTGGGTTGTTTCTGTCTGGTCTCCACTCATGTCGGGCACTAAGCATTCTTGCATAACATCATCAGTCAGCTAAAACACCTAAGGCGGAAGAACCCTGAAAACATCGTACAGGAGAGCATCATATAGTTGCTGAATGCAATGAACCAACAAGGTGGAGCAGACCCATCATATCATGACTCTCTACAAAGTCGCCTTCAACTTCAATGTGCACAATAACTCTCTGCAATAACAACTAAGTCTTGTTCTACTAGGTAAGGTCGGTAAAATAGTTTAAGTTGAAAGCACAATGCAGTTTCCCTACAAGAATTGCCACTTTAAGAGTTGGTTCTGGAGCATATTTAATACATGCTCTATGAACATATAAAATCATTCATTTAATTTTTAATGTTTAAAAATTATATAACATATCTAAAGTGGGTGGTTGTGCATGCTTGTGGAATATGCAATAAATGTACGAGCATGCAAAAATTTATCGTCATGGCTACTTCTCACTTCAACCAACCTTTAGTTGATACAATAATAACTCCCCTCTGACTTTTTAACCAGTGACTTAAAGCCACCTTCTCATACAATATTCAATATTTTTATGAATCAAAGAGCAATGCAGCACTGTCTTTAACAAAATTTGATAATCAGTATCCTTAAAAGAGCTTACAACAGAGCTTAAGAGCTGATAAAATTATATTCTTAACCATTATCTTTAAAAATCAGAAGTAGCAGTTAGTTAAAGCCAATCATATGAGTGCTTCCTGCTCATCAAGCGTCTATATACTTTTGCCAACATTATCCGCTTCTTAGAGATTATTCTTAGAATAAAAGAACAGTTAAGTCCTGGAAAAGTGGAAAAACAATGGAGAATGAAGCATCATGATGATTATCAAATTATTAAATGGCTCCAACAACAAATTTGATGACAAAAGCATAATTCGAGGGAAAAATAAAAATAGATTGAATACAATAGCAGTGCATGATAATATATAACTTTTCTGCAGAGAAAACAAATAAGTAAAGTATTTTATTTCACTAATGCCCAATACTGTCAGCAATGACTAAACATCAAATATCAAACATAAGTACTAAAAGAACTACAAAACAGTAAAATATTAAATATTACCGACTAGTATTGATAATTAATGTGATCATCTTAGCTGTCTGGTTCCTGCTCATCCAGATTAAAAAATATATACTTAATCTTAAAAATATATACTTAATCTTACAAGCCATAACTATCTATACAATAAAAAATTATATACTGCCCAAATAAATGGAATGGAACCAATGACAGATAAAGAATTGCAAAGATTATAGGTTAATTAATACTATAATTATTACAATGAATCTTCCACCAAAAATCTCAATGATGAAAGAAGGGTTTAAGAAAAAGATGTGGCAGTGTTAAACCAAAACATTATTTGTGAACATGAATCAATTGAAATTATGTATTTGCTTGTTTCTTCATTGATGCCCTCTATGTTAGCATTGGATTTTTTGTCAGAAACAAATATAACAAGAAATACATAATACTGCTATATAAAAATTATATATATTGTTCTAGATAGCATAAATACTCAACATAGTGTTAATTTCAGAAAATTGACACAATGCAATGTTTTAATTTATAAATACTAATTAGGATGGAAAAGAACTCCATGCCTTGTTCCATTGGTCAAATAAAGTCAGGATATTTTCTTTAATATTTTAACTATGATTGTTGTTGAAACCGCATCAGCATTAAATAGCACAACAAAGCAATGGACATGCTATAAAAATGTCAGCATCAGATTAAGTTTCCTACAACCTAACACATTTAAGAAGTGGATCCGAGAACCATTTATCTTGCACTACAAGACTTCTCAAACTCATTTCACCATATTTTGTACTCTCTCCGTCCTCAAATAATTGTCCAGTTATACATGCGTACTGGAATTAAAGAAATGATTGGAAAAACATTAAAGTTAGAAAAAGTTAAAATTAATTTACTGATTTGTCCTTGTTTCTTTCTAATAATTCAACTTTCTCTTCCCCTTCACTATATCTCTCTCATCTTTCAATAGTATTTAATAGGTGTATTTAATACTACTTATATTTTTGAAATGAAGAATTATTTCTAGACAAAAGAAATTTTTAAAATGTACAATTATTCAAGAACGAAAGGAATCTATAACATGCATCAAGTCAAAACTGATCATTGGAAAACAAACAGAAATGTTAGCTTCAACGAATAAATCAGCTGCTAGTACTTTCATTAGGCCATCAAAACAACTAAATCGTGTTAGCGTTTTGATGAATATGTAGACTTAACAAACTGGATTGTGAATTTATTGGGAATCCTACAAGAGCCAAACGTTCTTTTTTCTCTGACAGATGGTCAGAACTGCATCTGGGTTCGAATCCTACTGAGAGGTCTACTAGGGATCAGAAATTGTTGAAGAAAGAACAAGATGTTTCTTTTGCTCTTTCCAGGCGATCGGAAAATAAAGAAATGGTTAATATATTCAAGATAATTATGTATTTACAAAATACTGTCTCAATTCATCCTTTTTCATCATATCCGAGATGGAATCTGGTTCCGAAGGATGAATTGGATAATTCCAATAAGATTTTATTCTTGAACAAAAATCCACTTTTTGGTTTATTTCATCTATTCCATGACCGGAACCCGGGGGGGGGGGTACACGTTACACCATTCTTTTGAATTTTTGGTTCTTTTTCTTGATTTAATTGCTTTAGTCATTCATCAATATTCAATTCATAATTACAGATGAAATAGAAGGGTTTCTTTTTTTGAATCCCTATCAAATTTACAGTAGAAGGACAAATTTAGAAAACTGTATTTATAGTTAGTTCATATATAACTAGTAGCAGTTAAGGGGTTTTGAACATAAAAAAATTATTAAACCAGGAAACCAAGGCATAATGGATTCAGTCAGTCTATGAGAAAATCAATACAAGTAAAGATGCCACAAGGTACCAAAATATGCCATCTACTCCTACCCTGAACAAACCCGCAAAGGCACTGTGTTGGCAAATAACTAAAACAGGACAATGTTAAGAAGTAATCTCAACTTGTAACCTAAGAATCACATTATTTGTAGTTGGCTAGTTGCATGGCCTTGGCTGGCTGGTTGGCCTCATGTGGCATAAATTTAACAAATATATCAACTTAGGTAGTGAATCAATTCATCATCAACATAACCCAATTACACAACATGACAACAATGAAGGAAGTAAAATAGTACATGCACCAGTTTTATTGGAAGTTTAATAAGAAGCTACCTTCATCTATCACTCATCAATGGTTCTTTAATCTATTGTTTAAGTACTGAACAAACGAAATCCATAAAGAGTAATATTAATATACACTCCCAAATCAGTCCTCCAAAGATATATGCAACAAAGTAAGTTCAGTCTCTCAGTATCTGCATCATATTAGTTCTTTAATGTATAATGTATATTTACACATCAACATAGTCCTAAAATTGATGGATACTTTATACCATGTAGAATCTCAAATCAATGTCGAAAATATTCGAAGGACTAATTGGATCCCAATTTGAGCTCTGTTTTTGTTTAAATTACAATGATGCATAGTTTATAAAAAGTCATTGACAAATATGTTGACACCAATAGGATTCAAATCACTCCAAAACACAAAAAACATAGGAAGTGTGGCAAGGATCAGAATTAAGGCTTTGATCAACGCAAGGAAGCACAATGGCAGCACAACAATGAATTGAAGCAAAAAGGCAATGAATTTATAACATGTAGGGAGAAGTCTAGATTGTCATTCCATACTAGAATGCAACCCACGCCTTTTTCTTACAACCCCTTTTTCAAGCATTTTTCTTTTGTTGTAGAAGAAGTTGCGAGTGTCACAGTGCAATAACTTAGCAAAGGACGGGGGCCTTCTTCACTTCAAACTCACTTCATTCATTCATTGCCTTTATAAAACATAAGCTTCAAAAAACACTGACACTGCTACCAAAATGCGTGTTCTTCCTTGCTCAAACCTTTTACTATAACCCATCATTTCCATGCCCTTGTTTTAAATCATGAAAAATAAAAACACAGATTTAGAGACCCAATTGAGAAAAGACTCGAACTTTGTCATGAAATTCAAACGGGTGGGAAAAAATTACCACTCTGGATGCAGCCAGAAAACCAAAATAAGTTTTTTTTAAAAAATGATTCATTTGAAGTGAAGGATTGAAATTTGAGACACAGCATCGGTGAGGTGTTGAAGGAGAGAGAAAGGAAGTGTTGAAAGGGATTAAGAAGCAGAAGAACAAGAACAAGAAGATATAGACAGCGCCGCCACAGAGAGGAGGTTGGAGGAGCCATGGAAATGTCTCGTGGAGCAGAAAAAGAGCGAACACGGGTTGTGGGCCCAGAGAAGCCCAAAACACTAGGGTTCTGTTTAGATTCGGCAGATTTCGGATTTTCACAGGCTTAATGGAAAAACCCGATATGCTATGGGCCCAAACAAACCTCACCTTAAAATTTATATTTACCAGTGAATTGATAGGCATCAGTCCACATTTTTTTTATTTCCGTATTTTTTTAACATTTTTAATTTTTTTTTGTAATTTTCCTCTACTCTCAATGTATTAAGGTCATTTTGGGAAAAAAGAAATCTGGACACTAAAAAATTATTAAAATGAAATATTTTCTTTATATATAGTATAGATACATAGTATAGGTTAATAATAAATGTTAAAAAAAATAATAGTTAATGTACGACCAAGAAGTATATTAATGATTAATGATGTAATTTTGGCTCAGACAAATGACCAAAAAATTCTGACTAGAAAAAAAAAATTGATGTAATTTGACCCAAAAAAATCATGTAAAAAGTTTATATTTAGTGCCCTTATGTCTTATTAAGATTTTGATTTAGTTCTAATCTTTTTTTCAATTTCATTTATGTTCCCAACATTAGCAAAATATAAATAATACTTAAATTATAAACAGAAACTTAACATTTTATGTTTTGTTATGATTTCTAATAATGTAATATGATATTTTATGTTTTATTTTAATTTTTTAACATTGCAGTTTAATCTCTGTATCAATTTTTTTTCGTTAGTAATTTGGATGTTGTGTATTGGAAAATAAATACAAGATTGAAACGCTTTAAAATTGTTACAGGACATAAATAGAACAAAAAAAAAACTTTTAGAACTAAATCAAAACATAAGTAACATGTGAGAAACTTAAATACCCAAAATTATATTATATATGGATTTAATTTACATGCATGTTAATATATATTGTTTAGATAGATATTCAATCATGTACTATCAAGATTTGACTTTTAGAAGAAGTTGATAAAGCGAACAAATGAGGGTTAATCATCCTTTGATGAATAACTTCTATTGTGTAAATCCCACTAAATGATACAATGGTGATTAACTTATCATTTTTGCATCTTACCAATCTCTTCACTTTAGATGTCAAATCCAGATTTTTACAATAATAAAAATCTTTGACTCAACCACTCATTAACTAAAAGTTTTACAAATAAAGCTTGTGAGTGGATTTTTTTTATACTATTATTGCTTCTAAATTAATCTTTTATATTATTGACAAAAATTTATATTAATGAATTATTATGTTGACAAAAAAAGCGTTTACAAATTATTGCAAATAAGTTATAAGTTGACCAGACGTAATAATAATTTTCTATTTTTATTTAATATAAATGGAAAATGAGTACCTTTTTATTGGTATATTCTTGGCTTATAAAGATAATAATAATTATAATAAATTTATATGTGAATTAATTTTTTATATATTATCTTTTTAAAAAAATTATATAAATATTTAATCATATGTTACCACAGTTTGATGTAGTTTTATTGCATATTTTTATTTTGATCTAAACACAATCAAATCTTGTTATGTAAATGACATTTGAAGTAAAAGGAGGAGAGTTAAACGTTTTCTTTTAAAGGGTGTTAAATCAAACTCATTGTTGACTGGATAATATTGTAAAAAAAAATTTATATTATTACTACATTAATTATTAATGCATTAATTTTATTTTGGTCATATCACTTTGTTTTTATGTAGGTCATATTGCTATTTTTATATACATTATTACTACAAAATTGTATTATCTTATATAAATTTCACACACACACACACACATATATATATATATATTAAACTTAAGGTATTAACTGCTAGAAATAATAATTGATCTCCTCAAGACATAAGACTCAAATATATAGGTCTTGCATCTAGCTATAGAATCATTTTCATGCACACTGTTAATAATTAAATTCATGACTAAATACTTAAAGAATTTAATTAGTTATCAATTATGTTTGATATCATGATTATATATAAATCTATACTATATAGTTCTTTTTAACTATTTTTTGGTATCAAAAATTTATATTTTCTAAAATATCCTTAGTGCACCAGGAGTTAGAGAAAGTTAGAAAAATAAATGAAAGAAGTTAAACCAAATTGAAAGAAATTACAAGGTCAAAATAGTCTAATTAAAGCACAAATACTTGATTATTCACTAGTATAATAGAATATAAAGTATCCTAAAAGGAAAAATAGCCGAATTAACAAGACAAAGTACAAAAACAGAAGAAACAAAGTAGAATGAAAATTTCTTGGTGTCCTGCCCATCAAATTAGCGTGTAGAATTGGTGCAACTGCCAAAACATGTAACCACTCGTGTCTTTTTGCTTCCCCCAACCCAAAAAAAAAAAAAGAGAAACTTTGGCGTCTGATGTGTCCTTCCTCAGACTCACTGCCAAACCTCGCGCATTCCATAATTCCTGGAAAATAATTAAGAATTAATAAAATAAAATAAAAACTGAATGAGGTTGTAGCAACATAACGTTCCCGATTCTTCATTCTTTATTTATTAATTAATTTTGCTCCTTAAATATTTTTTAAATTATATTGCTTATAATTTTCAGATTTTTCTATTATCATATTTTCAAATTTACATTAATTGTAACGAAATTTTAACACAAGATTCCATGCATTTTACCTAAACTTCTATGTACCTTACTACTAAATCAATTATAATAACTATAATTTTTAGATTAATTTATATATTTATCCGATATCTATAAAATTTAATAACTTTAGTATCTTTGTATGTTAAGAAACTAATATTGATATCTTTTAGTTATTGTTAATTTTTTTTGGCTAAAAGTTAGTTAAGTGTCACGCTAACTTAACTTATTAAGATTTATAAAATCTATGATTAAATTACATGAAAAATCATAAAACCAGAAATTATAATTTACTTTCTCGGATTCCAATTACTCCCCGCACTCCACAGTATAAGTCGCTTTTAGGTCATTTCAATAAGTCATTAATTATTTCATATCTTTTTTACCTTTTTATTTAATTAGAGAGAGAATAAGTAGGTGTGAACTTATTGATATATTTAATTGGGGAGAGAATGAATAAAAATTAAGTAATAGACGAGTATTTATCTCTTTTATTTTAATTTTTAAAAAATCAATAAAATCTAATTATTATCTTAAATCATATACATAATTTAAAAATGATTTATATTAGAGAATTGGAGAAGAGTATTATATACTCCACCAAAAGAATTCCAACATTATAAGAGGGAATTATTTGTTTAATTGATTTTCTGTTTACAAAAGATCAATTAATCCACGTAGCAAAATGATAAATCAATTATTAATTAATTAATTCCCTGCAAACCCCACTGTGTGTTGTGTGTCATACACACACCCAAATCGTACACATAAATTCTCCTAACCTTCTGCTGCATTTTTTCTTTCGTTTAGTTTTAATCTTTTGCCTCTTCCAATTTCAAAATTGCTTGTTTCTAGGGAAAAATTTTTCTCGCTTCGTTTTCCCGGGATTTCTCGCTCTGCGCGTTCTCGCCCTAATCCATTCCGGATCGAAAACCAACACTTCCCCAATCTCTCTCGCCGCCGCGAATTCACAAAGACCGAACAAGAAGAAGAATCAGAATCACTCGATTTTCTCATCGTCCCTCCGTCCGTTAGTCCCCGTCATTGTTCCTTTCTAGGGGTATCGGAATCGGAATTCTGCAGGTTTCTCAGTTTGATTTTCGGTTTTCGCAGACGCACGTGATTCGAACGTGTTATCGGAAACCAATTCCTCAGGCGTTGAAGTTTTCGTTCCCGAATTGTTGGAGAGTTTTTTTTTTCTTTTTTTCATTTTCATGCTGCGGCTCCGATGAGAAATTAGGGTTTTACAGCAGCATGATAGGTAATCGAATGATGAAAACTGAAATGCCGAACCTGAAACGCTGCAAGCTTGAAGAAGAAGAAGAAGAACATGATTCTGAGAGCTACGGTTGTTCTGTGAATCTGAAGAAGAAAAAGAAGCTTAGTAAGGTTGATGCTGCTGAAGATTTCAGCAGCGGTTCTGGCTCTTGGTGCAGCGAAGGATCGTATTGGAATGGTGGTGGTGAGGTTCAGTCCAATTCCAATTCCGTGAAGTTGAACGGTAAAACGGCGCCACGTGGCGGCGGCAAAGGGCAACAGTCACCGCTGCCACCGCCACTCCTGCGGTCCTCGCGAGGCCGCCTTCAGACTCTGCCATCGCGGTTCAGTGACTCTGTTTTTGATTCGTGGAAGAGCCGCGCGATCAAAGTGGAAGAGGACACAGATTCCAGCTTTGAAGATGATAATGATAACAAGAGATTTATGGAAAAGCAGGAGAAGAAGAAGGATGATGATAATGATAATAATACTGATAAGTATAAGTATGGCTCTGAAGAAGTGAATGTGGAAGTGGAAAAGGATGGTTTCGTTAATACTGAGAGTAACACTTCTGGGATTAGTTTTGAAGGTGCTGTGGGCCAGAAGGTGAATAACGGGAATGGTGGTGTGAAGAGCAAAGAGGTTTACAAGCCAGAGGATTTTGCTTTGGGTGATATAGTTTGGGCCAAGTGTGGGAAGAGGTTCCCTGCCTGGCCTGCCGTTGTGATTGACCCCATCTTGCAGGCCCCGAAATCAGTACTCAGCTGCTGCGTTCCCGGTGCACTCTGCGTCATGTTCTTTGGATTTTCGAAAAACGGAACTCAGAGGGTAAAACTTCTCTCCAAATTTTTATCTGTGGCAAGGTTTCTTGATAGCAGTTGCTGTGGTAGTGTGATTACTGTAACCGATGTGACCACTATTGCTAACTGCAATTTAAAAACACGAATGAATGTGGATGAATTTGAGTTATTGTTGATGTGCAGGACTATGCGTGGGTGAAGCAGGGAATGATATTCCCCTTTGCAGAATTCATGGAAAGGTGTGTGTGGTTAAATGGTTTTTGGCTGCAGTTGTTTATGCACTAGTATTGGGCGTTTGCTCATTCAAATTTTTTTGTGTATATTCAGGTTCCAGGGTCAGACCCGGTTGTACAAGAGCAAACCATGCGACTTTCGAATGGCACTGGAGGAGGCAATGTTGGCAGAAGATGGTATTCTGAACTCACAATTTGGAACAGAGGAACTAACTAATGTAAAAGGTCATCCTGATGGGCTTTTCGAGGCCACTGCTCCGTGTGTTGATCAGGAATATTGCTGCCAGGATCAGGTGAGATTAATTTTGTTTATTTTGTTCTATATCCCATCATGGCTTGATGAGAGCACTTATAAGCTTTGTTTTGCATAGAAAGTGGTTTTAGTCATGTTGAGTTGTAGTTGAGAGAGGCTGCAATAGTCAACATTCCTTTTTTGATGGAAGGAGTAAGAAGTAATGAGTCCCTACGATAAATACTCTGTTGCAAGGGATAGAGCTAGAAAGAGAGCAATACCTCAGGAGGCCAAAAACAAGCATTTAAGAGAGAGAGGGGGGGAATTAGATAAATTATCATTTTTAAATTACATGAGAAATCACTTATTTTTTGTTTAAACCATAAGGAGGTGCAGGCCCTGTCTCTTAGCTACTTGTTTGTCTTTTGAAGTAGGAATTCATGTATGAATGTGACACATTGAATATTATGCAATAGAAAACTGTCAAAGGTTTAAATTAAGCACAAGCATGTTGTCATGCGACGGGTAACCTATCATTGTCGTATGATTTGAATCTTTTCAGTAGTGAGAAGTGCCTCTCTTTCTGACTCTTGTTGCTTTTATTTTTTTATCCGGTGAATATATTGCAGGATACAAGATGTTGTGCTGGGTGTGCTTTGATGTTGCCGTGCAAAACCATGAAGAAGATTAAGGACCCAAGTGGTGCACCTCAATTTTATTGCAAACATTGCTTTAAGGTTTTGCAGAATGGATCATTTTAAATGCTCTCAAAATTTTCACAATAAATTTATAGCAAACATTTGATTTTCAAAATTTTTTATTCTATCTTACAGTTACGAAAATCAAAACAATACTGTGGTATTTGCAAAAAGATTTGGCACCATTCAGATGGTGGGAATTGGGTGAGATTGTGTTTTTTCAATTAGGTTTATGTTCTTTTAATTTTTTTATTTACATTGGTTTTAATAAACTCAAATTTTGATACCTTCTGGGGCTGAACTCTTTGAATCAGGTATGCTGTGATGGTTGTAATGTTTGGGTGCATGCTGAATGTGATCAAATTTCCAGCAAACTTTTCAAGGTTCTGTTTTTTGTTTATTATGGCATTACATAACTCTTTTGTCTTGAATTACATTTTTTGAAGTCTCCCTACTTCACAAAGTAGTGAAAGTTAGACAACTGGTTTCTTGTTGCAGGATCTGGAAAATATAGATTATTATTGCCCAGAGTGCAAGCGAAAATTCAATCACAAATTACCAGCATTAGCAGAGTGCAAGGGAAAATTGAATCACAAATTCCCAGCATCACAAACGTACAAGTCACAAATCAAGTATGTACTAGCTGTCGCTTCCTTTTCCCTTCTTTTCTGGGGTGTTCAGCTTTTTTGTTATGTTCTTTAAAGCTTATGGATTGATATTTTTTTGAGACAGACCGGTAGAGAATAGCCAAAAACCTGTTGATATACCTGAGAAGGTAATTGTGGTGTGCAATGGCATGGAAGGAATTTACATCCCAAAGCTTCATTTGTAAGCCTTCAGAACTTGCATTTCATGGGATTGATAACCCAAGTTAAATATTTTGATTTCATATTTATTGTGCAAAGCAAAATTTTATATATTTGGTACCATTTCAATGCATCCCATATTTCTTTAGATGCTCTCTCTCCACCTTTCCATTGTTATCTTTCCTTTTGCTCCCTAGGAATTTCCAGAGGAAGTTTCTGCAATTATATCCCTTTTTCCCCTAATTAATGCATTTGCCTCTATTTATCTGTATGAATTTTTGGCAGACAACCACATTGGCATTTATCCAATATTATTTTGATTCTTCTGAAAGATACTACCACCTTCAGTCTAAACTTGTTTATCAATCTGACTGGTTTCTGTATCAGCAAAACATTTTCTGTTCTGACTTCTTAGAACCCAACCAAAAACAAAAAAAACTATTTGAAGAATTTTATCGAGCTGCTTGTGATCGCATTTTCTTTCAGAGTTATGTGCACGTGTGGCTCTTGTGGTTCAAGGAAGCAGACATTGAGCGAATGGGAAAGGCATACGGGTTGCAGAGCCAAAAAATGGAAACATAGTGTGAAAGTGAAAAGCACAATGCTACCGCTAGAAAAATGGGTTTGTATTCTTACTATGTTAGAGGCTTTCAAAATCTTTCTTGTGGATATTCTGTGTTGGTTGGCTATGAGTTTAAGTGTTTAACAGTCATGAAGTATGCGTTCTATCACTTGGATTTCTTAAACATTGCCTATTATACCTTTTTTTCCCTTGAAAATCTCTGCACTCAGTATGAGGAGATAGTGTTGTATAGGGGTGTAGTTGTTTATTTTTGGGACCTTTTTTCGTTACTAGGTAGTGTTTTTTTTTCTCATTTTTGACTGAATATAAATTACTGCAGATCACAGAAAATATTTCACAAGATGGAGTTCCCCTGCAGTTAGATCAGCAGCAGGTGCTTGGCTTTTTGCAAGGTAAATCTGCTTTTTATACAAACTTTTACTTACTGAAGGCTTCCCTTTGAGTCGGTAGGTTTACATTGCAGATACTTGCTTTCCCTTGAATATATCTTTAAAGGCAGAGATTGATTTTACTTTTACCTTATTGTCACAGAGAAGTATGAACCTGTTCATGCAAAATGGACAACAGAAAGATGTGCCGTTTGCAGATGGGTTGAAGATTGGGAAGACAATAAAATTATTATCTGTAACAGGTGTTCTCATTATTCTTCATGATCTTTGTCCCTATGTTGCATGTTTATTAGGGATGTGTAGCATTTTGTTTCAAATTTACAAGGCTTATAGGTAGAAATGTCAATAAATATGTGTTTTCTTGTTCATGCATTGTCCAGGTGCCAAATAGCAATCCACCAAGAGTGTTATGGGGCTAAGAATTGTCAGGATTTTACTTCTTGGGTTTGTAGAGTATGCGAAACTCCAGATGTTGAGAGGGAGTGTTGCCTCTGTCCTGTAAAAGGTATGCCACATTTAGTAGTTTGGGTAGTCTGTACTTATTGTTCTTATGTCCTTTCCTTATGCTGCTAAGTTCTTATGTGAGTAGTAAGTGACCAAGTGGTGGATCCAGCTATCAAATTCTCTGCTAAGAAGGGAGGCTTTTCTATTCATATAAACAAATAGACCAACTTTCTATTATTCACATTTTCTTCAGTGGATTGTGAATCTCCATTCTCTAATGCAACCATTTACCATTCATTTCCCGTTTTTACATTGTTAAGGAGAATCCTCTCATAAACCTCACGCAAATGTGGTTGTAATTAATAATTATATAGAAGTCCTAACACTGAATTTGCCATTTGTTATGCCTTATTCTTTTTCTCATTATATTTAATCTTCCATGGCAATCCAATGCTAATTTTCTTATCCTGTGTGGGATAAAAATGGTTTGTAGGAGGTGCTCTAAAGCCAACTGATGTTGAGATGCTGTGGGTTCATGTAACATGTGCTTGGTTTCGACCTCAAGTTGTTTTCCAAAATCATGAGTTCATGGAACCTGCCGTAGGAATCCTTAGAATTCCTCCTAGTACCTTTGTGAAGGTAAAACTCTGGGCTAAAAGGTTATATTGGCTTTTGTTATCAGTTGGTATCAGTTATAATATTACTCAAAATGCAATGTACCTTTTCTTAAGCTATCCAAACAAAACTAATTCCCTCCTAATCACTTTTGGATGAACATAAAGCTCATTGTTTCAAAATATTTCTGCTCAAAAGCAATTCTACACTAATTATCCAAACTGCACTATATAATTTATATTAGACCTTCAATTTTTTTTCCCATTTTGCTCAGTAAGATGGTGGTAAATGGTGAGGTTGTTATGTGATCCCTTGGCTCTCCTTTTCTTTTTTCTTTCTTATTTTTCTTTCTTTCTTTGTTTTTTCTTGTCATTGTGGCTGCAGACTTGTGTGATCTGTAAACAAAGCCATGGTTCCTGTACAAGTTGTTGCAAGTGTGCTACTTATTTCCATGTGATGTGCGCAGCAAGAGCAGGATATAGCATGGAAGTAAGTTCGATGCTTGTTTGGCACTGTAATTTTTTCTCGTCTCTTTTTTTTTCTCTTGGCAGTTTTGTCTTTATTTTGGAGGGCAAGAGCATCCTTTCTGTTTTCGTCCTAAATAAATAATTCCTTTAGTAGTTTGAATTTGATTATATGAGGATAGCTGCTGGGGAAATATGTTAATATTGTTTTAACTTACAGTTGCATTCTATGGAGAAGAATGGGACTCAAATAACAAAGAAGCTAATCTACTGTGCATTTCACAGGTTTGAGCTGTGGTGATTTAAACATAGTTAATGATTTTTCCACATTCTTTTAAATAATGGACTTTTACATGTTAATTCCATTTCAGGGTCCCAAATCCAGAATCAGTACTAGTTGTACATACTCCCCTGGGTATTTTCTCTCCCCGAACCTCACTTCAAAATCATAAGAGATGCTTCAGGGGATCAAGGCTGGTCTCATCAAAGAATGTAGAGCTTATTGAATCTTCAACCTCTGAAAGTGACAAGGTTGAGCCATTTTCTGCTGCCAGATGTCGTGTGTACCGAAGATCTCCTAATAAGGTGATGATTCCAAATAAACAATTATGGCCATAATAGTATATTTATTTGTCTAGTCTTTTGTGTTTTTCTTGGGTTTGTTATATTTATAGCGAGTCACTTCTGGTGTTTTTGTTGCAACCAATGCCATTCCTTCATTAATGCCTGGTGTTAATACTTTATAGAAACATGTTAACTACTTACATTATCTATTTTTTTTTTCCAATCTGGTCTCATTCAATACATTTTCTGCTATATTGCCAGAGGGCTGATGTGCCAATAATTCACTTACTGAGGGGACCTTGCCATCATTCTTTAAGTGCGATAACTCAGTTGAACAGCTATACGGTAATCTTCATACCGAAAGTGTTAGAACTTAAAACTTTTTCTTTTGAAAAATCGAAATAGATAACCTAGTCCTTTTGAGTTAGTTATGATTGTAGTATATGATGAAAAAGTTGAATTTTATATCTCATAATCTTGCTTTTTGATAGGATGGTGAAAATTCTAAAGTATTTACTTCTTTCAAGGAACGTCTTCACCATTTACAGGTTAATTCCATTTGCTACAGTTAGTTTCTTCATTTTTAGTAAATCGTATCTCCTGTCTTTTAGTTAAAGTCAAGTATTCAACTTTTAATGTTCCATTTTTCAGAAAACGGAAAAGCTTCGAGTTTGCTTTGGAAAATCGGGTATTCATGGATGGGGTCTCTTTGCTCGTAGAAATATACAAGAAGGAGAGATGGTAATTTGCTACATTAAGCTGGTCAATGAATCATAAGATAGATACTTGTTGCTGTTTCTTCTAAAGACATTATGTTTTTTTGTGTTTGTCTGAAGGTTGCCGAGTATCGTGGTGAGAAGGTAAGGCGTAGTGTTGCTGATTTGAGGGAAGCAAAATACCGTTCAGAAGGCAAAGATTGCTATGTGAGTCTCTTGTTGAAGATTATTTTTAATTTGTCTTTACTCTCACTCACTTCTTTTTGGCTTAACATAATGAAACCTATTTTATTGTTGTACAAACTAGGGGATTTCTCCGGTACCCTTATAAAATTCAAGGTTATTGGTATCTTTTAGTTATTTATAGTTAAGAATGAACTACGTGTCACTAATTGAAGTTTTTGAAATCTATCAAACCAAAGGTCAAATTACAACCGTTGATTACACAAGAGATACCGGTATCCTATGGGTACTGAAGCAAAAACCATAAACTAGTTTAGTTTCATTTGTGCTCTTTTAATCCTATATGTGGTTCAAGTGCCTGTTTCAGACAGCTTTATTGTTACAATTCACATTGAGAAAATAATGGAGCTGATGTGATACATTTGTCGTCATGAGGTTCTCTCACCTGATGAGCTCATCTTTTAGATTGAGCTATCTTCATGGGCTTAAGTCATAAATTTCAATGATTCTGTTAATATTAGAATTCATTTATTCCTGATCTTAACAACAAACAAAATATATTACACAGCTGTTCAAGATCAGTGAGGAAGTGGTAATCGATGCAACCCACAAGGGCAATATAGCACGGTTAATTAACCATTCTGTAAGTTATTACTGAACTCTGCTGTAACTTTATAAATATTGTTTTTCAGTCTCTCTTAATGGCATGCCCCATGAAGTTGTCCAATTCTTTTTGGCCGGCGGTTATTGTTCTCATCATCTTAGGCTTTAATCTAAATTCAGATTGCATTCGCCTGCTAGAAGAACTTGATCTGGTTCTATCCAGAATCTTGTTGGTTTCCTTGTACTTTAATTCCTCTGCAATGCCAAAAGAAAGAAAAATGTGGCAAATGTTTTGTTTAGATTGTGAGTATTGTATGAATGAGAAAAAGGTATGACTAAAAGACATGTATTATGTGGTTTTAAATAAAAGAATATTGAAAAAAAAATAAAGAGGGAAAGAAAGATAGAAAGAGTCCTGATCTTCGACCTGACTTATGGTGCAGTGCATGCCAAATTGCTATGCAAGGATTATGAGTTTTGGTGATCAAGAGAGCCGGATTGTTCTTATTGCCAAGATGAATGTTTCTGCTGGTGAAGAATTAACGTACGGTTTGTTGTGTCTGTATTCTTCTAACGTATACTTTTACTGATGGTATTCCTTCTTTGGCAGAAAAATTTTGATTAGTCTGACATGATTTACATTTTTCTTTGATGTTGCAACAGGTATGATTACTTGTTTGATCCAGATGAGCAGGATGAACTGAAAGTTCCCTGCCTTTGCAAATCCCCCAATTGTAGGAAATTTATGAACTAGGGTTCACATTTTTTTTCTTTTTGTTACCGGAGCAGTTGCAGTTACCTAACCATAGAGTAAACATTCGTCCATTGATTGTGTAAATTTTTTTTTAATAATTTTTTACAGTTTCATAATTGTATATCATTTTGATTTTGATAATAGAATAAATTAGGAAAGTTCAGAGCAATTAGATGAGGGCATTTTTCTGAATTGCCTCATGGTTCCTGTATATATTCTCGAAATTGTTTGACATTTGGAACAATTTGAAGACAAAAGGTGCATAAAAGCACTGATATATTCATTTAAGTCTTGACAATGAATATAAAGGATTCTTTCATACAGAAACTCACCAATGTGTGTGGCTACAAATTTTTTTACATTTTCCCAGTGTTAAAAAATTCCCAACCACGTGTGAAGAATCTGCGATTAATTCCGTGTCTAGGTTGTTCTTTTTGGCTCTCCATTGGAATCCTTACCATATTTGTGGCTGAAGTATGTATTTTCTTTCACAAGAGAAAGCAATATCGGGTCGAGGTATCTGCTCTTAAAAAGGATGCACTGTGGCGAGAATTTCTAATAATGAGTCTTATTTAATGCTGAAAGGATTGATCATGTTGAGCTTGAATTGGTAAGATTTTTAATTTATGATGTAGTTAGTTCGACAGGTTGAATTTATAGTTGAACTGTGATTGAATTAGAAGCTTTTGAACTCGCAACATAATTGATTTGCATTTTAATTGGATTTCGGTTTGGTTCAAATTTAGTTTTTTTTTTCGAATGATTTAAAATGTTGATTTTATTCCATTAACAGGATAACATATTTGATAATAGTTATCAACTATCAAGTAAATAGAATTCAATTAAACATAAACAAAAATGAATTGTTCACATGATTATGATTCGTACGATTTATATAAGCAATTTATAAATTTATAAATAAAAAACAGTTCATAACATAACGTTTTTTATCCTTGGTTGAAACTCTTTTTTTTTCAATTGCGTTTTGCATATGTCTAATGAGCTCATGTTCTTGGGTTCAAGTTTATTGTTGGAGGCAAAGTCCATTGAAGATTGCCAACAAGACAAAAAAGTATATTTTGTACGACCAAATAAAAGCTTCAAAATCTAAAAATTATTATCAAAGTTGTGATTTCAACTTATTGTTATTTTCTATTATTTTATGGGTTTTACTAACTAGTGTTTTTAAGGCATTAGTGAAGAGTTTTAAATAGTAAATTTTTATTGAGAATATGTGTTTTTTTAAATTTTGAGGTGTAGAATCCATCATTAACTTTTTATATTTACTTTTAGTGAAACCTTAGCTAGTATCATAATATAATTCCTTATTTTGTTTATATTTATTTTTTTGAAATTTAAAGGTTTAGGCGCGCCTATATAAAGAGGTGGGAACCTCACCAGAACCGTTGCGTTTGAAAGAGTTGAGCTCAGAGCCGAGGGAGTGTGGTTCTTCTTCTTCTCTCAGCTTCTCTGAATCTCACAGCTTCACTCTTCGGCTTTCTGAAGCTCAATGGGGAAACACCTCCACAGCACCACTTCCTCCTCCGTAGGCGAGGTGCCGCCGCCGCAGGGAAAGCGAATGCGGAGGAGCAACACCACCATCTGCTCCTGCACCTCTCCTCGTCCTCCTTTCCTCTCCGCTCATTCCACTTTCTCCTGGTTATCTCTCTCTCTCTCTCTCTCTCAAATCTTCCGTCAAATTCGAAATTTCCATTCCAGTAACTTCGATCGCGCATACATATAAGTATATATATAAATGTTGCATAATAACTGGATCTAAACGTGATCGAGTGCTTAGCTATGCATTTCTAACTTTCAGATCGGAGCTTCTTCATTCGGATTAATTTCATTCTGAATCCGTTTCTGTTCATGATTTTTTTTTCCATTAGTGTTGTTTTTTTTTTTCATTTTTAGTTGATTTGTGTCGTTTTCTCTGTTTTTTTTGTGCTTCTACTTAAACGAATCAGTTGAATCTCTGTTTGTTCTGAGAGTATACAAAGAAATCTGCACGTTTATTGGTAGATCTAAGTTTTTTCTTTTTTCGGATTTGTTTGCTTGCTCAATGAATTTTTTAATAGGATTGTGGAGAAAACGAGTTTCAGATTTTGAGATCGCTTGTCTGAATGAATCGCGTTCTTGCGAGAGATTTTTTGACGTATGAGGAAACGAGAGAGCTGCATCATCATCATCATCATCAGCTAGTGTGATTTTGTTGATTTGAAAACATGTTGCTTCATCTCGAACGTTGAAGTCGAGATTCCAGTTCGCGCGCGTTTTTCTTTCGATCACTCTGCGAGCTCGTGTTTTCTCAATTTTTTTGGAATCGCCCTTCGAAACTCTCTTCTGTGTTCTGACGTGTGTATTTGGTTGGTTTTCGCGGTTCTTCTAAAAATAGAAAATGTTCAAATCGTCGTTTTCTAATGTATGTATTTGTGTGTGTTTTTCTATAGGTTTTATATTGTGCCAAATAGTAATAGTAGAACCTGTGACTTCTTTTTCTCTGTCTAGATTTTGGTTAATTATTAAGAGTAATAGTAGTACATGATCATTAATTATTTGTCAAAGTTCTTGTAAGATTCTCTTAATTATTGGAGTGCAATTGAATAAGTGACAAGAATGAAGACTATTCATCAATAAAAAATTCAAAATGCTAGAAATAATATTACATCACATTCCTATAAAAGTTCAGAAATAAAATTTGACTATTTTCTTTTGGGCTTACCTAACCAGTGTTTTAAGAGTTTATCTATTTTTGTTTGAATAATTTTAATACTCATCTTTTTTTCTGAACGAGTAGGTGTAAAGAGGACATATATGGTTAAGAGTAATATTATTTAGTTATAATTAATTAATTGATCAATTAATTATTCGAGTTAATCTTAGAATTTGTTAAAGTGATAAAAAAGTTAAAAATTGTTTATCTATAATCTATAAAGAAAAAGTAAAAATTAATACCAATTATTTGATAAAAATTGTGTGGATAAAATTCCAACAATTTAGTTCTTCTCTCTTGATTAATTGATTATTTCCGTTTTGTTTAAACAATGTACAATTCTGATTGCTGAACGAGAAGGTACGATGAGGACATTTGGACAGAGATTGCTAAGTTTCTGGATGGAAAATCTCTGGTGATGCTGGCAGCAACAAACCGATGGTTCCGCCGCGCTATCTTGGATGATGGTATATGGAAGTTCGTGTGTCTACGTGATCTTCAGGTCCCACCCCCACAACGCGTGGCATTCAGGTGGAGCAAGCTGTACACTTCAGCCTTTGGTAAGGACGAGTTCTTCTACCTTCCCTTAGCGTTTAAATGCTCTCCAATTAGTATATTATTATTGCTGCTTATTCTCTCTATTTAAAAGTAATTGTCGAATGTTAAAATTTTATTATTTTTGTAAATAACTGTCTATTTAAAAATTTTAGACAATATTTATTATTTTCTTTCAATTTTATCCTCTAGCTAAAGGAAATAGAGTAAATAGGAAAAATAATTCAATAATAGAGATATTAATGTGAAGAATAGTATTGTAAAATTTATCTAAATGTTGTTAATATTGACACATTTCAATTATATTATTAATTTACGTGTACATTTAAAATTAGATCATTATTCTCAAATGAAGGGAGTAAATGAACTAGGGTTTTATTTACTAACAAGTAATTCAAGGACACTTTTTAAAGAATTTAAAAAGAAAAAATCCGGTTAAGAAATAAAGTTTTTTAAAATTTTCATATATTAAATGTATTAAAAAATTTAATACTTTTTTATTTTTTATTCTTTAACAATTTGAGTATTCATTAGCAAAAATCCAACGATTTATATAGACTGATTGGTAAAGCAAAGGCTACCATACGATGCACTGCCACCGTCCGATTAACTTGGATCTTGAATGATATTGCAGATGGGAGCCACTCCTTCATGTTCCGTCAGCAGGAGAAGCACATTGGTGAGTTGGTTCACCAGGCGAAATTTCATTTTTCCTTCTATGAAATAGTCCTGTTATTTGGATTTAAATTAGGAATTTAGGCTTTTCTTTTGATGGGCAAATTAGGAATTAAGATTTCATTGTAATAATTTATATAAAAAATATATTTTATTCGTCCTAGGTGTGCCATTTTATGTGAAAAACATCTCTGAATATGAAACTAGAGGTATGAGTTTTCTAATGGAAAACTGTGTCATATACGACCTAAGTGTAGGACACAATGTTAGTGTATCGGTGGAGAAATTCACAACAAATTTTAATAGATCTCACGCACACTGATTACCGTGTCCATAGTGACCAATGTGCTTGCAAAAAAACTGTTACGGGATATCCTTGAACTGATCAGTTCTAGCTGCAATGCCTCCACTCCTGTTTTTAGTTTTTGAGCTATGTAGTAAATTCGCGGTGTAGAATGTGTTACTTTTAATTTCTAACATGGTAGACTAGGACAATTATTGACCTTGTAACTGTTTTTAATATGCACTATCAGATTGGATGCGTATTGGCGCTTTTTCTTTTGATTCTTCAGTAGCCATCCTGGCTGAGAGACTGTCTTTTCCGGGGAAGATACGGAAAGGAGAAACCATGGAAAAGATGTTGCGGTCTCACGGTTGTTGCGTGCTAGAAAACGTTAAACCTGGAATCTGGATAGCTGGTACCTTCCAAGTCAACTTTTACCTTGGATTATCTTACAAATGAATTAAATCAGCATATCATCTCCGTTTTCTTGGGGTAAAATCTCAGTGGCATTTGATTAACTTATATTTGCTGATATGGTTAAATTTTCAGACCTGCAGCTTGTACGATGCCCGGTTTGTGACCTGAATACGTGTGATGGTAAATTGAATACAATCCGACGAGCCCTGCATATCCCATGACACTATGATTGCCTTCTAATTTGAAATTGCCCTGAATCATCAGTTCATTACTGATCACTGTGTTGGAATCCCAGGGTTTGCCATTAGAGTGGGACTAGATTAAATTCAATCAAATTGACAGGTTTCTCTTACTTATATAGGAACAATGCAGACATTAGATGCAAGGCATATAGAGCTATTCCTCTGTGAAGGTTACCAAAATGGGATCTGGGAATACCAGCTTGTAGGATCTCATGATATCAAAAAACGAGCAGATGGTGCTGCTGGTGCTATTTTTGACGTCAAACACCTGGAGGACTCCTCCACAACTGGTAACTCCTGATACTTCGAGCCAATTTCCTTTCTTCTGTTACCAACAATCAGTAACCTCGTCAAATCTTCTCAAGGATAAACCTCCCGTCTAATGTTAATGCGCAATCACCTTCTGTTTAGCACAACAGAACCAGTAGTATTTGGAAATTGTGTTTTGTGAATTGTTTCAATTATAGATAGACGATTCTAACTGCAGCAAACGGTGAATTCATAGATAATCCCCAATAGAATATTAGCCTCAGTATTTCAGTAACTTTTGTCCTAAAGATTTTTATTGCCTGCCCTTTTAAAGAAGTTTTGACATAACTGTATAAAACAATCTATTTTAATTTCCGAATCAAATGGCAGCGGTATTTGATTACAAGTCATGGATTGGGAGACCAAATGACTGGCAACCCAAGGCCATGATTGCATTCCATGCAGTTGCTGTGAACACTAATTTACAAGAAAATGAAGGTAAGAAGCTTTCTTCCTTACAGATCGCTTGTTTCCTGTATCAATCACTGGAATGACACTCATCTAAACTTTAAATCCCAGATTTCTCAATTAGACTGTCCTTAGTCAGTTAGTCCTTAGAAATTCAACCATCACTGTATTTTAACTCATTTCTACATCCTCGCTTTGCCTATACTTTGTACGAAAGCTCTTGGAATTCAGTTTCATTAGATTTTTTATACACACTTACCTTATTTTACATGATTTTCCACTTTCTTTTCAATATAAGCAGGTATTAATGTGAAATACCATGCTATGAGGGCAGGAACTGATGGAGAAGTTGTTTCCATTAGAATCTCTCAGCAGCTCCTGTGATTCATCTCTAACCCCCCGTCTTTGAGAGGGGGGCTGGGTAGTTCTATCCTAGCCTCTAAGCTGCATTTTGCCATTTTTATACAAGACAGTACGGTTTACGCCAGAGAACAATTATTGTATATCCATTTACCATTTTCCTAATCTGTAGCTTTGGTTTAAGAATTGAAGGATTGAGAATAAAGAAAAGTTGCAAAATGGTAATGGCAAAGAACTCCTTTCCCTGAGAAAGTGAGAATACAGAAAATTCCCAATAGACATCGATGTATCTGCTTCCCTGAAATTGAATGATTTTACGCAGTAAGCTAGAATTTATTAAACTGATAAAAACTGAAGGGTAATTAGGTTGACATTAAATAGTAATTCTACATATAAGTCGTATCTTCTACATATTAGTTTATTACATTAACACAAATATAAAATAATAAAAATATAATTTGACTTTGTAAGTTTTGCTTTTTAAATTCGATGGAGTTCAAAATACAGTTTCCTCTTCTTATAAGCTGGTCCTTTCCTACAACAAAATTTGTACATCTGAGAGGTAATGGGCATCCTGAAGGTCCTTTTTTACTTCTTCATCTTCCCTGTCATATTTGCCTCGAGTGATTGCCAATTCTCTGTGTGTGGCGACAAGGACAATAGCATCCTTATTCTTTTCCCCTTTCAACTACAAGGTGATCAAAATCCTTATTGTGGCTATCCTGGTTTCAAATTAATGTGTATCAATGATAGCGTCACAGTTCTAAATCTTCCTTTCTCTGGAGGATTCTACGTACGCAACATAAGCTATCTCACACAGCATATACAAGTATACGACCCTGATCAATGCCTTCCCAAACGTCTTCTTAACCTCAATCTTTCCGGCTCTCCCTTCACAGTCACTTTGAGTCGTAACTACACCTTCTTAAGCTGCCCATCTCAAAACTCAGGGTCGCATGTCATTCCCATTAACTGCCTTAGCAATTCCACAAATTTTGTATCAGCAATCCCTTCAGTGGACTTGGCCAATCCATTGCGTGATTCTTGCAATGTTATCGGAAGGCTTTCGGTTCCGGTTGCAACGCCATCAGCGGGAAATATCAGCGATGAACTTAGTCAAGATCTTCAATTAACATGGGATAAGCCTGACTGCAGAAACTGTGAATCACAAGGGCTAATGTGTGGATTTAACAGCACTACCAGTGATCAAGTTAGTTGTTCCTCTGATTACCAAACAGGTAAAGATGTTCAGTATCTGCATTTCAGTAAGGTATTGCTTTCATTTTAAAACTAGATGAATTAACATGCTTGAAGGACTAAAAGAAACGAGAAGAAAACATGTCAACTTGTTGATATTCTCACTGGAGATGCCAAAATTAGGTGCTAGCGTGCTAAGTTACAAGATATTACTATAAAAATGTAGGTCAATGGTTTAGCATCAGTACTGATAACAGCCGGAGTTCTTTTGTTTTGTTTATAACTGACGACCTGAGGATCTGATTTGCATGTTGTCATTAAATTAATGAAAAACGGTGCTTGGTCAGTGCCATCCGTACCTATTCAAACCGAAATGTCAAATCATCCACGCTTATGATACATATCAATTCTTCACACATCAAGTATTTATCACTTTAAAATATCTAAGTATTTATCACTTTATTAGTCAATTGTTATATTAAAAATATAAAAAGAGAGAAGGTTTAAATAAAGTGTAAAAATGATGGGTTAATCACCTTGAATCATTTAGTGGGATTTACGTATAATGCATATATGATAGAAGTTATTGATTCAAAATGTATTAACTCTCCACTTTTGCACTTTGTCAATTTTCTTAATTTAGATAAGTCGAATTCTAAACTGTATATAAAATAATTTTTTTTTTCGGTTCTGAGTATCTAAAAACTATAGACGTTGAATTGTTTTGCCAATCCAATTCATTATAACTCTGTACCCTTTCAATCGAGTTTTTAATACCAAAGTCAGATTAGTAGTTAAAATAAAACGATCCAGCCTAACTCTTACGTCTGTTAACCAAAGCAGCAATGACACGGTATCCAAGTGATCACGACCCGTGTGAGTTTACTAGTATTATTTTAATTTTACGTTGATAAATAAACTTGACTGCATCTCTCAACCATCTTGCTTTGCTCTTGATGACATTTTTTAACCAATAAATGGTTGTAGTATCATTTAATTCTTTTTGGGGATACCTTAATCATACCATAAAGAAAGCCCTCTACCAATGTAGATTGGGTATAGAGGCAACTAAATCACACTCCCATTGGAGAAAATCAACGTTTAAGATAATATCTAATAGGCTACTCTCACAGTGATATATTAGAAAATAACTTGGTCAAAACACTTGTTAAGACCATCTCCTATCTATATTTAAGAAGCACAAATGCTTTAAAAATAGTTATCTGTGTCCAAGTTGAATGCATATCTAACTGATCCTTTATAATACTTTCAGATATTTTTAATTATATATTACAATTTTTTACTTCTAATTTTTTAAATTTTATCCAAATATAGATAAAAATTACATAATAATGAAACAAAGAAGTATTATAAATTATTATGAGTTTAATTTTTATGCATAAACTGTCATTTAATAATATATTATCACATCAGTAAATGTAGCTCAGGCTTATATTCACTAATTAAAAAGTCATTCAAATGAGATGATTTGAACAAATGATAGTGTAAAAAAAATTTATACTGTTAGTATATAAAGATTAAACTCAAATATTATTTTCTTTTAAGATTTATGGTTTTTTGTCAAGCTCATACTAATTTTATAGGTGGCATTGTTTCCTTATAATTTTTAAACCTTGTCGTATTTCATTTCATACATGTATAGAATCCGTGTTCCTTGTTGTCTCTTTTGCTCCATGTTGTGTTTATCGGCTTCAATTCGATCTTCAGGTCCTACACGTGGACTCCTATTTTTCAGAATCATCACATTATGCATTGTTGGACCAGCTTCAACTTTTGCTGTTGTGATGGCATGCTGCGTGTGCTTCAAGGACAGAATGGCCTTTGCTGCTTCTGCTTCACTGAGGAGGCCTCAACCAGCTGCAGTAACACCACAAACTGAACTTGCCATTACCACTACTACTATGGGTCTTGATGAGTCCACAATTGAATCTTATGGGAAGCTTGTGCTTGGGGAGAGTAAAAGGCTTCCACCAGGTCCCAATGATGGAACTTGCTGGATATGCTTGTCAGAGTACAACTCCAAAGAGACCATAAGATGCATCCCTGAATGCAAACACTGCTTCCATGCTGAGTGCATTGATGAGTGGCTTAGAATGAATAGTACATGTCCAGTTTGCCGCAACACTCCCTCCCCTTCTCCTGTTCATGATCATGCTCTGTCTAGTGGCCCTTGATTGGTTAATTAACCATTCAGAGATAAAATCATGTTTTGTGTAAATCAGTAGGTATAATTAAAGGGGAATAAAAAAGAACAATAATGAAGCATACTATGTTTGTTAGAGTTCAGTGACCCTTGATTGATTAAGGATTCGTTTTGATCTCATTTTATCTCTTGTACATGTAATGTACTGTTATGTCTATGAAGGGTTCTACTCTTGTGATTCCATTTCGGGAATGGATTACCTTACGAATTGTGGCTACGGCTACGGATGCGGTCACGGTTTTTGCTATAATGGATGGTGGAACTGTTGCGATACGCACTGCAGTGTGAAATTTTTATATGTTTGCAACATGAAATTGAGCCTATTGCGACCTTGATGTGACCCGGTTGTAGCCTAATGCAATTAGGTTATGGCTAATTCATGGAATTTGGTGTTGCGCCCGCATCTTGTGATGTGGTGTGCAATTTGAATTCATGATCTCACATTGGTATGATATGACTAAATCACCTGTAGATTTTTATTCTCTTGTGGGTCCCACACTTGACCCCACCTTCTTGATCAACATCTATACGTCACAAGATCGTTTGAGATTTTCACATGGAAGCTCCATTTCCCCTTAATGATCATTGTACTAAGAATACTATACAGGCTGCCATTAACAGATTCTACTTGGAATGCTTCATTTAACAAATGAACATTATTTTACATATGCTGAGTGTGGATACAAAGTATTAATAATACAAATTACTTGCCTTGTTAAGATTTCTTTGCCTGTTAGTTTTATATCAAATACACTTTCATCCTGTAATGAGCGATAAGACTATAAGAGGATCGCAAAAATGCAAATTGTTCCTCCTGCTACACAATATGACTATTAAAGTAGATACTCATTTTCCTGACCTCCAATCTTGGTCCGGAACATCTAAATGGATTCGATGGAAAATGTTCCATGCAAGTATTACATTAGCTTTCAAAAAATTATGCTGTGTTCTTGCAGTGGTGCCCTTGTTGTGAGGTGATACTAGTCTTCATAGTTCATAGAACCAGCATTATTTACACCTTCAAAGCTGGTACTTTTCATTGAGGACTTGCTGGGGGAATAATGGTCTCAAAGTGGCTTTTGGTGGCACCAGATTTCAAATCCATCAATAGAGTTTATAAAAACTTGGCCTTCTTGCAATGTATAGGAAACCATCACAAGAAACTTTTGCATAGCACATAAAGTTGTATGAACGTTTTAACACTGGCTAGTTACATCTGCACACACAATTGCTATAGAAGGGTTAAATACACATTCTCAAGTTTTTTTTATCTCCATATAAAATTATACTTGCTATAAAATGTTTTGAAACTACCACACCCTTAGTTTTCTTGAGTAGTGAAGTCTGGCTCAGCTGGCTTCTGAGGCAGCAGGGGTAGTAACCTCTTTGTCTGTGGAACTATGGTGGTGTGTTTGCCGCTTCTTACGGGTCTTAATGCATTGGATGCGAACTTTTGTACATATAAAGTGGCAGCAAAGCTTTGTGAGGAACCATCCTGAGAGGAACCATACCCATCATGACTTGGAAAAGAATTCAGACTATCTTCTGCTTCGCGTAATGCCCTCTTGGCCTTCTTCTTCCGGTATCGACGCCAGGCTGCTTGTATGAAGCATGCAGCCCACGTCCTCCACTGAAGGGAATAGAACCTGAAGAATCATCATTGGATGAGATTATGAAGCATATTTGCTTTGTTCTATGTCATAAACCAATATGAATGGTTTTTATATCTAAAATGTGCCCTCTTGCAAAACTCCATTTGGCGTCAAACATGAATAACACAAACATCCTAGTGCTGAAATTTAACTTTTATTTGATGGAGAGCAGTAAGGATTGAACTCTACACTACTTGGTCGCAGAAGTTTTGATACCATCTTAAGAACCATCTCTCCTAAAAGCTTAAGTTATTAGGTGGAGACATATAAATGATTTTTTATATCTAACATTCTAATTTCATGATTAAGATGGAGTTGATTCTAAGATCCTTACCATATTCCCACATTTCCCTCTGCACTTGTGCTACATGCATGTGCAGTTATGAAGGATCTTGTGTTACATCTCACATTATTACTATTAATACTATTGCTAGCTTGTGTCTAACTAAATTATTCTCTCAATCTAAACAAAATTCATAGTTTCGGATAACTTCTGCACATTGTGTCCTATTAAGTTACACAACAGGAATGTAATGATGTACTATCAAGAGCGGAGAGAAAAAAGAAGGTGTAACATATTATCAAGCCTTGCCTGAAAGTATGCTGTAGCTGTTTGCTGTTTATAAGGCGCCGAAATTGAGAAGCAACAAACTTCAAGTCATCAGCCTTGAGAGCAAAGGCTTCAACTTCTGATATGGTTTCAACTGTTCTAGTTGAGGTGGGTAGATTTGGGGAGGAGTTAGGATCCAAGGCCCATGTCAGAAGCTCTTCTCCACAGAAGTCACCAGCTTTGAGCTCAGAGGAGTTGAAGAAACCAGTTCTTCCACCATTTGTTGTGGCAGTAGCAAGGTTTCCACGCATAATGAAGAGCATTTCATCAACTGGATCTCCTTCACGAACAATGTAGCTCTTCTCTGTATAAAGGACTGGCTTCAGTCTATCACACATTGCATCCAACAACTGTTTGTTCATGCTCTCAAACATTGGCACCTAGAACATTATGAATATAGAATTTTCATTTCATGTAGACAAGTGTTGGTAGATAAACTGTATATATGCAGTCATATAATGTCATATCATGGAAACTGTTTGACTTCTATAATAACTACCTCAAACATTATATAAAAGATATAATATGATCAGTTGACAGTGCAAAATACTTTACACTGACAATAGAAAATTAATATATAAATTGGATGAGGAGATGATCACGGATGATACTCACTCTTTTGAGTAAATTCAAGCAAAGATGACGCCTTATGTCCCTTCTGAGATCTTTGGGGAGGTTGCCAATCAATGCTTCCTCCTCTACGCCCCTATTTTCTTGCCATTTGTATTGTTCATACCTTCTGATCCTTTCCTTCAAGTAGTCAGGTAGCATACGGTGGGACATCCACCGCTCTGCATCCCTTCTTTTGACTCTCATCTCTTCAACTCTTACAGTTGTAGATTGTAGATATTTCTGTAACAATATTCGACACAACACATGTCAGGTATATGATCTAGATCTCATGTTATATATGCATTAGTCCTAACCAATAATTACCTGCATGTTTCCTATAAGTAATGAGAATAGAACCAATCCAAAGATGGCAATGAAGATGGCAAAGATATTCTCCCCAACATAAGTACTACCATTGAGGTTTTGCCCAAGAGAACTGCAAAAGTAGGACAAACATTATGACTTCAGGAATGCTTTTAAGGTCCATCCTCAACTACATTATATGAGAAAGTCTCACTCAGCACATCAATTTTATGGACCATTGTTATCTTTCATTTTTTTCTCTACATTTTTAAAATGATAACTAGTATGTCAAATGATTGGTGGTGTAAAGCATTTTTTTCCTTCAAAGGCATCTAAGAATTTCTCTTTAGGGTGTGTTTGGTTAAGGGATAAAAATGGGGTGTAAGTTTTCATGGATGAGTTGCATGAGTAAAATTACAGATGGAGCTCATCCATAAAAACTTATCCCATATTTTTACCCCTCAACCAAACACACCCTAAATGGTAAGATTTCATGAGAACTAATGAATAATAAATGTATAGAAACATTGGGAACAAAATCAGGAAGACCAGGATATCATAGTTTCAGTTCATAGAACCTCAGTTTTGCAGCAGTAGTCAAGAACAGAAATGGTTATTCACCAACCTTAGACTGCGAAAACCCCACCAGAAGCAGAAAAAGAACTTCTGAGGAAAATCTGTGGTTGATTCAACCACACGACTCTGCAGAGCATTTAAGAATATTCCAAAATTGAAAACTGCTGGATCTGTGACGCCTTCAGTTTCATTGAAAGGGCAAGAAAGAGAACTATTTAAAAGTGATAGAACTTCTGGTGAGTTGATCCTTTCACAGCTCAGGGACACTCCATCACCAGAGAAGTTGTTATGCTTCAACAGCGTACGCCAACACCGAACCTCTGACTCTATTGAGAACAGATACCAGAAAGCTCCGACAACCTGGTATGCCACATGTTCTTGGTGATCATAAAACTCAGCATTGTACATAGCAACATGGATGAGGTGATGATGAGTATAGTACATCCATTACGACATATGGGGAGCCATGTATATATAAGTGCGGATTTAAGATACATTACTAGTGAGCCTGACTAGGAGAAATTATTTAGAATTATGTGCTAATAACTGGGGATTTGAATTATTTTACTAGAAGAATTTCTCATCCTTTATTAGTTACCATATCACATCAACCACATTCACCAGCAATGTAACTGAAATTCTCACTTATTTATACAACTCCCCGAACTCGAAATGGGTGCCTAAAACATATGTTAAGAAAAGACATTTTTCTAGTGAGTGAAAAGAATCAAACTCACATGACTTGCTAGCATATAGAGGAAAAGATTATAAGCAGCCGCAGCCCATGCTGTCTCAGCCAGTATGCCACTAGTGCTGGTTACTTCTTTGAATAACAGATAGAGCCTCAGAAGTCTTGGCACATACTGAGCTATTATTGTGTACTTCAATAAATTCTTCATCACATGTGGGACTGAGCAATTTGGGACTGGAATTAGGCCTAAGATGACCATCTAAGAACAAATAAAAAATGTTAAAACCAATACCAAATTATGTTTTTTACATCAAACTGAACTGAAAAATTTTATAAATGAGGCCTACATTTGGGATATCATGCTACTTATCATAGGAAAATCCTCTGAGTCGGTAATTTAAAGGATTGTCATTGAAATTTAAATAATTTCATGGGGCTAATTATATTTTTATAGGTGATAAACATCAATGGTTTGGAACAAATACAAAGTATGGCCAATGGTGTACAACAAAGCAAGCACTTCTACCTTGAAAATGACAGAATGTGTAGAAGAGGTAGATACCTGTGGAAGTGGAATAATTGACAGAATGTCAATGATGAAATCAGAACTCAAATATCTCTTCACTATGGCACCAATGTCATCTATCAGCTCACCCCTTCCAAACACACGGGAAGAAGGGGCAATAAAACCGGTTCGAAACTGAAAGCTTATGCGAAGAATGTAGAAAAGATCAAAGAATGTGCGAAGAACACATGCGGTAATCTCCAATCTTTTATCGAGATTAAGGCATTTATTCTTGTCATTGATCACTGGTACATAAAAGAAAAGAGGGTCCACAGAGATTGCCATCACACATGTGATCACAAAGATTTTGTTCCATTTCTGAAGCACTGGTCCCTGTGGATCAAGAACTTTGATCCTATTAGCCAACTTTTTCTTTGTTCCATCACTTGCAGGACTACCACTTGATTTAACTTTTCTTTTGAAAAATCCATCAGTAGAAGAATCATTCTTCTCAAGACTTGTAGATGACTCTGATCTCCAATCCGCAAACCTGAATGGAGATACAAACTAAGAAAGTAAGTACCTTAAAGTAAGAGTCAAGTATTTAAACATTAGTGTTGGCTCTATTTATCCAGCGTCACCTTCAGAATTCTGAGTTTAAAACCCAAACACGTGGTCAGTTATGGATGCAACTTCTTCCGTTAGAGACAGTTATAATAAATTTTAAGGAAACAAAGTTGCATCACCATCGTCATTAGATATAACTTGTGGCATAGTGGTATATATGTGCTTCATCTTACAACTAGGCATCAACTAGTTGGTAGGAATAGTACAAATCATAAGATGAAATCTCTAAGAAGCCACTTCAAAGGTTGAGTACTGTGTACTCCATAGTTAAAATGATATGATGATCAAACCCCATGAGTAGCAGCTAGAGGTAGGAATAGTATGTCGTCTATGGGGTAGGGACAAGCTTCCCCATTTTTGCCAGTTAATCCAAATTCCAAATGAATAAGATTAGTGACTTAAGTGATGTTAAGAAGATCAAGAACTTGGAACCACAAATAAAGAAGTCATTAATCTTGTCCTGAATTCAACTTTCAAATTTGGAAAACTACTTGTAGTGTGTTTGGTTGAAGGGTAAAAAATGAAGGTCGAAATTTCATAAATGAGTTATATATGTAAAATTACGAATAAAGCTTATCGGTGAAATTTTCACACTGCTTCTACCCCAAACCTAACACAACACTATTGCACTAGTAGCGTCGTAAATCTTAGCAACGTCAGTCAAGGTTGAATTATTAATTGCTCTATGCTGTGTCGGTTTGAAACATATCTATTTGATTATTATTTTTAGACAAATCATTGAAATGAAGCTACATCAATCATTGAAACCAGGCTTTGAGCAAACAAACCTCACAAATTTTTGCCCCTTTTCAGCACTCATGATTAATCTACTTTAGCATCAAGTAAGAAAATTTAAGCTTTATATTGAATATAAAAACAATTTGCTCAACACAGTAGCCAGGCCTGCAAAAAAGAAAAACAAATTAGAAACTTTCTTTTCTTACAACTTCTGAAGCAGTACACAATGCATGTAACTTGTGAACAAAAGAGCCAATTATTTAAAACTTTCTTTCTTTCTCTTATTTTTAGAAAGAAAAATATCTAGTCACCTTTAGTTGAATTACTTAGCATATCTCCCGTCTTAAGAATTAAGATTCTGTACCTTCAGCCTATAAAATTATTTTCCTATATAGTTTATGACTTTATAGTATAAAGTCGGAAAAATATAACACCAACCACAAGCCTTCAACGACTTAGATATTCATTTATACTGTCAAGTCTGTTATGTCAATCTTCAACATGAAGTACTCAATCAGAAACAAATGAAATTGTCAGTAGGCATCCCAATTTAGAGTGAAAAAGTAAAGGGAAATACTTGAACCATAGGAATCAAGGAGAACTATTATTACTATAAAGTCTTGTATGCTTTGAGAGCATAAAATTTCTCTTATTTTATTTCACTTAAAAAGCATGATAAATCAACATGATCAACTATTTGAGAGAAAATTCTTACTCTTGAAACATATAAGACTTTCTTGAAACTAACATGAAAGTATGAACCAAGAACTCACTTCTCACTAAAAAACAAAGCTGGGAAAAGTTTTTTTTTTTTTTTGTGTTTGAAAAAAATGAAGTTTCAAAGGCTGAAGTGCTAGACAAAAAAGTATTTAGTTTCTAAGAAAGTAAAAGATATTAGCAAGAAGGAAAATATAATGCTTGTTAAGTTGATTAATATGCTGCATGGATTTTCTCAAAGAAAAATGAAAGAAACTGAAAAGAGCAGAATAAGGAAAAGGAAACACCAATCTTAACACTATGCAAAGGTTGCACGGTAAGTTTAAATTCCCTTCTATCTTTTCCCTTCCTTACCAGGAACCAAAGCAGAGAAGTTCAAAACACAAAGGAGCAAAAGTGTTACGTGCAAACCTTATAGCATGGCTTGCTCCTTTCAACCAAGCTAGAGAGAAAATTCCACCAAATATAAGAGTTTTTATTTTTTTTTTCTCTGCAGAAGTAAAAGCAGCCTTCACAGGAGAAAGAATTTCATGGCCATTGTGTACACACGCAGCTATGGGAGAGATATGGAAGAAGAGGAAAAAGGATAAAGAGTACAATAAAGGTAAGAGCAATGACTAATAAGAAATTGACTATGGAATGCTGCTAATTTTTACATGAAAATATAAACATGATAAACAAAAAGGAAACACAAAATATCTTAAGATGGTGAACCAAACAAAATTCTTGTATGAACATAATTTTAATGCCTCTCTTATTTATACATATTCATAATAAAAATGAATCTTATCAGCTTTATTTGTAATACATTCATTTGTTTATAAGTTTAATCAATTTTATTATGAGTATGTGTAAGGATGAGCAGTTAGAAATTGGGATGACTCAAGTGATGTAAATGATTTATTATAAAAATGAAATAAGTAAATATAGACTGTATAACTATATATAAATAATCATGATTAAAATTTAATTAATAATAATTAATATTTATTTTTAAATATCACATAATTTCATATTTTAATTTTAATTAATTGTATGGGATTTAACTATCTAGATTTGCTACTATCTCACAATAAATTACCCCACCCAACTTGTCCTGTTAGAATTACTCCCATTTAACATTGTTTCGGTGAATGGGTCCAATATTTACTTGTCTTTCTTTGTTGTCCAGTTTCAGTGTCGATCAAAGTAACATTGATTGTGGACAATGGGTGACCATAAAAGTGGAAGTCAGCTAGGTAAACGACAAACAAATTGTTGTTTCTTATGTCGCATACAAATACAATTGTAAATAAGGAATACGAACCTAGCTAGGAAATCGTATGATCCTCTTTTCCGCTATGCCACTAATATATATTGTCTACTATTACCTACACAACAACAAATTTCGCTGAAGTTTTTAGATAGTAATTAAGAATGACGAATTATAATTAGATAATTAATGTTCCGAAAAAATCCTTAGATGATTCAGAATAAAAAAAAGTTATTGTTCAAAACTATTTAATGTTTAACATTTTAACAATTACATTAAAAATATATAGTCATAACAAGAGATAGTCATATAACTCAGAAAATTATGGTATATAACTCATAAAACTAAGGTATTAAACATGAAATAGAATAGATCACTATCAACTTCTATTTTTTTATTGTTGAGAAACATCAACTTTTTTTTATTACGAAGACATCAATTTTTTTCTCATTATTTTGATTCTGAAAACACTAAGTTTGATTTAAGTTTTCAGTTTTCTAGTTTTTCATATTTTATGAAAGAAATACTGAAAATTTTGAAATATATAAATTTCAGCTTTCATTTTTAGTTTTTAGTATTTCCTTCACAAAATTTTGAAAAATAAAAATAAAAATTGAAAACTAAAACTAAATATCCCCTTAAAGGCATGTTTGCTTTCAGTTTCCAGTTTTCAATTTTATAAATTTTATAAAAGAAAATACTGAAAATTCTGAAAACTATAAATTTTAATTTTCAGTTTTTTTAATTTTTTCTTCATAATTTTTTAAAAATTGAAAAAATTAAAAACCAAAATCAATGAGGGAGTTTTTCTTGTTCTTAAAATCATATTTCAAATGTACCTTAAAGTTGGATGGAGCACAACACCTTTCGCTAGCACGTACTTGCGGATTGTATGTATCATTAGTAAGTCAAAGGTAATACTTTGATTCCACGCACTTACGTCTTGTCAAGATAACAAATTAGCCAACAACCAAACAATTTTCACATGCATATCTTACCGTCCATGCATGCATTTTAATGAAACGAACTTCTAAACCAATTCAACTTTATTGCTGCTGTAGTGCTATGTGCCCTTTTGAGAGGGAACTTTTGTTCAATTTAACTTTCATGCATTTGGCCGTGCCATGGCAAGATATCGACCAACAGCCAACATATATATAAATTAAAATGGATAGAGTTTTATGTAGCTTCTACTAACTTCTCAATATAATTACATTTTATTCTATTTTAATCTATCTTAAATATAATAATCGTTTGAGTATATATTAGTGTATTGGACAATAAGAGTAAAACTCTAAATTGGTATTCGAAATATTGATTTTCATTCCAATTTAATCCAAAAATTAATTTTTATGAAAAATCATTAATTGGCATTTATCACGTTATATATAATGTATTACACTGTGCCATAATGTATCCCCAAATTATCAAGTTTTCTACCAAAATGGATCCCAAAATGATCTCAAATGAGTCTTACTATATCATTTTGACACTTAAAATCAATTAAATTTAATCTTTCAAGAATAAAAATGATATTTTGCAACTTTTTCAAGAATCAATTATAGATTTTACCTTAACTATTACTCTTTCGGCCAGAGTTCCATTCTATCACAATGTCACCATTCTATTAAATATTGTCCTAATAAATGAGGTTGGTTTCATGGATTAAACAATGTCATAGTATTCTATTATATAAATCATATTTATATTTAACACATTGACATTTAAGACTCTTATAACTATTTTTCCTATAATTTTTTAAGTCTTCTTCTACACCTCCAGTTATAGTTCTACCTCTAGGTCTTTCCACTATTTCCCCCTGTTGAGAATTGCTTGTAGAAATAAAACAACAACCATGGGTTAAATAACATATTTCTCGATTTCAATGATATAATTAGATTTATTGCATTCATTAAAAAATCAATAATTATCATAAGCTTAGCTGTACCCCTTTCTAATCAACCAAAAATATCAACATGATTGATCCTGACTACGCGAATATAAAATGCAGTAAAGCATAAAAAGGCTAGGCAAGCTACATGATTAATTGCTTTAATAGCTTTAAGTCAGGATCAGTGTACTGTGATGGCCCACCATAAAGTGGAGAAGCACGAATTCCACAAGCAATAACTTTGCATTCTTTGTATTTTTTTTAATTTTTATTTCTTGATAACCTAATTACTATACTCTTAAAAAATCATACTGAGGCGTCAATAATTGTTGTAGGGTATTATCGTTTGTTGTATGTTATATTTAAGATGGTAATCAGAATAACTAATGGCAGATATATATATATATATATATATATATATATATATATATATATATATAGCAACAATTTAAAAATATATTTGGATACCCTGACGGGATTCATGCCCCGAATGGTTATAATTTTTTTTTTTTTTGGTAATAGGTTATAAATTATTTTAAACTGAAGTGTTGCTTTTATGTATTATGCCTTGTTGGTCAAGGAGCAAGTTTCTCCGAAGCTAATTAAGTTGTTAAAAGCGAAGAACTATGATTGATCTGATTTTACCTTTTACACATATTTACGTAACAATTTTTCAGCTTATTTATGCTGAAAGTATATAACAATCTTCAACTCTTCAAAAGAGTAAGTTATCTTATAATATGATATATAAATTATTTCAAATAAGATGTTAAATTTGAGTATTGTGAATAATAATATCAAGAGTAAACTCCAAGTTAGTCCATGACAATTTTAACGTTGGGCAAGTTGGTCTTTGACAAGTAGAAAGTGTCAACTTGGTCTCTAATCATGTCAAAAGTCAAACACTCAGTAGTCCCTGAACAGAAAATTAGTGACAATTTCATTACCAGACATATTGGTCCCCAAGATCCTTCATCCACAATCTCTTTCCTTCATTCATTCTCTTACCACCACCACCATCACCATGCCATAGAAATATATTTTTCCTTTTAACAAGCAAAGAAAAAGATAAAGAAAAACATTATCAAATCTAAATAATGACCACAACCACCATCACTATAGCCACCATCATCCCCCACACAATCCCATATCATCACCATCATCAACACCCTTCACCACCACTATCACAAATTCATCTAGACAATCAATCCATTGTTTCACTATTCTCGACTCCATCATTGCACATCCACAACCCAAACAAAGCAACCAGAGGCATGAGTTTGTTGGAAAAAAGTGAAATATTTTCCTAGTACATTCCTGCAAGTTGAACAAAGTTCCATGGAAAGAACAATGGGTATTTGGTCTTATTCTATAATGAAGCCAGAAACAGAACACTCATCACTAAAACCACATCTTCCTCTCATCTGCCCATGGTCAGATCTTCGCCGTGTGAAGCTCTACCCGTGACGCCAGTGGCTGGTGGCGTTAATGATGGTGGGTGGCGGGGTTTCGTTGCAAAAGAGGTTGGGTAGTTGGTGGTGGTGTTGGAGTGGTGGTGGTGGGGCATTCCTTCAAGGGTTCAAATTTTGAGAGTATGAAAAATGGGGTTGGAATTTTGAGAATGATGGCGAATAAGACATTTTTTGTGGCAGTGGCAGGGATGAGGATACCAGGGGAAAGAGAGTGGTGGTAGTGGTGGTGGTAAGGATGAAGTGGGTGAAGGAAGAAAGATGATGAGGAATTTTTTCAAAACGACGTTTGGAATCAATATATCCAGTAATAAAATTGTTACTAGTTTTCTGTCCAAGGATCATTGAGTGTTTAACTTTTGATATTGTCAATGACCAAGTTGACATTTTCCACTTGCTAAGCGCCAACTCATTTGATACTGAAATTGTCAGGAATTAACTTGGGGTTTACTTTAATAGCAAATAACTCAAAAAGAGTTTTACTCGCATGATAAATCAACCCTGATCAAGGTCCAATAAATTTTGAATGGTAGTAATCTATTTAGATAAATAAATAAATGAATAAAAATCGTGTAATTTATGGTTATTAGCAATATTCATCAACAACTGGTACATATTTAATTATTTAAAAGTAGTCAAGTCTTCGTGCATGTTCTATTTTGTCTTGTACAATTTCTCACTTTATATCTTTAGACTCATTTTGATGCTTCCGCATAACACTATAACTGTAGGGTAAGGTGTTCAATATGACAAAGGACATGAAAAGACACAAAGAAGAAAGTACGTAGGAAAAGGAGGCACTGAAAGAAAGGAGAGAAGGAAAAAAAGAGAGCCTTGGTCACTATCCTCATCAACAATCGTGTCTCACTTGAAATCTTTTTATTAAGCTCTAAAGAAAGAAGGCTTACCTTGGAAAATTCTTAAATTAACCTCTTTTCAAGTGTGATTAGAAAAAATTATTTGCAAAGCTATTGGGTTTCCTGTGCATACTATGACTATATTACTCCGTCTGTTTAAAAATATGTTACTTTTGAACAAACACAAATAGTAAGAATAATAATTAACAAGTGAAATTACTTAGTGATATTATTAGAAAAATAATAAATATTATATTAGAATATGAAATTATTTAAAATAAATAAATATTTTAAAATATGAAGTTGTTTAAAAGTTGATAAATATTATAAAAGGAACGAAGTATTATAATATATAGTTATATACGCTTAAAAACATTCTAACTTAAAGGGATGAGGCTTCACCTTCAGTGGTATTGAGCTACCTTTTATTATTTTCTAACTTAGGTTCATATAAAGTACTGATGAAGAGTAGTTAAGTGATGCGATGAAGTGGTTAACTTAAATGATGAATAGTCAATTTTCGTGTGATTACTTTGGAATCGAAATTGGTTTGCTTCACCAAACCACTGAACATGCAGAAAGTAGAATGTGATAACAAACTTAATTCCCCCTCCTTTTTTCTTTTTTTGGGGTCGAAAACTTAATTCCTTCTGCACGGAAGTAACAAATCTTTCTCCCCTATACTAGCAACAAACCTTCGAAGCAGCGGCAGAGCTTGAAGAAAATTGTTAGAGGGGCCAAAGAATTTTAACACAATTAGATGATGGCAATCAAATCAAAATTAACTATATATCACATATATAAAATTTAAAGTATATCAAGTAAGATGAGTGTTTTTATATGAGCAAATCTTAACCATTACACTTACTTTTTGGGTGATGTACCATTATACTATATGCATAGATAATTAAGATTAAAAAAATAATAATTTAAAGGTTATATAATTACTTAAAAAATATATACAATTTATGTTTTAGTATCGAGCCATTAATATTTATTTCTCTCAGTTTCACAATTAACCATTTCTCTCATTTAATATGCTTTCTGTAAAATCTAAAGCAAATCACTAATGCGGCCAAAATAATTTTTAAAAAGATCTCTTGTAATAATGACTTGAAATAATTAATAATTGAATCAGAATAGCTTTCGACAACTTCCCTTGTACGGTAAATAACCACATACACTATTTGTAAGAAATTCCTTTTCTCCATTTTAATTACACAGTGGTACATGATTTACTATTTTTCAATTAAAAAAACAAGCCAATAGGTTTTCAGTTTAGAGAAGCTCATTCATGTAGAATAACATGTTACAATGAGCCTATTAAGCCTATGAACTACATAATCTCTATCAATATACATGAAGTTGAATTTCTGAAAAAGTTTTGGGGGCCGTGGCCCATTGTCTCAGAGAAACTACGCCCCTGCTTTAAAGGCCTCCTTTTGAACCTTCAAGCTTGCTACGTGTTGTCCTTTTCAACAGCCACTGCACGAGTTAATGGAGGTGCTGTTCATTTGACACCACTAGGGACGAGCCACGAATACAAATGCTTCGGACTCAACACTACTGAAATTTAATCACATGTTTGGTTTCAGATTTTTGCTTTTAGTTATTTATTTTTAGTTTTTTAGGTATTTATAAAAAAAATATTAAAATTTTTAAAAACTATAATTTTTATTTTTCAATATTTCTTTCACAAGAGAACTTAGATCTCTATTTATGTGATGATGATGGTAACAGATAAAAATTTTGTACAGCTATACTATTTGTCTTTGTATTCTTTACCATTTTGTTGTCCTAATTCATTTGATTATAGCAATAGCCAATGAGTAATTTTATTTGTGGATCAAGAGTGAACATCAACACATGGTAATGTAACTAGTGTAAATGTTTCTGTGTGTGTGTGTTTTGAATAGGTTTAATTATTCTACAAATTCCTATAATTTTACTTAATTTTCAATTAGATCCATATAATTTAAATATTTATATGTAGGTCCCTATAATATATGATATTTTTCAATCAGGTCCATATCGTTATAAAAAATGAAAAATTTCACAAGTATTCCATTTTCATCAACAAAATATTTCATAAATATTTTGTTTTTTATAATGATGGGGACTTGCTTGAAAATCTTATATATTATAGGAAATTACTTACAAATTTTCAACATAAAAAAAATTTAATTAAAAATTAAGTGAAATTATAAAAACTTATAAAATAATTAAATCCTTTTGAATATTCTCCTTAGGTCCGTGTGACTAGCAAAAATCGCATGACTGCTCACTTGTAGTGGTTTATGCATTTGATGGGATCTCTTGAACACTTAAAATATACTGGAACAAATTTTGGTTGACAGATGCCTGATGCCTATAAATTGCTGCGGTGCTCATGACTGATACAGATAGTATCCATGCTTCTACGATTTGATATTCTCTTTTCCTAATGCTGCCATGTGTGTCTTGTGCTATTATTTCGGTATTGTCTTTTTTTCTAATCGGGTTTTAGTTTGACTGTTGTATTATTTGTACTCATTATGTGTAAGATACTATGTCAATACACACCTAATCTATTATTGGATAGGGTATGAATCCCATTCAATTATGATCTACACCTCATTCAATTGTGAATAATCCATTATTGAATAGGGTGTGAACCCCATTCAATTATGATCAACACCTCATTAAATCATAATGAAGTATGAGTCAACATGATATCTCACACATAATGAGTACAAATAATATTTTTCTTTAGTTTTATTTCGAAGGCTTGTGATGACAGTAGCGCTTTCATTTCTGTTCAGCTTTTAGCTTCCAGCCTTCCACCAATACCATCATTGAAGTGGTTGAGCTCTTCTCATTTATGAAAAATGAAAAAGGGTGTTAATACAAAGAAGGACGTGCCTATGTTTGTTAGCCCAAATTGGGATATTCTCATAATATGTGATGATAACAAACATAATGTATATTTATGACTTCAATATATGCACTTGATCCTTGTCAAAAGAATTATTATGTAGAATACTTTTGAATTATTTGAAGCATAAAAAAGGGAAAAAAAAATAAAATGCATTCCAAGATTATTACAACATCTAAGCAGAAAAGGGAAAGAATATTAATGGTCTGCGCTACTATGGATGATGCTAATTGAAAGGGAAATATTTGGAGGACTAATTTTGAAGGATATTGCCAATTTGAAATGATTGGTCATGATAGTTTTTGTGGAAGAATCAATCTTGTAATCTTTGATTCGGCACAATATTTAGAGATGGAAGGTTTGCTAAATTAGAGAAAAAGGAAATTGTCAACACCACTCCTATGCCTCCACGGTACTTGATTTTCAATATTCATCAAAAAGGGAAAGCAAGGATTCAAGGAGCAAATCAAGAATTCCAAGAAAATCAACAGCATGATTCATGCCAAAAAGTTATCAATGCTATTTTATTTAAGAAAAGAAGTTGGAACCAGGTGTGCAGCAGCAAAAATGAAAATATACAGCACCAACAAGACAATCGCATGAGCCTATCAGTGTTTTGAGCTTCATTGTGAGAACTCTTCAATTTTCTCAAATTCGGTTTGTAATAGAAATTCTATAAGAATTGTTTTTGTAGTTCTCGTGAGTGAAAAAGGTTAGAGAGCATAGTGAGTAACTCAAAAAACAGTAGCAAGTGTATTGAAAAAGCCATTAAGAGAGCACCTCTTTGTTGGTGAGGAAAAGGACTCGTGTTTGTTGGTGAGCTTGAAGAGGCTCTTTGTAAAAGACTACTTTTGGGGAGTTTGGAGAATTTGTTTAGCATACTGGTCTTCAATGTGAGAGTGAATCACTAGATAGTAAGGACCATTGTGATGTAATTTGCTTTTGTCTTTTTAGTGGAAAATTCCACAGAATGTGTGGGTACTGGATGTAGATTTCACATTGAAATCGAACCAGTATAAAAATCACCGGTGCAAACCCTTTTACTCTCTATCTCCTTTTTAGACTTATATATATGCATCACTCTTAATCTCTAATATAGTTTTGATATAAGCCACATAATTACTTCAGTCAAAAATCTCATAAATATTTAATAGACTTTATATTAAATCTTGTATATTACTATGAGCTTTTTTTATTTGCCTGTTTAGTATGCAGGAAAAGTTTTTAAGATACCAAGGACTTGATTCAAACCCCATTTTCTCAAGTCCTCTAGTACCATTAATTGGTATCAGAGCTTGATCTCAAGGGGTCAAGCTTAACCGCTTGGAAAAGTAGATCCAGGACCAACAATAGCAAAAATGGTTTTGTTCACCCTTTTAGAGGGACAATCCATTACTCGACCACCGTTTTTCAATGGGGACAACTATTCATATTGGAAGGAGAGAATGAGGATCTTCATTCAATCCACTCACTACTCTTAATGGAGGATTATTGTCTAAGGACCAGAAATTCCCATGACAACTAATGAAGAAGGACAAACAGTTCCCAAAACAGAAGAACAATGGAATGCAGAAGATAAAAAGAAAATTGAGCTCAACACTATGAACACTCGATTTTGTCCAACCATTTAAAAAGAAATTCCAAAATTCACGTAATTTATTGTCCAAAAAATGATTTTTGTAGTCTCTTCATTCCTTTCTTGAGAAAAGTTAAAAAAAAAAGTGTTGTTTTTAACTTTAAAAAAAAAATTAAAAAAAAGAGTTGTTTGTGTCGGGCCTTTTATTTCCATTAGTCCATAACAAAAATAATACAAAAGTCCAGCCCATCTCTTGTTTTGTTGGTCAGTCCACAATTTATAATCCTTTTCAGCCCATTCCCATTCTTAACCAAAAATCCAAAAAAAAAACTAATAAAATAATAAAAATAAAAAAATATGTGTTTGATTGGTCCCTTTTTTTAATCTTGTCCCAAACCACCCATGATACAAGAAAACAAAACAGTACAAAATGAAGTCAGAAAAGGAAGTCAAATAATAGCAGTGGCAACACAATGATGGTGTTCTTCCTAGCTTCTTGCAAAAGGGAGAATTATCATTCAGCTACAGCTAAGAAGGAATGAGTGGCGATCCCTACATTCAACTTGTAAAAATGAGATGATATGATTTTGGTTAAGGGAGGAACAACCATATATAGATCCACTGACAACAGAGAGAAGAGGGGGGGTTTTTCATTTTCTAACACAAAAAAGAGAACCAGCAACAATTGAGAGGATAAGAGGAGTGAGTTCCCATTTTAATTTCTAAGATTTCTGCAAGGTAAGAAATGAATCCCAGAAACATGTGTATATCATAGTCTCTGCATACATTTCATATTTTTTTTTTCCCTCTTACCTTCACTAATATCACCATCATCACTGGTTCTCGCTCAAAGAATCCAAACGATTCCCTAAACTTGAATCTCCACACGAAAGCAAGCCTATTCCATTTCTACATTCGAGCAAGCACAAGAATACATCTCTCTGTACCCATGTGACCAAAAAAGCCAAAATGAATCCATTAAGACAATCCAAGCCATAGTCACAATACACAAAAATCCATTTCAGATCAAATCAGAAACATAAAATATCCCACACCAATCAAAACAACAGTGGCAGCATAACCAGTAAAGAGGTATTCTCTTAAAAAGCCACAAGATCTAGAAAAGGAACAAAGAAAAAGGAGATTCAGAGGTATAGAGGGAGAGGGCCGCGACCTTACCTTGCCGGCGACCGAGCCACCACTGTGCGCTCCTTCCCTGCCGTTGGTCTACCCCCCACACCGCCGCCCAGCCCCCACATTGCGCACGACGGCGCCCTTTCTCCCTTGGCCGTGCAACATCTCCCTCCATTCTGCCATCGAATCGCAAACCTTCCCCCTCGACCCCGCCCTCCATCTCGTATGATTCACCATGGCCACGGCGCAAATGCCCCTCCGGCTTGAATCTGCCAGTCGCCACCCCGCACAGCAGCCGTCCGCATGGCCGTCGCCCCGCCCCGCTGGCCTTGCAGCCCTCCAGCATCCCATCTCTCCCTCCTCCATGAATCTGCCCTCTGCTTGCAAACTTCTCCCTTTGTCTTTAGCTACATGTCAAAAAAAAAAAAAAAAAGAAACGTTAGAAAACTCAACTTCAGTTTTTTTCAGAACATGCGTGAATGTGCTGGCTCCCTTTATTCCTTTAATTATATTTTTGGATGGTTAGAGAAATGGGCTTAGAGTATTCATTTGTTTTTATGTTTTTAAAGATCCCATTCTATGACCAGATGCATTTTCGGGTATTGGACTTGGGGTTTGGGCCTCCTATTGTTTTCGCTTGAATTCATAATTGTTTGGATTAGAGTTTTTCTTGCATTTTTTTCTTTTAAAAATAAATTTATTTCACTTTCTTTTGAAAAGATTAAAAAATATATAACAATGTTTTGTCCTGAAGGTTGAGTTCGGTTTTATATGTCTTTTGTGGGATTTGAGAATTTTTCTTTTGATCGTAAATTTTTCTTTCTTTTGTTTTTCTTTTAATGGAAAATGTTTGGGCTGTTGGATTTTGGAATGTTTGGGAGACTATTTGTGCTAGAGTGGTTATTGGGCTCAGGAGGGTTTTTTAGACTAAATAAAAATGTAGGTTGTAGGCCATTCATAAATTTTTGGTTTAAAATTCTTTAGGCTAAGACTTATCATTTGTTTGGGTTTTGGTATTCTAAAAATATAGAAGTGTCTCATTTGTTTGAGGAGTATCAGTTTTTTATTCCATCTGGGTTTAGCGGGTCAGGTGAATTGAATCTCTTTTTAGGGGTTTGTCCAGGTTTGAGTTCCCATGAATGGTTCACATAGAATTAAGTTCAGGATGCTTGGGTTCATTTTTTTTTGTCACTTAAGTGGGTTGGGCCTTGTTTGTCTTATGATGTTCTAGTATGGGTTATTTAGTTTTTTTTCAGAACATAAAAAGAATTGGATTATTGTTTGGGTTTGATTAATTTTGGTGAGTTTGGAATTTTGTTTTTTTGGAAGTGTGATGTCTAGAACTAGAGTTTTAGTGTGGGTTATTTTATTTATCTTTTTTAAGCAAAGAAAAAAAAAAGGGTTTTGATCATTTTAGATTTTTAGGCAAAAATTGTTTTAAGATCCACGCAACAACTTGTGATTTTGATGTATGAGTTATCATCCTCAAGTTTCACAAGAGTGTAAGGATTTATTGTATAGTTTACACTATCCTAAATCCTGTGCAGGAGTGGACTTCAATTTCTTTTGTAAAATCATTTTCAAGAATAAAATCAATCAACGCATTTCTTCTCTTGGAACTAAAATCAATCGAACACACAATCATTTTCTACAGAACGACGTGGTTTTGAGTTCCTCATTGCACCAGAAGATACGTCGACGTGGTCATCAACTATCAAACCAAAATTAATTTTTCATTAAATTATGTTCTCTTTTAATTTAATTTCTTTTATTTTATTTTATTTTATTTTATATAATTGTTAACTTTTGGGGGAAAATAAATATTTTAAAGTCATAATTAATTTGCATAATAAGCTCTAGGGTAACCGTATTTATACGGAAGTATTAAGGGTGCAGTGGGATTAAGTTTCCACCCTTCCTTAATCGTAATCAGACTCCCGAACCTCAAAACTCTTAAAAGACCAATTTGCAAATTAAAAGGTTTTCCAATTTTAACCAGAATTAAAGTTGGTGGTGACTCCCATTTATTTCAAAACATGTTGTCATTTGTGTTACAACGCCCTCCAGGTACGTTGTGACAAACGCCAAAGCCATGAATAAGATGTACTGTGCTATCAGTTTTGATTAGTACCGAAAAATCTCAAGATGCAAGACCACAAAAGAAATATGGGACAAAATAGAACTTACTCACGAAGGCACCAAACAAGTAAGGCAAACTAAGGTAGATATGTTAACACATGAATATGAGTTATTCCATATGCAGGATAATGAGAGCATTGATGACATGTTCAAAAGGCTTTCGGTGAGAGTCAACAATTTAGATGTTCTTGGAAAATCCTACACTGATGAAGAGCTAGTAAGGAAAGTATTGAGAAGCCTTACAAAACCTTGGTTGTCAAAAATTTTTGCCATCCAAGAAGGGAAAGATATAAGCGCTCTCACATATGATGAACTCCAGGGTAATCTCATTGCATATGAGACTACTCATTTAAAAAATGAGAATATTGATAAGTAGAAAAAGGGACTGGCATTCAAAGTGGAAATGAAAGAAGAAGATTCAGATTCAGACCCAGAAAGTAAAATTTCATATTATGATGAAATAACCTCTGCTGCAGAACAAATCTATAGGACACTACAAAAGAGAGGAGAATTAAAGAAAAGAAGCAAAGAGCCCTTTAACAAAAAGAATGTGGTGTGCTACAAAGGCAAGCAAGCTGGTCACTTTCAAAATGAATGTCCATTCCTAAAGAAAGACATAAAAAAGAAAAAGAAAGGCCTTTTAGCAACATGGGAAGACTTAGAGAATGACTCATCAAGTGAAGAAGAAGATGATGCTAGCAATATTTGCTTTATGGCAGAAAGTGATGATGAGGTAAATTATTCTGATTTTACTTATGATGAATTACTTGAAGCTTTTGATGAATTGCTTATTGATTCTAAAACCATTTTGTCCAAATATGCATATTTGAAAAAGGAGCATACCTCTTTGATAAAAGAAAATGATATTTTAAAATCTGAAATTAATGTTTTAAAAGAGAATGCACATTCTTCTTCTTGTGACTTGAATGCTGAAAATGAAAGGTTACATAACAAGGTAGAAAGCTTGACAAATGATCTTGCAAAATTTGTTCAAGGTAGAGAAAACTTGGACAAGTTGCTTGGATAGCAAAGATGTGCTTTCAACGAGGCGGGTTTGGGATTTAATGAACATAAAGCCACCAAGTTTTACAAAAACCTTTTTGTAAAATCCATCATATCATCATCTACATACAATTACATGCCATAAACAGGACTATGTGTCTTATAAATACAACTCCCAACAAAAAGTACCTATAAAGGGCAGTATGGTTTGGGTTCCTAAAGGTATTTGTGCCTAATGGAAAAATTACTAACCTCAAAGGAGTAGAACAGTTTAGGGACCAAAGACTGCTTAATTTTTCAATGCAGGAATGCTTGAAATGAAAGAGCAAAAGAAATTTTGGTTCTTGGATAGCTGTTGTTCATGATGCATGATTGGACATTCAACTTCATCATTGTCATAAAAAAATATGAGAGAATGAATTTAGGTCATCTCTTTGAACTCATATGCCCATTATTATTTCTAGTTGGCCAAACAATCATGTTTATATTCATATTTGTAGTATGTTAATGCTTGCTATTTCTTGAGTGTTTTCATGATCACCATTCTATGCCACTCTCTGTTACATTTATGTCTCCACTGCATAATTCTGCAGAGACAAAGTTTACAAAGAATTATGCAGTGGAGACATAAATGTATGACTGCACTGTGTGTTAAAAAGAGAGAAAGAACTTGGTTTGTTTTGCAAATGAATATGTAAATGGGAGTTGTTTGCAGATTGAATTTTTTAAATTTCATTTTGAAAACAAACATTCCATTTTATTTTATTGGATGCAAACTCAATTATGGAAGGAGTTAAAGTCCTTTATAGAGATATTTTAGATTTTTGTAAATTATTTTAGTAGATGAACCAATGCAAATTAAATATATGTAATTTTTAGAGCTTTGCCTAAGGATATTGGTTAGATAAATCCCAATTTTTTTATTTAATCTCAAATATAATTTTATTATACCAAATTTGATTTTGAGAATTATGTACTGAAAATAGACAAATTAAACATGTTTTCGTTGTTTTGATATCTGAAAATAGAATTTACATTTTACAAATCAAACCCATTTCCTAAATTTTGCAAATTTGAAAATGGAAATGCATTTTGAAAAATGAAAATAGAAAATATTTCCATAAATACGATGCCCGCGCACATATAGTTTTATGAAAAATTTTCAGCACTTGCTAGTTACATTTTCACACACAACTGCTATAGAAGTGCTGAATATGCACACCTTCTCAAAGTTTTTTAGCTTCATCTAAAATCATACTTGCTATAAAATATCATTCTGAAACAAAGACTGCTCTAATTCTGCTGAGTGGTGACGGGTGAGTTCTGGCTCATCTGCTGGCTTCTGAGGCAGCGGGGGTAGTGACCTCTGTGTCTGCGGAACTCTGTTGAGTTTGCCGCCTCTTATGGATCTTGATGCATTGGATGCAAACCTTTGTGCATATACAGTGGCAGCAAAGCTTATGGAGGAACCATACCCATCCTGACTTGGAAAAGAATTCAGGCTATCTTCTGCTTCGCGTAATGCCGTCTTGGCCTTCTTCTTCCGATACCAACGCCAAGCTGCTTGTATGAAACATGCAGCCCATGTCCTCCATTGCTGGGAATAGAACCTGAAGAAACATTGCTGAATGAGGTTGTGAAGCATATTTGCTTTTCTCTATGTCATAAACCAACCTGAACGGTTTTTATATCTAAAATATCCCTATTAGATATAAAATCATTAATGTGCCATAACCCAACAATTTAAGCTTTTGGAATAAGTGGTTTAATGACAGTCCCTGCATGCAAAACTCCATTGTGCTTCAAATATAAACAACGCACAGGCACAGTGATGAAATTTAACATTTATTTGATGGGGATCGATAAGGATTAAATATTACACCACTTGGTCATAGAAGTATTGATACCATATCAAAAATCATCTCTTATAAAAGCTTAAGCTTGGAGGTTGATGCATATACATGGAATTTTTTTTTTTTTTGGTATATCTAACATTCTCTTTTCATGTTTAAGATGGAGTAGATTCTAAGATCCTTAGCTTCCCACATTTTCATCTGCACTTGCGCTACATGCATGTGCAGTTATGAAGGATCTTGAGCTACACCTCACATTATCACTATTAATACTGTGCTAGCTTCTATCTAACCAAATTATTCTCAGAATCTAAACCATAGTTTTGGATGACTTCTGCACCTAGTGTCCTATATTAAGGAATACTTTTCCACAGGAATGCAATGATGTTACTATCAAGGCGAGAAAAAAAAAAAGGTGTAACATATTATCAAGCCTTGCCTGAAAGTATGGTGGAGCTGTTCCCTGCTTATAACGCCTCGAAATTGAGAAGCAATAAACTTCAAGTCATCAGCCTTGAGAGCATAGCCTGCAACTTCTGATATGGTTTCAACTGTTCTATTTGAGATGGGTAGAAGTGGGGAAGAGTTAGGATCCAAGGCCCATGTCAGAAGCTCTTCTCCACAGAAGTCACCAGCTTTGAGCCTATAGCAGTTGAAGAAATCAGTTCTTCCACCATTTGTTGTGGCAGAAGCAAGGATTCCACGCGTAATGAAGAGCATTTGATCAACTGGATCTCCTTCATAAACAATGTAGCTCTTCTGTGTATAAAGGACTTGCTTCAGTCTATCACACATTGCATCCAACAACTGTTCGTTCATGCTCTCAAACATTGGCACCTAGAACATTATGAATATAGAATTTTCATTTCATGTACACAAGTGTAGGTAGATAAACTGTATATATCCAGTCATATAATGTCGTGTCGTGGAAATTGTTTGACTTTTATAATAACTACCTCAAACATTATATAAAAGATATGACATGATCGGTTGACAGAGCAAAATACTTCCCATTGACAATAGAAAATTAATATATAAATTGGATAAGGAGATGATCATGGATGATACTGACTCTCTTGAGTAATCTCAACCAAAGATGACGCCTTATGTCCCTTCTGAGATCTGTAGGGAGGTTGCCAATCAATGCTTCCTGCTCTACTCCCCCATTTTCTTGCCATTTGTATTGTTCATACCTTCTGATCCTTTCCTTCAAGTGGTCAGGTAGCACATGCTGGGACATCCACCGCTCTGCATTCCTTCTTTTGATTCTCATGTCAGTCATCTCTTCAAATCTTAGAGTTATGGATTGTAGATATTTCTGTAACAATATTCAACACAGCAAATGTCAGGTATATGATCTCATGTTATTTACTCATTAGTCCTAACCAAGAATTACCTGCATGTTTCCTATGAGTGATGAGAACAGAACCAATCCAAAGATAGCGATGAAGATAGCAAAGATAATCTCCCCAACATAAGCACTACAAGTGAGGTTTTGCCCAAGAGAACTGCATAAATAGGACAAGCATTTACAACATCAGGAATGCTTTTAAGGTCCATCATCAACTAAATTATATGAGAAATTCTTAAATGCTCTCATAGCAAGAAAAAAATTCTTTACTATGAATTATTTATCACTCGGCATGTCAGTTTTATAGGTCATGGTTGTTCTTTGTTTTTCCAAACATTTTTTATACAATAACTAATCTATCAAATGATTGATGGTTCATGGAATTTTTTTCTCCAAAATCATCTAAGAATTTCTCGAAACGGTAAGATTGCATAACAACTAATGAATGATAAATCTATAGAAATATTGGGAACAAAATTAGAAAGGCAAGGATATCATAGTTCCAGTTCACAGAACCTAAGTCTTGCAGCAAGTAAGAGAAAAGAAGTGGTTATTCACCAACCTTAGATTGCGAAAACCCCACCAAAAGGAGAAAAAGAACTTGTGAGTAAAATCTGTAGTTGATTCAACCATACGAAACTGTAGAGCTTGTAAGAATATTCCAAAATTGAAAACTGTTGGATCTGTGATGTTTCCAGGGTCAGTGAAAGGGCAAGAAGTAAGACTATTCAAAAGTGATAGAACTTCTTTTGTGCTGTTCTTTCCACAGCCCAGGGACAATCCATCAGAGATATTATTATGCTTCAACAGCCTGCGCCAGCACCGAACCTCTGACTCTACTGAGAACAGATACCAGAAAGCTCCAACTACCTGGTATGCCACATGTACTTGGTGATCATAAAATTTAGCATTGTACATAGCAACATGGATGAGGTAATGATGAGTACATAGTACATCCATTTCGACATATGAGGAATTATGTATAAATAAGTGCGGATTTAAGGCACATTACTAGTGAGCCTGTCAACAAGAAATTATTCAGACTTACGTGCTAATAACTGCGGATTTGAGTTATTTTGCCGGAAGGATTTCTCATCCTTACTAGTTACCATATCACATCAACCACTTTCACCGGCAATTTAACTGAAATTCCCACTTATTTATACATTATTCTCCAAATTCGAAATGGGCATCTAGAACAGAAGTAAAGAGACATTTCTCTAGTTAGTGAAAAAATCAACTCACATGACTTGCTAGCATATAGAGAAAAAGATTATAAGCAGCTGCAGCCCATGGTTTCACAGTCAGTATGCTACTAGTGCTGGTTACTTCTTTGAATAACCGATAGAGCCGCAGAAGTCTTGGCACATACTGAGCTATTATTGTGTACTTCAACAAATTCTTTGCCTTAAATGGATTTGAGCATTCTAAGACGATCATCTAAGAACACATTAAAAGTGTTAGAATCAACAGCAAATTATATTATTCCCATCAAACTGAACTGAGAGAAAAATATTATTACAGATGCCTTCATTTTGAACACCATGGTACTAGTGAAAATATATTCCTCTGAGGGTAACTTAAAGGAATGTCATTAAAATCATTTCATGGGCCTAATTATATATTTATCGGTGATAAACATGAATGGTTTTGACCAAATACTAACTACGGCCAATGATATACAATATAGCACTACATGAAAATGACAAAATGTGTGGAAGAGGCAGATACCTGTGGAAATGGAATAACTGAGAGAATGTCAATGATGAAATCAGATCTTAGGTATCTTTTCACTATTGCACCAGCGTCATCAACCAGCTCACCCCCGTCAAACACACGAGAAGAAGGGGCAATGAAACCGGTTCGGAACTGAAAGCTTATGCGGACAATGTAGAAAAGATCGAATAATGTGCGAAGAACACACGCAGTAATCTTCGATTTTTCATGAAGACTAATGCATTTTTCCTTGTTATTGATCACTGGTACATAAAAGAAAAGAGGGTCCACAGAGATTGCCATCACACATGTGATCAGAAAGATCATGTTCCATTTCTGAAGCAGTGGCCCCTGTGGATCAAGAACTTTCATCCTAGCAGCCAACTTTGGTTTGTTCTTGCACTGTAAAGAACCACAGATTTGGAAGTCAATATCCTCAATTCAATTGCAAATTAGGAAAACTACTTGAAATATATTTGGTTCAGAAGAAGAAAAATGAGGGTTGAAATTTCACAAATAAGCTCTATGTGTAAAATTCATATAGACCATAAAATATTTATCGTGCTTTCACCTGAAACCAAGCACACCACTACTGCACTAGTGGTGTGGTAAATCTTAGTAACATCAATCATGGTTGAATTATTAATTCATTGCATTGGGGGGAGTGAGCTTCGGTGTAACAATAAAGTTACTACTGTCTTATGACTTGAAGGTTACTAGTTCAAATTCTGAAAGTAGCCTTTCAACAAAGTGAAGGTAAAGTTGCATACATCTACACTCCCAAGACCCTATTTGGTGGAAGTCTTGTGTACTAGGTCGCCCTTTATTAATTCATTGCTCCATATTGTGTCAGTTTGCCATATGTATAGAGACACGTCTTTCAAAATAGGTAAATTTGATTAATTTTTTTCTTTAGACAAATCAATAAAATGAAGCCACATTAATCATTAAAATCAGGCATTTTTCAAACAAACCTCACAAATTTGTGTGCCTTTGCAGCAGTTATGAGTAAGCCTACTTCAGCATCTAGTGGGAAAGCTTAAGCTTTATTGAATGAAAAAAACATTTTGCTCAACACAGTAGAAGAGTGAGGCCTGCAAAATCGAAAAACAAATTAGAAACTTTCTTTTCTTACAACTTCTGAAGTAGTAGACAACAAATGTAACTAGTGAATAAAAGAGTCAGTTATTTATAACCTTCTTTCTTTCTCTTATTTTTAGGAGAAAAAAATTTTAAAATAAAATTCTCAAGTCACCTTTAGTTGAATTACTTAGCATATCACCCCTAGCATCAAGAATTAAGATTCTGTACCTGCTGCCTATGAAATTATTTTATATATAGTTTATGACTTTGTAATATAAGGTTGCAAAAATAACACGAACCAGAAGCCTTCAACGACATAGATTTTTTTTTTTTTTTATATTGTCAAGTCAATTTGACTTGCCACAATTTGAAGAGAGAAAAAGGAGGAGTAGGAGGAAAGAGGGGGAAGGGGGTTTCCAACTATTATTACTATAAAATTTTATGCCAAGATATGAGAAATACTTCCCAAGATATTTATATCAAGATATATAAGATCTTGAATTATAATTAAGAGGATATGATAAGGTGAACCACGTACCATGACTGAGAAACTAATAATAAATTATTATATACTCTGAGAGCACAAAATTTCTCTTACAGCATGATCAATTATATAAGAGAAAATTATATATTCTTACTTTTAAAGTATATAAGAATCTCTTGAAACTATATGAAAGTATGAACCAAATGAATAAGAACTGAAGGTAGCACACATACATATAAAGCATAAAGGACCAAAAATGATTCAATCCATAAAAGCATCCGATTCATCTTTGAAAGTTCAAGCAAGAACCATGAGCCAAGCCAAAACTCTCTCCTGAATAAAAAATATAGGTGGGAAAAGTTTTTTTTTTTTGACAAAAAAAGGAAAAAGAAAAAAGAAGTTTCGAAGGGTGAAGTGCTAGACAAACAAGGCAATCAGATGGTTGTCAAGTTTAATATGCTGCATGTGTTTTCTCAAAGAAAAATGAAAGAAATTGAAAAGAGTAGAAGGAAAATGAGACACCAATCTCAACACTATGCAAAGGTTGCATGGTTAGTGTAGAGTTCCTTCTATGTCTTCCCTTCCTTACCAGGACCAAGGCAGACAAGTTCAAAACACGAAGGAGCAAAAATGTTACGTGCAGCCTTATAGCATGGCTTGCTCCTTTCAACTAAGCTAGAGAGAAAATACTTCCAAATTAAATATAGAAGTATTTTTTTTTCCAGAAGTAAAAGCAGCCTTCACAGAAGAAAGATTTTCATGGCCATAGTGTAGACACGCAGCTATGGGAGAGATATGGAAGAATAGAGAAAAAAGACAAAAACAAAATAAATGTATGAGGCTCACCTATGCAGAATGGAGACAAAATGAACGAGAAACTAACAAGAAATTCTTGTATGCTTTGAGAGCATAAAATTTCTCTTATTTTATTTCACTTAAAAAGCATATTAAATCAACAAGATCAACTATTTGAGAGAAAATTCTTACTCTTGAAACATATAATACTTTCTTGAAACTAACATGAAAGTATGAACCAAAACTCACTTCTCACTAAAATACAAAGCTGGGAAAAGTTTTTTTTTTTTGAAAAAAATGAAGTTTCAAAGGCTGAAGTGCTAGACAAAAAAGTATTTAGTTTCTAAGAAAGTAAAAGATATTAGCAAGAAGCAGAATGCTTGTTAAGTTGATTACTATGCTGCACGTATTTTCTCAAAGAAAAATGAAAGAAATTGAAAAGAGTAGAATAAGGAAACGGAAACACCAATCTTAACACTATGCAAAGGTTGCATGGTAAGTGTAAATTCCCTTCTATCTTTTCATTCCCTTCCTTACCAGGAACCAAAGCAGACAAGTTCAAAACACAAAGGAGAAAAAATGTTACGTGCAAAACTTATAGCATGGCTTGCTCCCTTCAACCAAGCTAGAGAGAAAATACTTCCAAATATAAGAGTTTTTTTTTTTGTCAGAAGTTAAAGCAGCCTTCACAGGAGAAAGATTTTCATGGCCATTGTGTACACACGCAGCCATGGGAGAGATATGGAAGAAGAGGAAAAATGATAAAGTAAAATAAAGGTATGAGCAATGACTAAGAAATTGACTATGGAATAGTACTTTTTTTACATTAAAAAAAAAACATGATAAACGAGATGGAAACACAAAGTATCTGAAGATAGTGGACTGGATAAGTTTTTGCATGAAACAATTTCAACACCTCTCTTATTTATACATATTCATAATAAAAATAGATTTTATCAACTTTATTTGTGATACATTCGTTATAACAAATTTAATCAATTTTATTATGAGTATGTATAAGGATTACATGTTAGAAATTGAAATGGCTCAAATGATGTGAATAATTTATTATAAGAATAAAATAAATATAGATCATATAATTATATATGAATGATTATTATTAAAATTTAATTAATAACAATTAATGATTATTTTTAAATATCACATGATTTCATATTTTAATTTTAATTATTTATACGAGAGATCCAACCAAAAAAAGAAAAAAGTGGCATTGATTGTGGACTATGGGGGACCATAAAAGTGGAAGTCAGCTTGGTAAACGACAAACAAATCGTTATATATATATAACATTTTATTCAATTTTAATCTATCTTAAATAATTGTTTGACTATATATTAGTGTATTGGACAATAAGAGTAAAACTCTAAATTGGTATTCGAAATATTGATTTTCATTTCAATTTAATCTAAATATTAATTTTTATGAAAAATCATTAATTAGCATTTATCACGTTATATATAATGTATTACACTATGCCATAATGTATCCCCAGATTATCAAGTTTTCTACCAAAATGATCCTCAAATGAGTCGTAATATATCATTTTGATCCTTAAAATTAATTAAATTTAATCTTTCAAAAATAAAATTGATATTTTACAACTTTTTCAAGAATTGATTATAGATTTTGCCTTAACTATTACTCTTTTGGCCGGAGTTCCACTCTATCATGATGTCATCATTCCACTAGATATTTTCTCACTAAATAAGGTCGGTTTCATGGATTAAACAATGTCATAGTATTCTATTATATAAATCATATTTATTTTTAACACATTAACATTTAAATCTCTTATAACTATTTTTCCTATAATTTTTTAAGTCTTCTTCTATACCTCCAGTTATAGTTCTACCTCTAGGTCTTTCCACTATTTCCCCTATGTTGAGAATTGCTTGTAGAAATAAAACAACTATCATGGGTTAAATAACATATTTCTCGATTGAAATGATATAATTAGATTTATTGCAGTCATTAAAAAAACAATAATTATCATAAGATTAGCTGTACCCCTTTCTAATCAACCAAAAATATCAACATGTATGATTGATCCTGACTGCGTGAATATAAAATGCAGCAAAGCATAAAAAGGCAAGCTACATGATTAATTTCTTTTTTTTTTTTTGGTGCGTTCATGATTAATTGCTTTAATAGCTAAGTCATGATCATTGTGTATTGTGATGGCCCATCATAAACTGGAGAAGCGCGAATTCCACAAGCAATAACTTTGCATTCTTTGTATTTTTTTTCTTCTTGATAATAACCTAATTACTATACTCTTAAAAAATCATACTGAGGAATCAATAATTGTTGTAGGGTATTATAGTTTGTTGTATGTTATATTTAAGATGGTCTTATTATAGTTTCCTGAGCATATATATATATATATGTAAAGCAACAATTTAAAAATATATTTACATACCCTGACGGGATTCATGTCCCGAATGGTTATAAATTATTATTATTATTTTGGTAATACGTTATAAATTATTTTAAACTGAAGTGTTGCTTTTATGTATTATGCCTTGTTGGTCAAGTAGCAAGTTTCTTCGAAGCTAATTAAGTTGTTAAAAGCGAAGAATTATGATTGATCTGATTTTACTTTTTACAAACATTTACGTAAGAATTGTTCAGCTTATTTATGCTGAAAGTATGTAACAATCTTCAACTCTTCAAAAGAGTGAGTTAATTATCTTATAATATGATGTATAAATTCTTTCAAATAAGATGTTAAATTTGAGTATTGTGAATAATAATAACAAAAAACTCTAAAAGAGTTCTACTCGCATGATAAATCAACCCTGATCAAGGTCCAATAAATTTCGAATGGTAGTAATCTATTTAGATAAATAAATAAATGAATAAAAATCGTGTAATTTATGGTTATTACTTATTAGCAATATTCATCAACAACTGGTACGCATTTAAAAGGAGTAAAGTCTTCGTGCAGGTTCTCTTTTAATTTGTCTTGTACAGTTTCTCACTTTATATCTTTAGACTTATTTTGATGCATCCGCATAACACTATAACTGTAGGGTGAGGTGTTCAATATGACATAGGACATGAAAAGACACAAAAAAGAAAGTAAGTAGGAAAAGGAGGCACTGAAAGAAAGGAGAGAAGGAAAAAAAAAAAAAAAGCCTTGGTCACTATTCTCATCAACAATCATGTCTCACTTGAATTTTTTTTTTTTTGGTACAGAGGCTAAAACAAAGAAAAAAGAAATATAAAGTTCTCTCATGTGAAGAATTCCAGAGATATCCACTAAAAGAATGATCTCTAGATTATTCGGAGGCCTATCCCAATATTGAAGCACAAGAAGAGAGGACACGCTCTACTTAGCTAAAAAATCAGTTACTTGATTACTCTCTCTAGGAATATGAGAGATTGAGCAAGTCCAATCCCGCTCCAAAAAAATCTTAATGTCGCGAAACAAAGAGGCATACACGTGAAAAGTAGGAGAAACAGCTATCAGACGTAAAATCTCCAAACAATCCACCTCACAAATAACCTGGCGATAACCAAGCTCCTAAGCAAGAGCCAAGCTATAGCGTAAACCAAGAAGCTCCACACAGAGGTTGTCAGCTCTAGGAATATGGCTAGTATAGCCAGTAATCCAGTTACCGTTGACACCACGAAACACACCACCAAACCCAGCTGAACCAGGATTACCCAACGAACTACCATCAGAATTTAATTTCACAAAGTTATTTGGAGGAGGACACCACCTAACTCACTTAACAATGACCCGTGAAATCTTTTTATTAAGCTCTAAAGAAAGAAGGCTTACCTTGGAAAATTCTCCTCAGTTAACCTCTTTTCAAGTATGATTAGAAAAAATTATACGTAAAGTTAGGGAGTGACTATTGCCACTCTATTTTGGTTATTGTCACTTCCACTATCATTCATTTTTATTTAGGTTTACTAAAATAATCTTCTTCTATTGAAATTAAAAGAACATGTAGTTAATATATATTAATTATTTATTTATCATGATTATAATATTGAGAGTTATTGTTATTAGTTTAGTTGAAAATTAATTTAATTTTTTAAAAAAATAATTTGATTTTGATCTCATTTTTAATTTTTATATAAGTCACTAAATATTATAAATATTTAATATTATCATTTATATTTATATATTGAATTATTTTTTGCAAAACTTTGTTAAAACAATAGTTACCTAAACAATATACCAATAAATGTTTTAGAAAAAAAAGAATAAATAACAATAAGAGTTTAATATCTATACACTTTTTATGTTGTCATCCAATCAAATTCTTTTATTGGAATGACTTTTCAAATACCAGGTGTGGAAATCAAGTATATTGGCTAATGCGAAAATAAATAATTGAATGAAGAGTAAAACATTAATTTTCATTATCAATAAATTAAAATTAAATCTAAATAAATTATTGAACCAAAATATATGATAGTGGTCCTTTATCATCCAATTGTGTTGTAATTTTAAAATATATCAAATAAACATATGATATTAGAGTTTTTTTTACAATCACTTTTTTTTTGGACGTCTTTGTTATCAAAGTATCTTAATTTTATTTATTCAATTACCTTAATTTTTAATTTAAAAATATGAACAAAGAAAAAATATAATAAAATAAATAGTCAATAGTAGTAAACCATGGTATCATTTATTTATTTACCAGTTTTAAAATTATATAAATGTTATGTGCTGTAAAATAAGATACATAATAGTATACCACAATTTATTATTTCACCTTTGTTGTTATTCATTTTATTTTATAAAAACTAAATATTATATTATTCAGATAACTTTTATAAAAAATAATTTAATATTTAAACTTAAATAATTTTATTTAATGAATTAATTCAATACATATAATAATAGTAACTACTTTGTTTTTTAAGCAAAATGGGCTCAATGCCTAAACCTCTAATTCTTACGAAAATATGGCACATTGAATTTGCATGCATCTGTTATTTTTTTTAATTAACAAAGGTTAGTTGGATAGAAAATTAATGCATATTTATAATTAGGATATATTTTTAGTTTCATTGAATATTTACAAAAGTATATATAATTAATGTGTCTTTTTAAAATATTGCTCTAATTTATAATTTTACAGATATCTATGTCATTAACATACACTTTTATGAACAAAAAAGGTAAGAAATTGAACTTGTGATTATACTACATGAGTAGAAGAAATGATTGATTAGTCAACTTATATATAATATAAGATATGTGTTATTATCAAATAGTTAAATTAATAATAGAATAAGGGTATTTTAGTGAGCCTAAATAAACATTAATGATAATGGGAGTAGCAATGGCGAAAAAGGAGTGGTAGTAGTCACTCCCGTAAAGCTATTGGGTTCCAGTGCATACTATGACTATATCACTCTGTCTTTTTTTAAAATATATATATTATTTTTGGACAAATACAAATAGTAAGAAAAATTATAAATATATTAGAAATTGGATAAAATATAGTAAATAGACTAATATATCTTCTATTAAATGAAATATTTTTAGAAAACTAATAAATAATAAGTGAAATTACTTAGTGATACTATTAGAAAAATAATAAATATTGTATTTGAATATGAAATTGTTTAAAATAAACAAATATTTTAAAATATAAAGTTGTCGAATATTATAAAAATGATAGAGTATTATAATATATACGCTACCAACATTCTAACTTGAAGGGACGAGGCTTCACCTTTAGTGGTATCGAGCTGCCTTTTATTATTTTCAAACTTAGGTTCATATGAAGTACTGATGAAGAGTAGTTAAGTGACGCGATGAAGTGGTTAACTTAAATTATGAATAGTCAATTTTCGTGTGATAACTTTGGAATCGAAATTGGTTTGCTTCACCAAACCACTGAACATGCAGAAATTATAGTGCAAAGAATGTGATAAGAAACTTAATTAATTCCTCCTTCTTTTTCCTTTTTTTGGGGTCGAAAACTCAATTCCTTCTATACGGAAGTAACGAATCTTTCTCCCCTATACGAGCAACAAACTTTCGAAGCAGTGGCAGAGCTTTAATAAAATTGTTGGAGGGGCCAAAGAATTTTAACACAATTAGATGATGGCAATCAAATCAAAATTAACTACACATCACATATATAAAGGTTAAAGTATATCAAGTAAGAGGAGTGTTTTTATATGAGCAAATCACAATCATTACACTTACTTTTTTGGTGATGTACCATTACACTATACGCATAGACGATTAAGATTAAAAAAAATGATTTGAAGGTTATATAATTACTTAAAAAATGTATACATTTATGTTTTAATATGGACTCATTAATATTTATTTCTCTCACTTTCACAATTAACCATTTCTCTCATTTAATATGCTTACTGTAAAATTTAAAGCAAATCACTAATGCGGCCAAAATAATTTTTAAAAAGATCTCTTGTAATAATGACTTGAAATAATTAATAATTGAATCAGAATAGCTTTCGACAATTTCCCTTGTACGGTAAATAACCATATACACTATTTGTAAGAAATTCCTTTTCACTAATTTTAATTACACAGTGGCACATGATTTACTGTTTTTTAATTAGAAAAACAAGCTAATGGGTTTTCAGGTTAGAAAAGCTCATTCATGCAGAATAACATGTTACAATTGAGCTATGAACTACATAATCTCACTCAATATATATGAAGTTGAATTTCTGAAAAAGTTTTCGGGGCCGTGGCCCGTTGTCTTAGAGAAGCTACGCCCCTGCTTTAAAGGCCTCCTTTTAAACGTTCAAGGTTGCTACGTGTTGTCCTTTTCAACAGCCACTGCACGAGTTAATGCTAATCATTTGACACCTCTAGGGACGAGCCACGAATACAAATGCTTGGTACTCAACACTACTGAAATTTAATCGCACTTTTAGTTTCAGTTTTTATCTTTTAGTTATTTATTTTTAGTCTTTTAGGTGTTTATGAAAAAAAATATTGAAAATTTTAAAAATTATAGTTTTCATTTTCAATATTTCCTTGAACTTAGATTTCTATTTATGTGATGATGGTGGTAACAGATAAAATTTTTGTATAACTATACTATTTATCTTTATATTCTTTTCCATTTTGCTGTCCTAATTCATTTGAGTAATTTTATTGGTGGATCAAGAGTGAACATCAACACATGGCAATGTAACTAGTGTAAATGTTTCTCTTGTGTGTGTCTTGAATATATTTAATTATCCTACAAGTTTCTATAATTTTACTTAATTTTCAATTAAATCCCTGTAATATATGATATTTTTCAATCAGGTCCCTATCATTATAAAAATAAAAAATTCCACAAGTATTCCATTTTCGTCAACGAAATATTTCATAAATATTTTATTTTTTATAATGACAGAGACATAATTGAAAAATTTTATATATTATAAGGACCTACTTACAAATGTTTAAACTAACAAAAATTTAATTAAAAATTAAATAAAATTATAAAGATCTATAAAATAATTAAATCTCTTTTTTGAATATTCTCCTTGAGTCCATGTGACTAGCAAAAATCGCACGACTGCTCATTTGTAGTGCTTTATGCATTTGATGGGATCTCTTGAACACTTAAAATATACTGGAACAAATTTTGGTTGACAAATGCCTGATGCCTATAAATTGTTGCGGTGCTCATGACTGATACAGATAGTATCCATTCTTCTACGATTTGATATTCTCTTTTCCTAATGCTGCCATGTGTGTCTTGTGCTATTATTTCGGTATTGTCTTTTTTTCTAATCGGGTTTTATTTTTAGAGTCGTATTATTTATACTCATTATGTGTAAGATACCGTATTGATACACACTTCATCCATTATTAGATGGGGTGTGGACCACATTCAATTATGGTCTACACCCCATTCAATGGTGAATGAAGTGTGAGTTGACATAATATCTTATACACAATGAATACAAATAATATTTTTTTTTAGTTTTGTTTCGAAGACTTGTGATGACAGTAGTGCTTGCATTTCTGTTCAGCTTTTAGCTTCCAGCCTTCCACTAATGCCATCAGTGGAGTGGTTGAGCTCTTCTCATTTATGAAAAATGAAACAGGGTGTTAATATAAAAAAGGACATGCTTGTGTTATATATGTATGACGGCACTTTGTGTGTTAAAAAGAGAGACAGAACTTGGCTTTTTTACCAAAATAAAATAAAATAAAACATTATTTACCGAAATAAACGGAAAAAAGATTTGGTATCGAAGTGGGCTAAAATATAGGACGCAAATACGCTAGAGCCTCCTGTGTATTGCATTTAGGCATGAATACGCTAGGGGCCCATGCGTATTCATGTTCAAACAGAATATGCATGGGCCCCTAGCGTATTCATGCCTAAATGCAATACGCAGGAGGCCCTAGCGTATTCATGGCTAAATGCCTTACGCTGGGGCCTTAAGCGTATTCATTCATTTATTGCTTACGCTGCAGTTCCATGCGTATTCTTTGCTTTTTGTATTCGCCTTAACCCCTTACGTATTCAATTACCATTTGCACATATAACTGTCGTTGTGTCTTCCTAGTAATCATGTGAATTGCAAATTTGAGAGAGAATGGAAGATTGTTTTATACTTGTTCACTGTGATGGAAAAATTGAAGATACTACAAATAAGGGAGTGAGATTTTGTAGTCAGAGGGCAATAGGGGTCATTGCTAATCCGTGTGTGACTTTTGTGGAGTTACAAAGCAAAATACTAGAGCAAATAGGTCCTCACAAATGAATCAGTCAAATGTTTTACAGAGTGCCTATAGCATTTGGCGGTGGTGTGCTAAAGTATAATTGTTTTCCCATCTATAGCAACAATGAAACAAGCCTGATATTTAGATTTCAAGCTCGATTTCCAGAGGTCTGAGTGATGGAAATGTTGGTCATGCTTGAAGATTGTGATGGGAGCTCTGCTGGGTCTGCACCTCATACATCAGTGAATAAAACCCCGGAGCAGCATGTGTCCACATACCCCGAGGCAGCTATTGATCGAGCAGTTCGTAGTCCTAGCTTTGCAGATATGGCGTTGCAAGATGCAGGGCCATCAAATAGACATTTGACAATTGCTGGTTTCAAATTTCAAGTAAATCCCAGGGATGAAGAAGAAGATGCAGAAGAAGAAGAAGAAGAAGAAGAAGAAGAAGAAGAGGAGCTGGGATTATATCAATAGGGAGGAAATGGTAATAGTGATGAGGAAACACGTGATATGAATTCTCAATTTATGAGGTCACAGAATCAATCTCAGTCCGTATCACAAGAAAATCCAAGTCACTATTCTTCAATAAATTTGGATGTGCAGCCTGAAAATAGCTTTGCAGGACCCAGTACCAGAGTGGTTGGAGGTGAAGGGGAGTTTGAGGTTGGACAACAATTTCAAGATAAAGAAGCTATGTTGTATGCAATAAAGAATTACAGTATCAGAAGAAAAGTGCAATTCAAGGTATACCAGTCCGAGAAAACAAAATATCAGTGCAAGTGTGTGAAGTTTGGCAATGGATGTAATTGGAGCATACGTGTTACATTTCGGCAGAAGAAGCAAATATGGGAAGTCTGAAAGTATAACGGAAGGCACACGTGTGAGTATGACTTCGTTCTTGAACAACATCGTCAGTTGGATAGTAATATTGTTTGTACCAGTATCTTTCCCATGGTTAAGGCGAATCCAATAGTCTCCATCAGAGAGTTGCAGGGACATGTGGAGTCGGTTTTCAAGTTCAATATTTCATATAGGAAGGTTTGGATTGCAAAACAGAAAGCGATTGCTAAGATTTATGGGAATTGGGAGGAATCATACACTAATCTGCCTAGGTGGTTATTAGGTGTGTAACACTACATACCAGGTAACTCTTATAAACTAAACCTTTGTTGTAAATTATACTCAGTTCGATGATTATTAATTAGTAAGTGCACTATCAATGAAATAAATATGTTTTTAGCTTAGGCTACTCAATAACTTAAATTTTTAGGATGTTAGAACTGTAATTGCTATTACTAACTAAAATGAATAGCATTTATTACAAACACTGTTATTTATTGTTAATTGTTGATGGACATTCTAGGTACACCGGTCCATTTATTAACAAAGCTATATCGTATTGGGGATATTGTTAATCAGAGTTGTTCAATATTTCATCGTGTATTCTGGTCCTTTCCACCATGTATTGAGGCATTCAAATGGTGTAAACCGTTTTTCTCAATTGATGGCACTCATCTATATAGCAAATATGGAGGTACATTGTTGATGGCTATTGCGCAGGATAGTAACTCAAATATTTTGTCTATAGCATTTGCTATGGTTGAGGGAGAGACAAAAGAAGCATGGTCATTTTTCCTTACCAATCTTCGACAACATGTGACGCCCCAATAAGGTATTCTCATTGTTTCTGACAGACATATGTCTATTATATCTGCTATAGAGGCCGAAGGTAGTGGGTGGCATCCTCCAATGGCCTATCATGTATATTGCATTCGTTACATTGCGTCAAACTTTGCCAGACAGTTTAAGAATAAGGATGCGAAAAGAATTCTAATAAATGCAGCATATTCAAGGACTCATTCGGATTTTGTGTATTATTATGGCCTACGGAGGGATGAAAAACATGAAATGGTTGAATGGGCCGATCAAATTCCGCGGGAAATATGGGCCCAGTATGCTGATGAGGGTCGACAGTTTGGTCATATGACCACCAACCTTTTTGAGTGTATTAATGCTGTCATGAAGGGTACCCGTAATCTTCCCATCACTGCCATGGTGAAGTCCACATATTTTCGCCTTGCTCGATTATTTGTTGAGAAGGGGGGTCAGGCACGAGCCCAAATTGCAGAGGGACAAAGATGGTCACAGCATGTGTTGCGAGCGATTGATGAGAACAAGCAATACTTGGAAAAGATGTCTGTTACTCCTTTCACATGAGATATGATCTCATGTTTGGTTACAGAAAGGGGAGAACATGTAACAAAAGATTACAGGGTGTATTTGGGAGAGCGACGTTGCGACTGTGGGTCTTTCCAGGCATTACATTACCCATGCCGACATGCTATTGCTGTCTGTCATGCTGCACGAGTTGAGTGGGGGTCTTTCACGCATCCTGTATACAGTATGGAATGGGTTGACAAGGTCTATATGTTGGAGTTCACACATATTTTAGACGAGCATCTCTGGCCTCTATACACTGGACTTCCAATACGTCCAAATCCAACACTCAGAAGATCTAATGAGGGTCGTCCAGTTTCTACAAGAATTCGTAATGAAATGGATGAAGTGGAGAGCGGCCAACCGAAGCGATGTGGGTTATGTACAAATGAAGGTCATACCAGAAGAACGTGCCCAACCTTGCTACCTTCATCCTCATCCCAGCATGGCTAAATCTTATTGTGCTTATGTTTGTTCATGTGTTGAGATTATAGTTTGATGACTATGTTTTTTATTTCGTTATTGTGTTAGTTTGATATGTGTTAGTTTCAACAATGTTTATGTTCGTTTCTGTAATCTCAATTTCATGGTCCTTTATTTCTTGGCATTTAACAAATATTAAATTAATTATGAATTAGTTGTATTCTCATGCATATTACTCAATGATGCTTATATGTGTTCATCGAAATAAGTGTTGATATAAACGACGTAATTAAATCAATAGTAATCGATAACATGCAACATCTATTACCCAACGGCTTAACAACCATATACAACGGCGATAAAATTGTAATACAATCTTCAATTTAAGAACAGTACATACAAAAAGTAATGGAAATATATCATAACAGTAAGACTTTACACTGAATGAATACAATATATACATAAGTAAAAATAAACTACAAAAAAAACTAACTATGACCCTCATCCCTATCTCTCCTGGGTGCTGGGAGCTCACATCCGGAATGACAATGCCTGGGCTGAACCTGTCGTGCAAGTCTCCACCTCGGGACAATCTGCAGCTGCTCCTCCGGTGCATTATCATCCGGATGGGGGGATCGGGACTACGGGTGTGGTCGGTGCTGATGTCTGGCCAGGCTGCTACGGTGGCTCGACAATCTCCGGAGGTGCAGATCCAGGTAGAGGCTCATCCCTGAACAGATCGTAACTGGGCATGTTCAAATCCATGTCCTATCAAGGACCCAAACCTGAACCAAGTGTTGCGATCAAATGCGGGGGCGAGCATCGAGGAAAGACTGCATGTCATCAAACTCCTGCTGACTAATGCCTGCCCCGAACAAGTCATCCATAGTGGGGATGTAGCAATAGGAGCCCCTACCATCACTAGCAGGGACATACACTCCTCCCCCAGTATCCCCAGCCTCCCCTCCAGCTCTACTCTCTCCACCACCTCCACCAGCACTCCCTCCACCTCCGCCACCACCTCCACCTAAACTTCCTCCACCACCTCCAGGACCTTCACCTCTTCCACCCCCACCATTACCTCCAGCACCTCCACCACCATCTCCGTCTCTACCCTCATCACCACCTCCAGCATCGTCTCCAGCATCTCCGACATCATCGTCTCCAGCATCTCCGACATCACGCAGGATGTGACGCTTGGAAGAGCGGGTACCTGCTCGTGCATGATGCCACGCTCGTCGGTGATCAAGAGCATCTGTGGCTCGGGGGACAAATGGTGCTGGGCTTGCATCGGGTGGGAGATCCCATGGCACCTGCGATAGCCTAGGGTCTTGCAGCTCCGTGTCAGGGGATAAAAATCTCCGTGCTATCCCCGAGCACTAGCTAAGATACTCGGCAGATGGAAGCATATGATCAATGTGAGCCCCCAGCAACAACGCGCTGCTCCCGAGCCATCCAATACCCGTGGTACTCCGCATGCCTGTTTGGCCACCAAACCTTGTCATTGCCGCGACCATCCATAGCATGCAGTCTGTCAATGTTCAACGGAGCATATGGAACAAATTGCATACACTGGAACTGCAGCATGACATGGTCTGGCTGGTGCCACTCCACAATCTCGAAACATATGAGTGCAATAACCGAAGCCCACACACTAGCACCGCCATACACATGTGCTGGTGTGATAGCAACGATGCTCGCATCCTCATATGGAAGCCACTGAAACTGCAAAATTTTATAATTTAAGTTAAACTTCTGTGTAACCATATAATATACATTTGAAATAATTAAATTACTTACAATCACTTACCCCATCGATGGGAATGGCATCAAGCCGTGCCCTAAAGGCCACCAGCCTACCAGCGTCCCCGTCTGATGTAAGCCTCAATCCGTGCCACCTGATATACAAAAATCATTCATAATTAATTAACCATAAACATAAAGACACCAAACAAGACAAACATGTAACTGATGGGGTGGAAGAAATTGTATACCTCGATACTAGTGGAAATGTAACGCCCTGGTCGTACCCTAGGTGCAGTGAGGGAGCCGATAATATGCCCATGATAGCAATAGCACTACACACCCTCCAATGTCAGCAACTCGAGCATTCGCAGCCCGACAAAGGCTGTGATATAAACAAGCTAACACTACTGATCCCTAACTATACCGACCAGTAACTCCAAAATCGCGGAGTAGGGGCAACCACTTGAGATGAACCCGTGAGGATGACTTGTCTGGACACAAGAATCCTCCAATAAGCTCTAATAGGTATGCCCTCGTCCACCTCAGCACAACTACATCATCCGCATCCACAGGAAATGACTCAGATCTGAAGATCTTCTTCAGCCAACTCAGCTTCACGTAAGACCCATGGCGATCTGTCTGATCAGGGACCACACCTAATAGATCCCAACAAATATCCCAAATGCTTTGCTGGTGCCATCTCTCCCATGCCCCCATACTGCCACTAACGGCATCGCCGTCCACCCTCAATCCTAGCTGCATGACAACATCCTGCAGTGTAATAGTGGCCTATCCGTATGAAAGGTGGAAAGTATGCGTCTCCGGACACCACCTTTCTACTAATGCACTAATCAAAGCTGAGTCGTAATGGAAGTTGCCAAAGTTGGCAACCTCCCAGAAACCTGCCTATCGTAAAAAGTACTCCATACGTGGATAGGGAGTCGGTGCTCCACAGCGTCTCGGCTGTAGTACTCGATGTGGCTACACAAATGAAATGCAAATGTTTACATATCTCAAACCATAATAAAAAAAAAACTTTAAATTATTTAAATAACTTTAATAAAATAAACTAAACTAAAATAACTTCAAATTTATAAACTAAACTATACTAAACTAAACTAAATTACTAAAATAAACTAAACTAAAGTAACTTTCAATTAATGAAATAAACTAAACTAAAGTAACTTTCAATAAATTAAATTAATCTAGGTTTAAATAACTAAACTAATCAAATAAACTACACTAATTAACTAAAGTTAACTAAATTAATGAAATAAACTTAGCTAGTTAATCTATACTAACTTAAATACAAGAATAACAAAGTTAAATTAATGAAATAAACTAAACTGAAACTTCTTTAAATAAATTAAAATATTTGATTAATTAACTGACCTAATCAATAACCTACACTAATTTAAAAAACTTTGCTAAATTAATTAAATAAACTTAACTAATTAAATTATACTAGCTTAAACAAAACATAACTAAACTAACTAAATTAATCAACTAATCTCAACTAAAATAACTTTAAAATAATTAAATTACACAAGCTTTAACTAACTTAATTAATCACATAAACTTAACTAATTAATCTATACTAACTTATACATAAATAAAACAAAATTATTGAAATAAATTAACTAAAATAAATTTAAATAAATTAAATCTAGGTTTAGATAACTAAACTAATCAAATAAACTACACTCATTAAATAAACTTAACTAAATTAATGCAATAAACTAAATCACAACAACTTTAAATAAATTAAATTAAACTAGCTTTAAATAACTTACTTAAGCAAATAAACTACACTAATTAAATAAACTTACCTAAATTAATACAATAAACTTAACTAATTTATACTTACTTAAACCAAAACAAAAAACTAAATTAATGAAATAAACTAAATTAAAATAACTTTAAATATTAAATTAAACTAGCTTTATAAATAACTAAATTAATCAAAAAAGCTACACTAATTAAATAACAATAAACCAAACTATATTAATTACCTAAGATAAAATAAACTTAACATTTAAATATTTTAAATTCTACTAACTTTCAATATTTTTAAACTAAGCATATTTCTATTTTTCTAACTAAACTAACCTAATTTAAAATATATCACACTAATTGCAATAATACCTATTTGTGATAATATCTAACAATTATTAAATCCATAAACTAAACTAAACTATTTTCGCATTCTAAAACTTAAATAATAAATACCTGGTTATCAAATTTTGCAGATATGTGAACATCATCCAAGCAGTAAAAATTATTCGCCATAATAACAGGAGGATAGTGAGAAAGTGAGAAAATGAATAGTGAATGCACTTTAAGCTAAAGCGTATTTAGTTTTTATAGTATCCTGAATACGCATGGGCTTCATGCGAATTCATAAATAGCATGAATACGTATGGGCTTCATCCGTATTCATTTACAACATGAATACGCATGGGTCCTATGCGATGAATACGCATGAATCCCATGCATATTCATGCCTACCACTAACGGTATGCGTATTCATGCCTATTACTAACGGTATGTGTATTCATGCCTACCACTAACGGCTCATTTTGGTAATTAATGTTTTTTCCGTTTATTCGCGTAATTATTATTTTTTCTTATTTTATTCGGGTAAAAAATCCACAGAACTTGGTTTGTTTTGCAATTGAATATGTAAATAGGAGTTATTTGCGGATTGAATTTTTTAAATTTCATTTTGAAAACAAACATTCCGAATACATTTTTGTTGCTAATCCAACGTTTTATTTTATTGGATGCAAACTCAATTCTGGAATGAGTTAAAGTCCTTTATAGAAATATTTTAGAATTTTGTAAATTATTTTAGTAGATGAACCAATGCAAATTAAATATATGTAATTTTTAGAGCTTTGCCTTAAAACACCGGTCAGATAAACCCTAATTCTATTATTTAATCTCAAACATGATTTTATTATATTAAATTTGATCTCGAGAATTACGTTTTGAAAATAGAAAAATCAAATATATTTTCATTGTTTTGATATCTGAAAATAGAATTTACATTTTACAAATCAAACATATTCCCTAAATTTTGCAAATCTATAAATGGAAATATGTTTTAAAGAATGAAAACAAAAAATATTTTCACAAACACAATAACCAAGCACGTATAGTTGTATGAAAAATCTTCAGCACTTGCTAGTTACATTTTCACACACAACTGCTATAGAAGTGTTAAATATGCGCACCTTATCAAAGTTTTTTTAGCTTCATCTAAAATCATACTTGCTATAAAATATCATTCTGAAACAAAGACTGCTCTATTTCTGCTGAGTGGTGAGGGGTGAGTTCTGGCTGATCAGCTGGCTTCTGAGGCAGCAGGGGTAGTGACCTCTGTGTCTGTGGAACTCTGTTGAGTTTGCCACCTCTTATGGATCTTGATGCATCGGATGCAAACCTTTGTACTTATACAGTGGCAGCAAAGCGTGGTGAGGAACAAGGGGGCCATGTGCAATTATGGTTTGCAAATTGTCTCAGCCATGTGGACAGAAAGTTTCTCGTGTTATTATCTCTGACCTGTCAAATTTGGCTTGTTCGGCGGAAACAAGGGGGCCAGCTTAATCCGTCCATATATATATATATATATATATAGAGAGAGAGAGAGAGAGAGAGTGAGTGGTGGCTCCCTTATGGCTCCAAAAAGTCTTAAAAATATTTTAAAAAAATAAATAAATATTATGGAAACAATACCCAACAAATACGCATAATATATTTTATCATTATTAAATATAATAAAAGAGTAAATGATTAGTGATCACTCATCACATCTAATAATAATAAGATATATGATAGATATTTATTGTATAATTTTATTATTCCCTAACATTTATCAATAAATAAAACTTTTTTGGTAAGATTCTTTTATTTTATTCATTACCACTCTTATCTCTCATTATTAGAATAGAGCACAACATACATGACATATGTTTTCTCTCAAGTTCTATAATTTTACTTAATTTTTAATTAAATCTCTATAATTTAAAATATTATAACTAGAATTTCATATTGTATAAATTTTTTCAATTAGGTTCGTTTCCCTGTGAGGGTTATAAAAAAATAGAGTAAATATTTATTTGATCTCTAAAATTATATATGTAATTCATTTGAATCCTTAAAATTTTAAAAAGTGATTTAATTTAATTATTTTAGTGATTCAAGTTAATTTTCAAGAACAATAATCTAAGGATTAATTTAAATTATTTTTTAAAATTTTAATAATTAAATTAATATTTTTTAAATTTTAGGAATTAAAGTGAATCAGGAATCAAAAGTGAGATCACTTTCCAACCAAACACTAGCGGTGTACTATAGCTTTCCATCTTCTCCTATTTCTATCAAGACAATCCTCCTCATCTTTTACAGTTTTACCACTTTCCTTTTTAATTCCTACACAGAGACCCCACACCATCGAAAACTTCCCATACCTCACCACTCTTTTCTTCGCGCATCCTCTGCTTTGTTTTAAGCCAAACACGTGACTCTGACAGTTTCATAGTGACCCAAGGAGACAAAAATAAAAAAATAAAAAAATGGTGACCTAAGAAAAAAAATAGAAAAAAAGACACCACAATTTTTATTTCAATGAAACAACAAATTGTAGAAATTAGACAAAGTGGAGAAGACATACTGATTTCAAGCAACACAATAGAAAAGGAAGAAGAAGAAAAGCGAAGAAGAGAAGCAGCAATCGTGTCATCACCGTGCCTGCAACCCAATTTCAAGCACAATTGTATCACCAAAGAACAACTCTCAAAAAAAAAAAACACGAGAGGTGCATACCACTCAAGTTAACATCAAAGTTCTAAAGATGATACCAATAAGTTCAAGGGGAATAATTTATCAAAGGGGAGTACTTCTTTTTTATCCAAAGCCTTGTGAGCTCTGACATTTTTTTTTTTTTGGTCGTGAATGCAAATTCTTGAGCTCTGTGACAGTTCAATTCAACCTTCTGCCATGGTATTTTTAATGGGCTTCAAGCCTCACCCGTTTTTCTAATGAGTTCAGGAACAAGGGATAGATTTAGAATCCAAGCTCAGAGCTTGGATGCTCCAAGAAGCCCTTTCCAACGTTTTGTCCTTTGAATCAGATTCAGTGGTGGCAGTGAATGGATTCCCTTGTTGTTGAGACACGGCAACAAAAATGGTTTAGATTGGAGAGAAGAAAATGAGTTGGTGCGTTAATTCGATGCGGAGGGACTAGCAGCAAGGGGGAGAACAGGAAGGGTGGGGTCAAGGGTGTGGCAATGAAAATTTGCAAGTGGTGCTTTTGGAGTGCATCACTTATCATTAGTTGTACATTGTTCCAATTGAAAATGAATGGCTAAGATTTATTTTTTTAACCTAAAAAGGTAGTCAAAAAATATTCTAGAAATATTTTGTTTTCTTTCACATTTGTTATAATGATGCATAGAGATAGGGACCTAATTAAAAAAATTAATACAATATAAGGACCTAGCTACAACTTTTTAAATTATAGGAAACTAATTGAAAATTGAGTGAAATTACAGAAACCAGTAAATTAATTAAATTGAAGTTAAAAGATAAAATGTTCAAAGACAAAGGGAGATACCCACTATATTCTTGTTGGAGTGAAGAAAGTAAGATGATTTGTTTCTTCATTGTTTTTATTCATTATTATAGCATGTGTAGTATAGAAATATGAAATATTGATACAAATTTTTTATTTGCTATCAATTAGTTAGTTGTTTTATGATACTCTATTTTGATGTTAAAATATGCAATTTTATTTTTAGGTTGAGCTTTAGAGATGTCTAAGGAAAAAAAAACTATAGACTCGTTTTTTAAGAGAAAAAAGAGGGTAAATGAAGAAATAAACTCTAATCAACCAAATTTAAATTCAATGAATAAGGTTAAAAACATTGTTGAACAACCTACAACGCGAACTCCTGAGTATTCTATTCAAAAACCTCCTTCCAAAATTATGAGGATTAAACAGGATAAAATTGATATTGATATTGATAATGATATTTTGATATGTGATCCTGAAAAATGTTGACAAATTTGGGATTAACCTATTAATCAAGAATAAGAAATTTGTAGGGCATATATAAAGTTTGGAACATATCATTTTTTTTATACACATGTATACCCTCTCTGGTCTATACAATCATTACCGTCGATTTGAAGTTAACTGGTTCAAAATTTCCTTGGTTAGAGTATTCACCAAAAGTAGATGTTACATTTTGTCATCCATACTATTTATTTTCTATAATATCTAGTCCATTCATTTCGTGAGGGTTTAGAACCTGAAAAAAAGTGAACAATGGGAAATATTGGGCATTTTTATCTTATATGGGAAAATCTCCTAATTCTCCTTACAATGTTGCTGATAAATGTTGTGAAGATTTGAAGAACCAATTAAGTCCTATTGATAAAGTGCTATCTAAGCAGATGGTATCCATGCTTCGACGATTTGATATTCTCTCTTCGTAATGCTATTATTTCGGTGTTGTCTTTTTTCTATTGATTTTGGTTTTATTCCGAAGGCTTGTGACGACGGTAGCGCTTTCATTTCTGTTCACCTTTTAGCTTCCAGCCTTCCACCAATACCATCATTGGGGTGGTTGAGCTCTTCTCATTTACGAAAAACGAAAAACGGTATTAAAACAAAGCAGGACATGCTTGTGTTATATATTTATGACTGTACTGTGGGTGTCAAAAAGAGAGAAAGAAAGAATTGGTTTGTTTTGCAAATCAATATGAAAATGGGAGTTGTTTGCGGATTGAATTATCTTAAATTTCATTTTAAAAATCTCATTCTGAAAACAAACATACCAAATATATTTTTGTTGTTAATTCAACGTTTAATTTTATTAGATGTAAACTCAATCCTGAAAGGAGTTAAAGTCCTTTATAGAGATATTTTAGATTTTTGTAAATTCTTTTAGTAGATGAATCAATACAAATCAGATAAGTATAATTTTTATAGATCTTTATCTAAGGACACTGGCTAGATATACCCTGAATTCTGTTATGTAATCTCAAACATAATTTTATCATCTTAAATTTAATTTTGAGAATTACGTTTTAAAAATAGACAAATCAAATATCTTTTTGTTGTTCTCATATTTGAAAATAGAATTTACTTTCCACAAATCAAACTCATTTCCTAAATTTTGAAAACCTGAAAATGAAAATACTTTTTAGAGAATGAAAATGAAAATATTTTCAGAAACCCTATGTCTTAGCGCATATAGTTGTATGAAAAACTTTCAGCGCTTGCTAGCTACATTTTCTCACACAATTGCTATAGAAGTGTTAAATGTGCACACCTTCCCAAAGTTTTTTAGCTTCATCTAAAATCACACTTGCTATAAAATATCATTCTGAAACAAAGACTGCTCTATTTCTGCAGAGTGGTGACTGGTGAGTTCCGGCTCATCTGCTGGCTTCTGAGGCAGCAGGGATAGTGACCTCTGTGTCTGTGGAACTCTGTTCAGTTTGCCACTTTCTATGGATCTTGATGCATTGGATGCAAACCTTTGTACATATAGAGTGGCAGCAAAGCTTGGTGAGGAACCATGTCCATCCTGAGAGGAACCGTACCCATCCTGACTTAGAAAAGAATTCAGCCTATCTTCTGCTTCGCGTAATGCCCTCTTGGCCTTCTTCTTCTTCAATCGACGCCAAGCTGTTTGTATGAAACATGCAGCCCATGTCCTCCATTGTTGGGAATAGAACCTGAAGAAACATTGCTGAATGAGGTTGTGAAGCATATTTGCTTTTTTCTATGTCATAAACCAACCTGAATGGTTTTTATGTCTAAAATGTCCCTATTAAATATAAAATCATTAATGTACCATAATCCACTAATTTAAGCTCTTGAAATAAGTGGTTTCATGACAGCCCCCACATGCAAAACTCCATTGTGCTTCAAATATAAATAATGCACAGGTTGCAGTGCAGAAATTTAACATTTATTTTATGGGGATCAATAAGGATTGAATACTACATCACTTGGTCATTGAACTATTGATACCATGTCATAAATCATCCCTTATAAAAGCTTAAGCTAGTAGGTAGATGCATATACATGAATTTTTTTTTTATTTTTTTGTATTTTGGTATATCTAACATTCTCTTTTCATGTTTAAGATGGAGTTGATTCTAAGATCCTTACCATCCCACATTTTCCTCTGCACTTGCGCTACATGCATGTGCAGTTATGGAGGATCTTGGGCCACATCTCACATTATCACTATTAATACTATTGCTAGCTTCTGTCTAACCAAATTATTCTCAGAATCTAAACCATAGTTTTGGATGACTTCTGCACCTTGTGTCTTATATTAAGTAACATTTTTCCACAGGAATGTAGTGAGGAAAAAAAAACCAAAGGTGTAACATATAATCAAGCCTTGCCTGAACGTGTGTTCGAGCTTTCTGGTGTTTACATAGGTTCGAAATTGAGAAGCAACAAACTTCAAGTCATCAGCCATGAGAGCATAGGCTGCAACTTCTGATATGGTTTCAACTGTTCTAGTTGAGATGGGTAGATTTGGGGAGGAGTTAGGATCCAAGGCCCATGTCAGAAGCTCTTCTCCACAGAAGTCACCAGCTTTGAGCTCAGAGGAGTTGAAGAAACCAGTTCTTCCACCATTTGTTGTGCAAGTAGCAAGGTTTCCGTGCTTAATGAAGAGCATTTCATCAACTGGATCTCCTTCCCAAAGAATGTAGGTCTTCTCTGTATAAAGGACTGGCTTCAGTCTATCACACATTGCATCCAACAACTGTTCGTTCATGCTCTTAAACATTGGCACCTAGAACATTATGAATATAGAATTTTCATTTCATGTACACGAGTGTAGGTAGATAAACTCTATATATCCAGTCATATAATGTCATGTCATGGAAATTGTTTGACTTCTATAATAACAACCTCAAACATTATATTAAAGATATGATATAATTGATTGACAGTGCAAAATACTTTACACTAACAATAGAAAATTAATATATAAATTGGATGAGGAGATGATCATGGATGATACTCACTCTTTTGAGTAAATTCAAGCAAAGATGACGCCTTATCTCCCTTCTGAGATCTTTAGGGAGGCTGCCAATCAGTGCTTCCTCCTCTACTCCCCTATTTTCTTGCCATTTGTATTGTTCATACCTTCTGATCCTTTCCTTCAAGTATTTAGGGAGCATATGGTGGGACATCCACCGCTCTGCATTCCTTCTTTTGATTCTCATCTGAGTCATCTCTTCAAATCTTAGAGTTATGGATTGTAGATATTTCTGTAACAATATTCAACACAGCACATGTCAGGTATATGATCTCATGTTATATACTCATTTGTGCTAACCAAGAATTACCTGCATGTTTCCTATAAGTGATGATAACAGAACCAACCCAAAGACAGCGATGAAGATAGCAAAGATAATCTCCCCAACATAAGCACTACAAGTGAGGTTTTGCCCAAGAGAACTGCAAAAATAGGACAAGCATTACAACATCAGGAATGCTTTTAAGGTCCATCATCAACTAAATTATATGAGAAATTTTTAAATGCTCTCATAGCAAGAAAAATTTTTACTGCAAATTATTTATCACTCAGCACATCAATTTTGTGGATTATCATTGTTCTTTATTTTTCCGAACATTTTTTATATTATAACTAGTCTGTCAAATGATTGATGGTGCATAGCATTTTTTTCTCCAAAAGCATCTAAGAATTTCTCTAAAAGGTAAGATTGCATAGCAACTAATGAATGATAAATTATAGAAATATTGGGAACAAAAATTAGAAAGACAAGGATATCATAGTTCCAGTTCACAGAGCCTAAGTCTAGCAGCAGGTGAGAGAAAAGAAGTGGTCATTCACCAACCTTAGATTGCGAAAACCCCACCAAAAGCAGAAAAAGAACTTCTGAGTTAAATCAGTAGTTGACTCAACCATACGTAACTGTAGAGCTTCTAAGAATATTCCAAAATTGAAAACTGTTGGATCTGTGATGTTTCCAGGGTCAGTGAAAGGGCAAGAAGTAGGACTATTCAAAAGTGATAGAACTTCTTTTGTGCTGTTCTTTCCACAGCCCAGGGACAATCCATCAGAGATATTATTATGCTTCAACAGCCTGCGCCAGCACCGAACCTCTGACTCTACTGAGAACAGATACCAGAAAGCTCCAACTACCTGGTATGCCAAATGTACTTGGTGATCATAAAACTCAGCATTGTACATAGCAACATGGATGAGGTGATGATGAGTATATAGTACATCCATTTCGACATATGAGGAACCATGTATAAATAAGTGCGGATTTAAGGCACATTACTAGTGTGCCTGTCAACAAGAAATTATTCAGACTTATGTGCTAATAACTGCGGATTTGAGTTGAAGGATTTCCCATCCTTTACTGGTTACCATATCACATCAACCACCTTCACAGGTGATTTAACTGAAATTCCCACTTATTTATACATTATTCTCCAAATTCGAAATGGGCATCTAAAACAGAAGCCAAAGAAACATTTCTCTAGTTAGTGAAAAAATCAACTCACATGACTTGCTAGCATATAGAGAAAAAGATTATAAGCAGCGGCAGCCCATGGTTTCACAGTCAGTATGCCGCCAGTGCTGGTTACTTCTTTGAATAACAGATAGAGCCGCAGAAGTCTTGGCACATACTGAGCTATTATTGTGTACTTCAACAAATTCTTTGCCTTAAATGGATTTGAGCATTCTAAGACGATCATCTAAGAACACATTAAAAGTGTTAGAATCAACACCAAATTATATTATTCCCATCAAACTGAACTGAGAAAAATATTATTACAGATGCCTTCATTTTGAACTCCATGGTACTTGTGAAAATATACTCCTGTGAGGGTAACTTAAAGGAATGTCATTAAAATCATTTCATAGGCCTAATATTATATATTTATAGGTGATAAACATCAATGGTTTTGACCAAATACTAACCATGGCCAATGATATACAATATAGCACTGCATGAAAATAACAAAATGTGTGGAAGAGGCACATACCTGTGGAAGTGGAATAATTGAGAGAATGTCAATAATGAAATCAGAACTTAATAAGTATCTCTTCACTATGGCTCCAGCGTCATCATTCAGCTCACCCCCTCCAAACGCACTAGAAGAAGGGCCAATAGCACGGGTTCGGAACTGAAAGCTTATGCGAAGAATGTAGAAAAGATCGAATAATGTGCGAAGAACACATGCAGTAATCTTCGATTTTTCATGAAGACTAATGCATTTTTCCTTGTCATTGATCGCTGGTACATAAAAGAAAAGAGGGTCCACAGAGATTGCCATCACACATGTGATCAGAAAGATCATGTTCCATTTCTGAAGCAGTGGCCCCTGTGGATCAAGAACTTTCATCCTAGTGGCCAACGTTTGGTTTGTTCCATCAGTTGCACCGCAAAGAACCACAAATATGGAAGTCAATATACTCAATTCAATGTCCAAATTAGGAAAACTACTTGAAATATGTTTGCTTCAGAGGAAGAAAAAATGAGGGTTAAAATTTAGCTCTATTAGTAAAATTCATATAGACCATAAAATTTTCATCGTGTTTTCACCACAAACCAAACACACCACTACTTCATGAGTGGGTGGTAAATCTTAGTAGCATCAATCATGGTTGAATTATTAATTCATTGCTACGGGAGAGTGCGCAGCACAATAATAAGGTTGCTGTCTTGTGACCTCAAGATCACTAGTTCAAATCATGAAAGTAGCTTTTCCACGTAAAGTTGTGTACATCTATGCTCCCCATACCCCATCTGATAGAAGTCTCGTGTACTAGGTCACCCTTTATTACTCGATTGCTCTATGTTGTGTTAGTTTGCCATGTGTATAGAGAATTTTTTAGTTTAATTAATTCGTTAATCCCTATAGTTTTACTAAATTTTCTTTTGGGTCCCTATATTTTGAAAGTTTTCAATTGAGTTCCTATGCTGAAAATAAAATTTTAATTTGACCCCTAATCCTATCATCCATTACAAAAACATAAGAATTAAAAGAATATTTTCATAATATTCTTTTACTATAATATTATATTAAAAACAAATGAAAAGCCCACTTCCCTTTCCTTTCTCCTTCCTCCTCAAAACTACTCCTTCAAAGAAGCCCAACATGACACAAACCCCCATTGTCGGCCCTTACCCTGGTACACCACCTCCGCAAAACCAACAAAACGAAAAATAAAATAAAATAAAGGGCCAAAAAATAAGACTCCAAAAAATCCTCACACAAAAGAAACAACAGCATCAGCAGAACTAAAACAAAACATAATGTTTACGTTTTTATAATTGATAATGGGATTATAGATTCAATTAAAAATTTATTTTCAGTATAAAGATCCAATTAAAATTTTTTAAAATATAGAAATTCAATTGAAAATTTAATAAAATTATAGAATTGATGAATTAATTAAACTTAATTTTTTTGGTTAGACAAATCATTAAAATGAAGCCACATTAATCATTAAAATCAGGCTTTTCGCAAACAAACCTCGCAGCAGTCATGATTAAGCCTACTTCAGCATCTAAAGCTTTATTGAATGAAAATAACATTTTGCTCAACATAGTAGAAGAGTGAGGCCTGCAAAATCGAAAAACAAATTAGAAACTTTCTTTTCTTACAACTTATGAAGTAGTAGACAATAATTGTAACTAGTGAATAAAAGAGTCAATTATTCATAACCTCTTTCTTTGTCTTATTTTAAGGGAAAAAAAATTTAAAAATAAAATTCTCAAGTCACCTTTAGTTGAATTACCTAGCATATCACCCCTAGCGTCAAGAATTAAGATTCTGTACCTGCTGCCTATGAAATATATGTGTGTGTGTGTGTGTGTGTGTGTGTGTGTGTGACTTTGTAATACAAGGTTGCAAAAATAACACCAACCAGAAGCCTTCAACGACATAGATATTTTTCTTTATATTGTCAAGTCAATTTGATTTGCCCAATTTGAAGAGAGAAAAAGGAGGAGGAAAGAGGAAAGGAGAAAAAGAGGGGAGGGGGAGGGGGTTTCAAACTATTATTACTATAAAATTTTATACCAAGAAATGAGAAATATTTCCCAAGATATTTATATCGAGATATATAAAATCTTGTATTATAATTAAGAGGATATGATAAGGTGAACCACATATAATGACTGAGAAACTAATAATAAATTATTATATACTTTGAGAGCACAAAATTTCTCTTACAGCATGATCAATTATATAAGAGAAAATTATTCTCACTTTTAAAGTATATAAGAATCTCTTGAAACTATATAAAAGTATGAACCAATGATTAAGAACGGAAGGTAGCACACATACATATAAAGCATAAAGGACCAAAAATGATTCAATCCATAAAAGCATCTGATTCATCTTTGAAAGTTCAAGCAAGAACCATGAGCCAAGCTAAAACTCTCTCCTGAATAAAAAATAAAGGTGGGAAAAGTTTTTTTTTTTTTGAAAAAAAAGAAAAAGAAAAATGAAGTTTCAAAGGGTGAAGTGCTAGACAAAGAAGGCAATCAGATGGTTGTTAAGTTTAATATGCTGCATGTGTTTTCTCAAAGAAAAATGAAAGAAAATTGAAAAGAGTAGAATAAGGAAAAGGACACACCAATCTCAACACTATGCAAAGGTTGCATGGTTAGTGTAGAGTTCCTTCTATGCCTTCCCTTCCTTACCAGGAACCAAAGCAGACAAGCTCAAAACACAAAGGAGCAAAAATGTTACGTGCAGCCTTATAGCATGGCTTGCTCCTTTCAACTAAGCTAGAGAAAAAAAATACTTCCAAATATAGAAATTTTTTTTTCCCCAGAAGTAAAAGCAGCCTTCACAGAAGAAAGATTTTCATGGCCATTGTGTTCACGCACCTATGGGAGATATATAGAACGAAAAAAAAAAAGGTAAGAGCACTGTACCCAAAAAACAAGAAATAAAGGTAAGAGCAATGACTAAGAAGTAGACTATGAGTTTTGTCTTTCAACATTTTAAAAGAAAGTATTTATTAAGACACCTATTTTATTATTATTAGATATAATGGGTAAATAAAATAAGTAATCATCATTATCATATTCGATAATAATAAAGTTATGTCTATTAAAATATTTATTTCTTAGGTGTTAAAATATCAAAAGTCGTAGACTATAAAGTATATAGGAAATAGTATGTTTTTTACATAAAAAATAAACATGATTAAAAAAAAAAGAAACACAAAATATTATATGATGGTGAGGAGAAGTTATTGCAAAGGCACAATTCCAACACACCATCTTCACATATACTTGTAATAAAAGTGAATTTTATTTACTTTATTTATATTGCACTCACTGATTTATGGCTGAACTTTATTATTGTGAGTATGTATAAAGATAAAATGTTGAAATTATATTATTCTAAAGATTTTTCCACCGAATGAGACTAATATTTGTGCGTTATTTTTAATATGCTGTGCAATTTTAGTGTACATTTTGATTAGAAAATAACATTGCTTGTTGAGTACGTGTCTTCTTAATCGTGTGCCAATGATGGATCGGTGTCATTGCCTATTTGCAACTATTTCTTTGCACAATCATAACTTGCAATTAATTAGGAGTGGCAAAGGGGGTGGGTCCAGCCAAGGGTTGGTATGATACGGGACCAGTTGACTCAAAGGAAAATGCTTCACGTCCCGAAATAATTTCGGACCCACTGACATGACATGATATCATTACTTATCTTTCGCCATCATGATTGGTCATGCTTCTCTTTTACGAATGGGCAATTGCCATGTCAGTCGGAATTTAGTATTTCTGGCAATTTCTTCGGGATGACCCGTGATAGCAATTTCTTCTCTAATTATTTAGATTAAGATATCAATTTACGGTGTGAAAATATGACGGCTGATGGATCAATTTGATTTTAATTATATTCATGGTATGATTGTCAACCCGCGCCATCGTCCTATCACGAGTTGCCCATAAAAAAAAGGGATAAATTGATCTATTTTAATTATTTAGATTAAAAATATCAACTCAGCCCGTAAAATAATAGCGATTGGCAACTCAGCCTTGGGGCTCACCTCGTTTTTGCTGCCGCTACTATAAATGTCATTTTATATTTTAAAAATCAAATCCAAACAAGTAAATATCCACTACCTTAATTGATTACCGAAGACTTTCATGCTCCCAGTAAATGCATTCCCGCTTCTCATCTAAAGTTGTAATACGGTGACTTTCATTTCCTCTGTTTTTTTTTATTTTTATTTTTGTCCTCCTCTTCTTTCATCTTCCAGTTTTGTTCTTTCTTATCCTTCTTTTTCCCCTTTTCTAAATTGCAAAGCCAATGGTTTCAATGGCTCTTTCAACATTTATTATTATTTTTTTCTTAAAAGAACACACCAATTTCTTCCTGTTCCACTCCTCTTTAAAAGTTTCAATCTTTCGTCATCCAGAACTGCTAATTGGTTTTCTCAAGTTGCCGGTCTTTATGTCCTTGTCACATAAAGCACGATGGTGGCAGGCTTATGGATTGGGTGGCAATGCAATTGTTCCTGTGCTCTCAAAGCAATTTTTCTAATAATTGAAGATAACATTTTTTTATCATATTTTCGTATTTTCGCTTTTTAGATTTCTCAATTTTGGGGCTTTATGATTTTTTGTTTTTACTATGTTTTGGAAACAAATATTCATATAGATTCCAGTTAATGATTTATTGTATAGTCTTTTCTATTTTTGGGTCTATGATAGCAAGGTTGGCAACATCTTTGCAATAGTGGTAAGCTAAGCTAGACCAATGTTGTTTTTAGCATTATATTTCTCCAACATCTTGCTTTCCCAAACCAATGTATCAGTGTTTGTTTTGCCCACTTTCAAGTGCTTCATGATGTGCAGTGATTGGTATTATGATGTGCATCCCTTAATTAGATGCAAAATATGTGGGAACACTTTAACCAATATTTTAAGACATTAAGGGTGCATTTGGTTTGCAATTTTCAATTTTTTTAATTTTTCCTTTACAAAAACTAAAAATTGAAAACTGAAAAACTCAAGATTACAAAAGTGGTGAAAAGTGTTTTTAACAGCTTTTCATATGTGTTGATATTAGACGTGCCTCGGTGATATCTATGAAGAAAATGTTCTAAGACCTATGCACTAATATCAGCACAGTCAACTTATTACACGAGATTACGCACTAATATCATCAAAACTATTTTATTTCCTTTGTGGCTAAGAAAACTTTCAAGGTGGGGCGTGATTTTGATGTTTGAGCAATAGATGCGGAGATTGCTATCAAAAAGGATCCATCGACTTCTTCTCGATAATTAGTACAGTGAAGGCGTTGATCAAACAATTACTCGCAGCAAGAAGTTGCAAATAGACATCACTGAGTATCACTTTTGAAACATGGTAGCAATAAAGCTTGGTACACTTCCTAGAGAACACAACACCACTGCATCTGAAACCAACCCCAAAAAGAATCGCCCCCACCAGCCACCGATATCAACAGAGACCCTCCCAACTCCAACAGGGAAACCCACAAGCCAAGAGTCACATCACTCGCCCCACCACCTCCAATGGCAGAAACCCCTCCTTGCATGCAGAAGCAGATGAAGCTAGACCTCAAAGCCCGGCAGGGATCACACATACCTCTTGGGTTGTATTTATTATATGAGTCAAAAGTAATAGTTTGATTCCACGCACTTGATATGAGTCTTGTCAAGATAACAAATTAGGCAACAACCAACAATTTTCACATAACTTTCTTACTGTCCATGCATGCAATTTTAGAGATCGAACTTCCGAACCAATTTAACTTTGATGCTGCTATGTGCCCTTTTGAGAGAGAGAACTTTAGTTCAATTTAATTTTCATGCATTTAATTTTCATGCATTTCGCTATGCTGCGTGTCACACTCTTTCTATCATAAAATTATGCTTATACCATGATCTTATAGCGAGTAGTTATTACTTGTTAATTTTATTTGATCTTAGAATATAAAATGTATATGTGATATTAAATATGAATATGCTTTTGTGAAAAAATATGAACCACTCTTTTCTCTGTATTGCAAAGCTTAAGCATAAATAATATGTCATAATAAAATAGCAAAATAATATAAGTGTATTATGCGTCAACAAATAAATAGGATATATAATTAGATCCAACCCTTACCTTGACTCATGCAACAACTCAAAATTCATTAAAAGAAAATAAAAAAGATTGACTACGCCCTTTTATCAACGGTTTAGCAAAAGATCTGGACCATAACACCAATACCAGCTAGGGATCACAAAGATCATCATTGTCGCCATCTATGTAAAAATATAACAACAGTATGAATGAGAGTCAAAGATTCCTGATTCCTAAATGCAAAAATACTAGTCTGCTACCCAGTGACTTCTAACTTAGTGTTAAGTAATTAATGTATTTTCGGTTGTTTTTGTAATAATTAGTTTTTTTCCATTTCTAAATTAGTGTAGTCTTATGATTAAATTTATGCTTGAAAACATAACTCTTAAGATTCTTGATATACTTCCCATCTGATGTATTGTCAATGATGTAACATTTGGTATTCTAACTTTATATAGATCATTGACATAGTTCAATTGATGTAGTATCTCAAACTACAAGCTCATATGGATCATTAACATAATTCAATCCATAAACTTACAATCAAGCAGTTAATGGTACATAAAGGTTATTCATGTATTATTTTCTTAAGTTTCCTTTTTTCGTATAAATCTTCAATATTTGTTACATTTAGGAAATCTTATAATTATTCTTTGAGGTTTCTTTTTAGTAGTTTTGTTTCTCATGCTTTTGTTATGAGATTTTGCTCTTAAAAATCTCCTAAAATTTCATGAGATTTTATTCTTCATAATCTCATAGGATTCCGTACTTGATAATTCTTATAATTTTCAAGGAATCAAACCAAGTGTCTTACTTAGACTTAAAAGTTTTTTCTTTTATAGATCAAAATCTCATTCTTGTTTATGGAACTTTACTAGCATATTTCAAAGATAATAATTTTTATGAGTTTATAAAATTATTTTTAATTATATTCTTGTATCATTTCTATGTGTCTAATTCTTTTCAATGAACTTAAAATTACTTCTTTTGTTGTTTAAATGTAGTTTTTAACTTTATCTACGATTTTGTCTCTTAATTAAATACTAATCCCAAACCTTAGATTAACACATCATAATTTATTTTTTCGCTTCTACGACATATGGCTAAAATGACCTTTCTAATTTGACAAAAATTCTACTTCATTTACCTAGTTAAATGTCTTACATTAATTCAAATAATTCACAAGATTTTTATCTATGGCTTCTTTAACACCTATCAAGCTTGTATGTGTACATCTATTTTAAATTAAATTTCAAACTTCATAAACATAATTTTAAACATATCTTAAATAGTTCATATTAGCAAGAATAGTCAAACAATCACCAAGTTTAAGACATAGATTTTCCTACTTTCCTCTAAGCTTTTTGTTGATTGTTTCTCTAGCCTTTCCTTTGTTTATTAGGGTCTCAAGCCCACTTTCTAGTCCCTATATATATGTACTGCTAGTTGAATAGATTTGAAGAGGAAAAAAAAAGATTTTGGCATGAGTTTAATGTAGAAGAAGTGTTGTTCAACTATTTTACGTGTAAGGCTTAGATTAGTCTTTAAGATTTTAGTAAGTTTGTGATGTTTTGGAATTGGAAAATGGAGATAGTGAACAAGGGAGAGAAAGTGGCGTGGAATGCAGCAAGGAAGGAAAGGAAAATGAGAATTTTTTTCTAATTATTTTGATTTAAATAATAGAGTATTACTTGGAGAAAAAGTAATAAATGGATAAATACAAATATTTTCTAATCAATTTGTCTCGTATATGTGTTGGAAATGTCTATATTTATTTTATTGTTTGCTGTTAAATTATTTGAGACATGATAATATCCTTTAATTGAACTAATTTCGATATTTTAGTGTATCGATTATTATCTTTTTAATACCCAATTAACGCTTAAATAACTTTATCAGTTTAAAAATATCCATTTAAGCTTACCTTTATTTTGATCTATATCTTTATATACCATTCATAGGGTCTCATCTTAAATTTCTGGCTGAAATATTATTATTATTATTTTTAATAATATTTAATTAATTTTTTTATAAAATCCTCAGATTGTTATGATAATAACAGTGTCTATTAAAAATTTTAAAATCCCTATAATTAATTTACATTTAATCATTTTATCTTGAATAATATTATCAAAAAACGAGTCGTTGCACCAGGGTTAGACATCGACCAACAGCCAACATATGAAATGGAAAGAGTTTTATGTACCTTCTACTAACTTCTCAGTATAATTATATTTTATATCGATTCAATTTTATTTTACCTTAAATAATCGTTTGACCATATATTAATGTATTATACAATACGATATATATTAAAAAAAACTCTAAACTGTCCGAAAGATTAATTTTCATTTTTATTTCAATTTAGTCCAAACACTAACTTTCATGAAAAATTATTGATTGGCATTTATCACAATATATGATAATGTATTGCATTATGCTTAATGTAAACCAAATTATCAAGTTAATTATCTACCAAAATGGATCCCAAATTGAAAAAAAAAAAAGTTGTATAATCAATTCTTCGATCTTAAAATAAATGCAAATTAATCTTTGATGAACAAATGTGATGTTCTGCAACATTTTAATTTCGAGAACCAATTTTAGATTTTACCCTGGATAATACTCTTTTGGCCATTGCTCCATTCTATCAAGATATCACCCTTCTATTATTATACGCTACAACGACCACAACAATAACAACAACAATTAAATTTTGTTACACTTAGATCCGATCGATTGCATAGATCAAATGACATTTATAATACTCTATAATATATGTCATATTTATATTTAACTTTATTAAAATCTCACACTACCTTAAAAAATAAATTCTAAATAACTTTTATAAGTTTAGGACAACTCTTATCCCTTCAAATCAACCCAAAAAAATCAACATGATTGATCTTGAACACGTGAATATGAAATGCAGCCAAGCATAAAAAGGTGAGCTACATGATTAATACCTTTAAGTCAGATCATTGTGCCCTGAGATGGCCCATCAGAAAGTGGAGAAGCACGAATTCCACGAGCAATGTCTGTACATTCTTCTATTATTTTTACTTTTATTTTTTTCCTTGATAATACTATACTCGTAAGAAATCATGGCAGGGATCAAATAGTTGTCGTAAGCTATTATAGTATAGTTGTTGTATGTTATATTTAAGATAGTCTTCTCATAAGATTCAGTACTTTTTATAAGGCAACATTTATTCCATATACCAAAAATAGCACACCTTATTAGGTTAAGAGGCAATATCAGTTATCAACTCATCTTTTTTTTTATAGACGTTATCAACTCATCTTTAGATAATTGATTCGAGCAAATACGAAGGACCAGACAAATTAAAATAATAAAAGCATACTTCTTCATTTGGCAAGCGTGATTCTTTTATGCGAAATAAAATAACTAATGGCGGACATATGAAAAAAAAATTCAAAATATATTTATATATATATGATCTGATGTGAATCATACCCCAAATGGTTGTAAATTATTTTAAACTGCTATTACGTATGCCTTGTAGGTTAAGAAGCAACGTTCTTGGAAGCTTAAGTTGTTAAAAGAAAAGAATTATGATTGATCTGATTTTACTTTCACAAAATATTTTTACGTGAGAATTTTTCAGCTTGAAGAATAAATAATATATCTATATAGCAAATTATCTTATAAAATTTTATGATAAATAAATTCTCTCATATGTGAATAACAATAAAAATAGTTCTAAAAGAATTTTACTCGAATAATAAGTTAACCAACCCTGACTAAAGTTCAATAACACTACTAGAAATGTACGGGTTACTAAGGGATTTACTAAGGGAAACTAATCCCCCGATAACGTTAGAGATGGCTTTACCAAGGGATTTTATGCCACCAATATGTTGGTAATTTAAGTGCTCCATAAAAATATTTATCGGCGGATTTTTTTATTCTACCTGCGGATCATTCCCTCAAAAAAAATTAGGAAAAAAATCAGTTAAAATTTTCCCTCAATAATGATCAAATTTTTTTAACACATTATCGAGGGAAAATTAAATCTCTCAGTTATAATCAAATTTTTTTAAATACATTACCAATGGAAAATTCCTTGACAATAATCAATTTTCTTTTAAACACACATTACCGTGGGCAATGGTTATTCCTTTTCTTTTCAAAAACTATTATTATTAATTTCCAAATTGAACTTAATTGTGAAATATAATTTAAATAAAAATTTATAGTCTCTGTGAACACCCGATTTTATACGGCCCATAAAATGAAAATCCAAAGATCAGCGTATTTTTAGAGTTTAATCCATTTATAGAATCATGTTAGTAGTTTAATTTTGTTAAGTGAAATTGCAAACCATTTTTAAGTCTTGTCTATAGCTCATTGCTGTGTTTGATGCAAGTTCAATTCAAACCATTTTTGTTTAAATTCATTTACTATTGTTTTATGTTTCACGTGCAGCCTACCTTCAAAAGAAAAAAAAAGGGGGTCCGTTTTCATTCAGCAACCAAATAATAATAAAATAAAAAAAGAGAAATAAATAAAAACAAAGTGACATGTCACGGGTTCACATACCCGTGAAGCAAAAGTGAAGAAAATAAAAGAAGAGCATAATGATTATGTTTCCTCAACTTTGTGCAAGAGTCAAGAGACTTTCGGTTCAAAGAGCATGTGAATTGGGGGAGGAGAGGCTAAAAACCATCAGGATCGAACCCCGTAATTTTTTTTTATGATCACCAAACCATCTTCATCATCACCATCATCATAAACTCATCACCCCTTTCATCAACGAGGAGAACCATCATCTTCCATCATCTCCCATCACAAGCTTCCATTATAACAGCCACTCAAGCTCAATAAACTCAAGCCCAAGCCACATAAAAAAAAAAAAACAAATAATAGCAACCTATACTTCAACCAGAACTTACATATCTTAACCTTAAAGCAAAAATGGGGAAACTGAAATAAAAGGGGGCGCTGTCCCTTACCTCCACCGGTGAAGCCAGCACCACCGTGATAGTCGCCCTCCCTCCTGAACCACCGCTCGCAACCCGCCGGTGCCTCCGCTGCAAGCCTCCCTCGATCGCCGAGAGAATCGCAACCACACAGAAACCACCAGATCCGCGCTGTGACCTCTATTCCGCCCGGCCGCGCGCTCCTTGCACCAATCAAAGCCTGATCGCGAACCACTGTGATTGTTCCCTGCGAACTCCACCTTCACTCCCCCATCGCGACTTGCTTGAGTCCGTGAGAAGCCCAGCCAGCCTCCACATGCGCGGCCCCTTCCTCCCTTGCTCGCACAGCCACGGACCATCCCAGGCACGAAAACCGCGCCTTCTTCTCTGCTGAGACCATTGCGCACTGCCCCTCTCCTTCACGCCAGAAAACGCACCCTTCTCAGCTGCGTAAGTCGCTGCACTATCAAGTCCGCCAGCCACTCAGCAGTGCCGTGGCACCATCCCCTTTCTTTCCCCCTCAGCCGCGCACTAACTACCCTCTCCTCCATGCTTGGCCGCGTGGCTTTCTTCTCCCTCTCTTTCTCAATCTCTCTCTAGATTTTTCTTTCCTTCTTTTGTTCTCTGTGTGTTAGTGCGTGTGTGTGTGTGGGGGGGGGGGAAAGAAAACTTTACTCTGTGTGTGTGTGTCATCCGTGTGTGTGTTTGTGTGGGGTTTGCAAATAATAATAATAAAAAAAAACCAAATCCCTGTATTCCCACATACCCACTTCAAAGAAATATTAATAAACTAAGTGTTGTGTTTCGCGAAGCATCTTTATTTGTCTACTGTTTTGGTGAAATTTTTTAATTGGGTTTTGCTCTCTATGTATGTGGATGCTTGGGGCACTAAATAAAAAATGAAACAGGTCACCAAATGTCTCAGATCTTCCTTACTTTCCTTGTTATCTTTACTTATATTCTTATTATTTTATGTGATGAATTTGTGGAGGGTAAGTTATTTATTTTTATTTTATGTGTTATTATTTTATGTGATGAATTTGTAGAGGGTGAGTTGTTTATTCTTATTATCTTGTGCGTTATTATTTTATGTAATGAATTTGTAGAGGGTGAGTTGTTTATTCTTATTATTTTATGCGTTATTATTTTATGTAATGAATTTGTAGAGGGTGAGTTGTTTATTCTTATTATTTTATGTGTTATTATTTTATGTGATGAATTTGTAGAGGGTGAGTTGTTTATTCTTATTATTTTATGTGTTAATTATTTTATGTGATGAATTTGTAGAGGGTAAGTTGTTTGTTCGAACTCATAGGAACATTCCAGCCTGTTTTCCTTTGCCATTCTTTCTTTATTCCTCTATTAGGTTAATCGTACTTGGGATTTCTTAGTTTGCGTGGAAGTGTACCTTAGTTACGAATAAAGACTCTGGGTATGTTCAGATTGGGATAAAATCTTTAGTCTATTTGTAGTCCATGTCAAAAATTTTTTTTTATTAGTTCTTGGGTCCTTGAGTCTAAGTTTTGTTGGGATATTGTACTTTGTTTATATTTTGAGGTCAAACCCCAATTAATTATATTGTCTTTTACTTGTTATTTAAATTCACGTGCTTTCATTCTCAAATTTGTGCCAGTTTTCATTTTATTAGTTATGTGATTTTTGTTTTTGTTCCATTGCTTAGTGTACCACGCTTGGGTTATTGGACCGTATCATATCTGAAAACAAAAGAGGCAAATGATGGGATATTTGGATCCATATTTTAAAAACAAAACATATAATAATAGGAATATTTGAACTATTGTTGTTCTTTTATTTCTATTTGGCCTTTGGAGATTAACTTATTTATGATGGTTTTTATTAATTTTATATTGAGGAATATTTTAGCTGTGACGGTTTGATATTCTAATCAATTTTTTTTTTATTCTTATTTTATTTATTTATTTATTTAAAAAAAATTCATAATTATTTCAAAAGAACTACGTGACTTTGAATTCCTCATCGCATCAGAGGATACGTAGGAGCAGGTGATTCCTGTCAAGTCAAAATTGGATTTTATTAGGTTATTTTATGTTATTTCTTTTTTGATTTGTAAATATTTATTATTATTTTTGTTTACTTATAAATACTTATTGTCTTTTATTGTTATGTATTATTTTAATTTCAACTAATAATCAGATTATTTTAAATGAGAATGTTAATTTAGCCGTGACGGCTTGTTAACTCAGTTAAACATCTGAGCTGTGACAGCTTGATGTTTTAAATTTTTAAACAAAAATTAGATTTTTATAATTTGTATTACATGTAAATATTTTCTTTAATACCTTTTTATTCTTTAAGTTTTAAATTAATTAATTTGTTAAATATTTTATTTTGAATAAAAAGTTAATTTAGCCGAGACGGCTTGTTAACTGAATATTTTGGACATCTAAGCTGTGATAGCTTGATGTTTCAAACTTTCAAGCTAAAGTTAAACTTTATGACATCATTTTATTCTGTTTTGCATGTAAATATTTTTGTTCATTATTATTATTATTATTGTAAATATTTATTTAGTATTTATTTATGATATTGTTTTATTCTGTTTTACATGTAAATATTTTTGTTCATTATTATTTATTATTGTAAATATTTGTTTATTTATTCATTTATTTATTATTATTATTATTATTTTTATTATTATTATTACCCTCCTCTTTCTTCATTGAAATGTATATATTTTATTTCAAATAAATATGTTAATTTAGCCGTGACGGCTTGTTAACTCAATATTACAGATACCTGTGTGATTTTGGTACTCCAATTTTCTTATTCTAAAAAGATTTTCTTTTATAATTTTCGTAAAATAAAAGCATAAAAAAAAATATTTTGAAAAGGTTATTAATAATTTGCACAATTAATTAAGGTACCGTCTAAAGACGGGTGTATTAGGGGTGCTGTAGGATTAAGTTCCTATCCTTCCCTAAGCATAACCGACTCCCGAGCTTAGACCTGGTTTCAAAGATCATTTCAAATTAAACGGGTTTTTCCATAATTTTTCCCAATTAAATAAAATTTGGTGGCGACTCCATTTTAAACAAAAAATTTCATTTCTCGCCGTCCCGTCGCGATCCCGGTTGCGACAGATGGCGACTCCACTGAGGACTATGAGAGTCAGGCCTATAATAATTGATTGTGCATATTATTATAACCTCATTTTTTGTTTTTGCATTTTTATTTTATTGTTAGTCTTCTATTATTCCCTTTCTTTTAAATTTTGTTACCATCGTATTTGTATATATTTTCGTATTTAATTCTTGGTGACCAATCTAGGATAGAAAATTATGCTCTGTTTGTATATGTTTTCGTATTTAATTCTTTACGGCCACCCTAGGATAGAAGATTTTGCTCTGTTTGTATATACTTATTTATGTTTAATTCTTTATAACCACCCTAGGATAGAAGACTTTGCTCTGTCTATATTTATTTTGGTTTCTTTGCACTCTAGGATAGAAGACTTTTGTTCTATATTGTCTATTTTGCAGGTGTTGTCGTGGGTAGTTTTAGGATTCCAGGTTTGTATGCTCTCTTCACACACAACACTTACACATTAATCACACACGAGTGGGGCCCTATACCCGGGTCTGAGTGCAACTTGAGATAGGTAAGAGATTGTGTAGTGGTACCCATTTTGGATATTCATCCTGTTTGGTTATCACGAAAATCTCGTCTAGAGTGTGACTCTTTTGTGAATATTCCACACCTAGCGGTTTACCTGCTGTTGTGGATAGTATTCCGAAACGAGTCTTAACTCTAGAGGCCGTAGAATCTTGAGAATATAGATCCACCTGTTGCAAGTGTTCACGAAGTAGAATAACTATAGAACTATAGATTGACCTCCAGATCTCACCTCAAATAGGACACAAAGAGAGCATACTCTTTCTTTAATTCATTTCCTTGTACATAAATTCTTTAACATGTTCAAAGTATTTATTATTTCCTTTTACATTTAAATGAAAATCATCACATTTTTTTTGCTTTCCAGGTCTGTTAGAGAATCATATCAGAGTCTTGTTGTGAGTATCTTTGGAAAATGGAAATAAACATGAAATCAAACAATCATGAAGGGGAAAAGTTAAAGAAGACTTTACATCTTAAAGCTAAGAAGCGACACGTAAAGTCTGAGATCCTTAAGTCAATTTGTTGAGTATGCCACATCACCTTTCTCTTGCAAAGAAGTATGGAAAAGTTTTGAATCATTAGAGGTGGAAGAGCAGGTAGAGGCAATCACTGCATTGGCACAAGACTATGATCCTCCTCTCCGATGCTTTACCTATCAAGACTTTCAGATGGCACTGACTCTTGAAGAATTTGAGCGAATCCTAGGGTTACCACACGAAGAAGAAAAACCTAATCAATACCATGGTCATTATCCTTCCTTACATACCATAGCAAATGTTTTAAAGATCAATGTAAGGGATTTGCATGAAGCACAGAAGTGTAGAAATGGAGCCAATGGATTCCCAAGGGATTATTTGGAGAAGCATATGCATGGCTTAGCTGGAGCTAAAGATTGGGACACTTTCTTGGATGTATTAGCTCTCACTGTTTATGGCACTGTTCTGTTTCCAAATATTGAAGGCTTTGTAGACTTCGCGGCTATCGATGTATTCCTAGCTCGTAAATTTCATGGTCACAATCTGTTCAGCCCTCTTGGCGGATGTTTATTGTACCCTAAACTTTTGCTATGAGAGGAATGGCAAAAGAATTTTATCTTTGTCTACCGATGCTTTACGTGTGGGTCACTGCACACGTATTCCAAAGAAACTACAAAGCACCATATCCGATTGAAGACCTAAAAATGCATCACATCAAGAAGAAGAATGGACAAGAATGGGCTCAAGACCTAGCCAAATTGAATGAAAAGGTGATCCGATGGTACCCTTGGTGGGAAGACGGGCAGACTTTGATCTATCAGTGTGGAAGCTTCTCAAATGTTCCCCTCATGGGTACCCGAGGATGCATAAATTACAATCCGGATTGATCTTTGCGTCAACTTGGTTACCCCATGATGGGACCACCTCCCGAAGCTGCAATCACTCCATTTGTCTTGTATTACCAGGACTTTGAGGATCTTGTCATGCTACAGAAAGTCCGATTTGCTTGGAACAAGGTTGTCAGGAAAGGAAAAGAACTGGGAGTTAGAAGGCATGCAAAGAAAGCTACCGCAATGGGTGAAGAATAGGGCCCAAGAGATTAAAGCGCCATTCGTAACCTGGACAACAACTCCACCTAACAAGGCATCATCCTCACATCTTGATGAGGATGAGGGGATCAAAGAAATAAAAGAGAAGTTAGACAGAGTCAAGCAAGAAAAGATGCAAGTTGAGGCTGCATTGGAAAGTGCTCACCATAATTATGCAAATTTGAAGCGAGAAAGCACTGAGAGAAACCAACTTCTAGAGGGCACCACTAAGAAGTTGAAAATGGGGTATGACCACATGATGAAGACCAAGGAATGCCTCCAAGCTGCTAATAAAGAGCTAGGGCTTCGAAGGCAAGAGCGTGACCGAGCAGTAGCCGAAAATCAACAGTTAAGGAATCAACTTCAAGATGCCAAAATTGCTGAGGAAGCCGCAATAGCAGGAGAGGAACAAATGAAGCAAGAAATGAGAGAGATAAGCAAAGAATACCAGAGGAAGATTGGGGAACTAAAACAACACATGAAAGATGAGACTATGAAGTTTCAAACTGCCTTAGAAGAAGAAAAGAAAAGAGTTACAGATTTGGAGTTTGAGGTGCAACACCAAAGTCATATCATTCATGAGTTGAAAATTCGTTTTTCAAATTTGGCAGAACTAGCTAACACAGCAATAGAAGATGTTCCAAGATACCTGGAAATAGCTGAGCAAGCAATTATCCCTTTTAAGACCCCAACTGGAATTCACAACTTTATCAGCTACTGCAAGGATTTGGTTGGAAGGATGAAACAAATAATTGCCGAAAGAAGTTGAAGAGGCATCACTTTTTAGTGATGATGTTTTTAGGATCGATATCTAGCTTTATGATGTATTTTTTTTTTTTTTTTTGTCGTTGTAATCTACTCCTCTGATGAATGAATGGTTGTTTCATTATTTTGGTCTTACGGCAATATCCATTAAAGATAACTTATTACCTTTGAACGAGACGTTCTGGGAAAAAGTTGTGACCGAAGATACTCACATCAAGACTCAGCACGATTGACGGTCTCTAACAAATCGTGACATTTTTATCTTTTTACTTAAACTATTTTTTTACTCAGGTGAAACATCGCAACCATTGGGCGCCCAAGGAAAGAAGATACCGATCTAACTTGTGTTCATAACACTAGAGCTCGAACCAAGATGGCCGGCGGAAACACTGAACCAGGAAGGACTACCCCGTCTGCAATTGTTTCTGAATCGGGAAGAGCTATTCCAACTGTAACCACCTCGGCTATAATTACTTACGAACCGGAAGAAACTTAAGCATGGAAGTTGATGTAGTGAGAGGAAGACTGAACGAGTTGTCAAACAACCAGGGAAGAATGGAGGAGATGATGCGGGCTATGATGGAGTCACTCGACTTATTGAGAGCCCACCAAAACTCAGGAGGTGTACAACCAAGTGCTACAACGATGACTATACCTGTGGTATCAGATGCAGCTCTAAATGTCACTCAAGGGATGAATGACGGGGATGGGATTCCGAATAACTCTCTTGGACAACCACCACCTACAATGCCATTAGTAATCCCTATTGGAGAAGGCTATCGTCCCTTAGAGAATGTTCATACTGATGGGCACGAGCATGCTACCCCTATTTGGGAGCCACCTCGTGTTGTCATCCAAAAGCAACCATTTTCTTCAGAAAATAGCCGTGCAGAGGCAGAAAAGGACAAGTTCAAAGAAGAATGGATGAAGAAGATTCAGGATCAAATTAAAGCCATCCAAGGGCCTAACACTTATGGCTATATGGAAATTGAGCAGTTCTGCCCTCCTATCGATGCAGTGGTTCCAAAAGACTTCAAGATTCCTGACTTCTCAAAGTATGATGGAACGGGTAACCCTTTGTTCCATTTGAAGAGTTATTGTACCAAGATGTCAATCTGGTCTAAAGATGAAAAGTTTCTCATTAGCTTTTTCCATGAAAGTTTAACCGGACCTGCTTTAGAATGGTATATTCAATTAGACCATTCAAAGATTTCTAGCTGGAGAGAACTGGTCGACCAATTCATGAATCAATACAAGTTTAACATGGAAATAGCACCAACTAGAGAACAGTTGAGCACGATGCAGAAAAAGAAGGATGAATCTTTTAAGCAATATGCTCAAAGATGGAGAGCTCTGGCTGCTAAGTGCAACCACCACTTATCCTATCCGAAATGTGCTCGTACTTTTTAGGAACCTTGGGATCTCCTTATATCGGAGCCATGGCAGGAGCAGCATACAAAGATTTCTCTGAGTTGATCACTGCTGGAGAAAGAATTGAGAATCTAGTCAAAACAGGTAAACTTCCCATGGGCAATGAAGACATAAGAAAAAGTTTCCCACCTAGGAAGAAGGAGACTGATATAAACTATGTGCAGAGTCAGCAACCCTTTAACCCAAGACACGCACCAATGCACCCAAAACCCCAAACACCACCATACCAAGCCTCAACCACTCCCTACCCATTTTACCAAAGCACACAAACCACAAATACCATCCCACATTTCCCACCGCAAGTCAATAACATTCACATACGACCATACCAACCAGCTCGACCAACATACGCCTATAACTCAACTGTGCATCCTCAGAACTTCTCAAACACCACACCACCACGACCAAATGCTCAAAATCAAAGCCGTTCCCGATTCCGGAATTTGCCACCTTTCCCTAAACTATCCATTTCAAGCGATCTCTTTCAACGATTAGTTGATGCCCACTTGATCTCGATCTCAGACGCCCATTAGAACCACCATATCCAGCTTGGTACAACCCGAACCTTACTTGCAAATACCATATGGACATAGCAGGGCATTCAATTGAAGATTGCGAAGGCTTCAAGGCAATAAAAGGGATTGCTTGTGGTAGACTAGACTTTCAAGAGGAGTCAAAACCAGATATTGTCCATAATCCAATGCCAAATCATGAAAGAGGAGGCGGGGTAAATCTTTGTAGAAAGAAGAACTCCTGATAAAGAAGGTTTTGAATCTCAGAACATCCATGGAGAGAATTTTTGTGGGCCTGAATGAGTCTGGTTACAACATCACGGCATCTGCTCCGACAATAAAGGAGAATGAGAAAAATGACATGAATTCAAGCTGCTGTATCATCGTGGGGCTCTTGGCCATGACATAGAAAATTGCTTTGGGATTTCAAGGCTCGAGTACAGGGATTACTCAACTTAGGAGTAATACAAGCAAAGAAGGGGCTAAATATACCTGATGAGGTGAATGTAATTGAACCTTTTGTTGTTCGAGTGCCACCACTTAATGTAGCTCCCAAGCCAGAAAAAGTGGTCATCACTGTCAAGAAACCTACACCATTTGAGTACAAGAGTACACATGCTGTGCCTTGGAATTATGAGACTCAGGTCAAGACGAGTGGAGACATAGGGGAAACCTCGAAGGCCCGAGCAAATGAAGAGGTGACTGGTGTCATGGAAGTGAAAGGAATAACAAGAAGTGGAAGAGTTTATGGGCCCGGAGAGTTGGAAAAAGGGAAGTTTGTCCATGAAGGGTACGCTGGAAAAAGTTCAGATTCAGAAAGGAAGGAAAAGGAAGATGAAGAAGAAGAGTTCCTAAAGATAATGAAGCAAAGCGAGTATGATATTCTAGAACAATTAAAGAAGACTCCCGCTAGAATATCTCTTTTATCATTAATCATGTCGTCTGAACCTCATCGAAAGGCAGTAATAAAAGTTTTGAAGGAAGCTTATGTCAAGCCTGACGTTTCATCGGAAAACGTAGTGAATATGGTTGATCCAGTGAAACGTGTTAGCATGATCACGTTTTCAAATGAAGAAGTTGTTTCACAGATCAACCCACGAGCACTATACATAACCCTCAAATGTAAAGGATACATAGTGCCCAGAGTTCTCATTGATGGAGGGTCGGGATTGAATGTCTTACCTGTGTCGACTTTAAGCTATTTGTCGATGAGTAAGGAAGATATACTACCACAAATGATGGTAGTGAAAGCTTTTGATGGAGCAAAGAAAAGCATCCTAGGGGAGATGGTGTTGTTATTGGAGATCGGCCCGAGCAAATTCGATGTATTGTTCCAAGTGATGGAGATCGAGTCAGACTACAATATGCTGCTCGGAAGACCATGGATAAATGGTGTTGGTGCTGTCCCTTCAACCTTGCATCAGAAGGTTAAATACATTGAGAATGGTTCAGTCATCACAATCCATGGAGAAAAGGAGATCCTGGTATCCAAACCAGTGACATTGCCATATGTTGAAAATGTGGAGCTAGTGGAGAACAGTTCATAGCACAACCTGGAGGCAGTAGGGCTGAGACAAGAGCAAGATAAGGCCCTAATACAAAATCAGGTAGTGGCTCACATCATGGCTAAGAATGGATATCTGGAAGGAAAAGGACTAGGACCACAATTGCAAGGCTCCCAAACTCCCATATCGGTGCCAGAGAAGTCTAACCGATTTGGTCTAGGATATGAGACCTCTCTGGATGACAAGATGAGTACCTTGGCTCTGGAACAGAATAAACAAAAAGGGAAAATGAAGTTGATTCCTCACTTGAAAGAGACATTCCCTGGTCCAGCTGAAGTGATTATGGCCGGTGAAGTTCGCTCCCCTCGTTATTTCTCCACCATCAACACTTTGGATGCTGAAACAACTGAAGAAAATAACAAAGTCCATGTTGCTAGCAATGATGAGACGCGATGTCTTGACAATTGAACCAATGCTTGATGTTATTGCTGAAAAGTAATTTGTTAGGTTGTATTATTCAAGAATTATTTATTCTTTTGTTTATGCTACTCAGTGACATCATTTGAATGAATTTGCATGATTTTCAATAATCTTTCTCTATATTTTCCATTTGCCTCGTTCTGCCTCTATTTCTTTTGCTTTCTCTTTTCTGTTATGTTTTTTCTTACCATTCTCAATTCGTTAATTTGCATTTTCCATGCTATTTTATAATCCACCATTTGATTTAGCATTCCAATCCACCACAATTACTTTCCAGGAACTTGAATGTCATAGAAATTTTGCCATATGAAAAGGAATTTGGGAACTTATCAATTGATTCTCTTGCTGCACTTGACTGCGATAACCATGAGTTCGAGGATGATGAAGAAGTTATTGAATAGTTTTCAAACCTCCTAGATTATTCAAAAAAAGGGTTTGACTTAGACAATGAGGTGGTCGAGGTGATTAACATGGGCACCGAAGAAGACAAAAAGGAGCTGAAAATAGTGGAAAATCCTGAACGCTCAGAAATGATTACATTGTTTAAAGAATTCCTGGATGTGTTTGCATGGTCCTATCATGATATGCCAGGGTTAGACCCAGAGATTGCTTCACACAAGATCCCTTTGTATCCCGAAGCTGAGCCGAAGAAGCAAAAATTGAGAAGAATGCGACTGGACATGTCATTAAAGATTAAAGAGGAAGTGACTAAACAGCTGGAGGCTGGATTTTTGGAGGTATCAAGACACACTGATTGGGTGGCCAACATTGTACCTGTGCCTAAAAAGGATGGGAAGGTCAGGATGTGTGTAGATTATCGGGATTTGAATAAGGCCAGCCCGAAAGATGATTTTCCTCTACCCCACATTGATGTCCTTGTTGATAATCTTCTTTGAAATCACCGATTTTCCTTTATGGACGGATATTCTGGGTATAACCAAATTCCCATGGATATTCATGACAAAGGAAAAACTACTTTCATAACTCCGTGAGGAACATTTTGCTATACAGTCATGCCGTTTGGATTGAAGAATGCCGGTGCCACCTACCAACGTGCCATGGTCGCATTATTCCATGACATGATGCATAAAGAGATTGAGGTGTATGTAGATGATATGGACGCCAAATCTAAAGAGGAGAAAGTCATGTGACATTCTGAAAAGTCGTTTGAAAGGCTCGTAAAATACAAGTTGCGGTTGAATCAGAATAAATGCATTTTTGGAGCTTCTACAGGAAGTTACTCGGGTTCATTGTCAGAGAAGGGATAAAAGTGGATCCCGACAAGGTGAAGGCAATACAAGAAATGTCCGCTCCTCGAACCGACGAGAAGTGAGAAGTTTTCTAGGAAGGCTTAATTACATTGCTAGATTTATTGCTAATTTGACTAGCACTTGTGAGCCTATATTCAAGCTGCTTCGAAAACATCAACCCGGAGAGTGGAATGAAGAATGCCAAGAAGCATTTGATAAAATAAAAGCTTATTTGATGAAACCTCCAATTCTAGCTCCACTGTGCAGGCGTCCTTTAATATTATACCTCACAGTGTTGCCCACGTCACTTGGGGCAATGTTAGGTCAATATGATGAGTCTGGTAAGAAAGAACAGGCAATTTATTATCTGAGCAAAAAGTTTAATGATTGTGAATCCGTTATCCTGGCGATTGAAAAAGACTTGTTGTGCATTAGTATGGACATCCAAGAGGTTGAGGCAGTACATGCTATACTACACTACCTGGTTAATCTCTCGAATGGATCCATTGAAATACATATTTGATAGTCCTCATGTTTCATTGAGAATGTCAAAATGGCAAGTGATCTTTGTCTGAATTTGATATCAAATATGTGACTCAAGTCCATCAAAGGAAGTGCAATTCTGATCATCTAGCTGAAAATCCTCTTGAGGATATACTGACCTATCATGCCTGAATTCCCGATGGTGAGGTGTTAACAGTGGAAAAAGATGAGAAAGAAAAGGAGAATGTATGGAAAATGTACTTCGATGGGGCTGCCAATATGAATGGGTGTGGAATAGGAGCTGTAGTAGTGTCACCAGCTGGAAAACAATACCCAGTTTCCATCAAGTTAGATTTTGAATGCACCAACAACATCGCAGAATATGAAGCTTGTGCGAATGGTTTGCAAGCTGCAATTGACCTAGGGATCAAAGAATTAAAGGTGTTTGGAGATTCTGCGCTCATAATCTATCAAGTTAATGGAGAATGGCGTACGAAGGATCCGAAATTGGTGCCTTATCAGAAATACTTGTCTCGATTAATTGAAGAATTTGATGATGTGTCATTCTCTCACTTAACTCGAGACCATAACCAATTTGCGGATGCATTGGCAACCCTGGCTGCAATGACAAAATTGGAAGTTCATACCAATGTCCAACCCATCCACGTAGAGGTGCAAAGTGAACCGATATACTGTGACAATGTGGAGGTTGAGCCAGATGGACAACCATGGTATTATGACATCAAGCAGTACATTCAAAAAGGAGAATATCCGACTGGAGCAAATGAAGTGCAAAGAAAAACAATTCGACGATTGGCTATGGCCTTTTTCCTAAATGGTGAAGTCCTTTACAAGCGAAGTCATGACACTACTTTCCTCAGATGTGTAGATGCTCATGAAGCTCGAATGATTATGACTGAAATCCACGAAGGAATTTGTGGAACCCATGCTAATGGACACATGATGGCACGCAAAATCCTAAGAAGCGGTTATTACTGGTCCACCATAGAGAATGACTGCTTCAATTATGTTCGAAAGTGTCATAAATGTCAAATATATGCAGACCGAGTCAATGCTCCTCCGGTTACATTTGCCTGACATGGTATCTCCTTGGCCTTTCTCAATGTGGGGCATGGATGTCATTGGTCCAATCAATCCCAAAACCTCAAGTGGTCATCGTTTCATCTTGGTAGCGATAGACTATTTCACAAAGTGGGTGGAAGCTACTTCATATGCTAACATCACACAGAAAGTGTTTCTCAGATTCATCAAAAGAGATATCATCTGCAGATATGGGATTCCAGAAAGAATTATCACAGATAATGCTCCTAACCTCAATGGTGCCGAAGTTCAAAAGTTCTTTGAGACTTTCAAGATCAAGCATCACAACTCATCTCCTTATAGACCTCAAATGAATGGTGCGGTTGAAGCTGCAAATAAGAATATCAAGAAAATCATCGCCAAGATGGTGGTGAATTACAAAGACTGGCATGAAATGCTGCCATATGCTTTGCACGCATATCGAACCAATATACGGTCAAGTACAAGGACAACTCCCTTCTCACTGGTGTATGGAATGGAGGTTGTATCTCCTATAGAAGTGGAAATCCCATCATTAAGGATTCTAATGGAGGCTGAGTTAGAAGAATCTGAATGGGTGAAGACCCGATATGAACAGCTGAACATGATCGAAGAGAAAAGACTGGCAGCTATTTGTCACGGCCAGTTGTACCAAAGTAGAATGGCTAAGGCTTTTAACAAGAAGGTCCGTCCTAGAGATTTTTATCCAGGAGATTTGGTTCTGAAGAAAATTCTCCCAAATCAAGAGGATGCACGGGGCAAATGGGCTCCAAGTTATGAAGGTCCTTACATTGTTAAGCAAGCGTTCTCAGGTGGAGCATTGATTTTGCAAAACATGGATGGATAGGAATTGCCCAAACCAATTAACACTGATGCAGTCAAAAGGTTTTATGCTTGAAAAGATGTTGAAGAAGCCCGTTAGGTTGAAAATTCGAAAGAGCGACCTAAGCAAAAATTAGGGTAATATGAAAAGAAAAAGAAAAAGAAAAAAAAACAAAAGAGAAGAGCTCGTTAGGTTGAAAACTCGAAAGAGCAACCTAAGCAAAAATTAGAGCAAAAAGATAAGCATCATCTCAAGCAACCTATACTGGGGCAATTTTTGAGTATTGAATTTGTCCAGTGAATCAAGCTGACCAAGATTGAAACTGGGGCAATTTTTGGAAAGAAAAGGTTTGAAGACATCATTAAGGATCATGGCTATGGTGTTCAACTTGCTGCGAGAAATCGATTGATTAAGTCACAAAGAACTTAAACTGGGGCAAAATTCCATGTCTTCCACAAGCTTGTCTTTCAGTTTTGTGTTGTAATCTCTTTTTCAAACATCTTGTCATCCAATACACCAAGCAATGAAGATGCCTATTCAGCCAATCTTTTGTTTCCTCTTTAAATGCATATTTATTTATGATGTCTCGAGTAAGCATAAATTTAAGTTTAAAGTTATACAACCTAATAATTCTTACAACAATACATCCATGGCTAGCACCACACCAAGAAAATTCAAAAATCTCAATCAAGCTTGACCAAAAAGCAATCATCATCCTAAAAAGGAAAATGGGAAAAAGGAACAATGGGAAAGAAGTGAGCAAAGGTCCAGAAGTAAAGAAAATTTATGTCAGAAGGTCCAGCGCATGAATTACGAATTTGATCGGTTATAGTCTTCCTTGAGGCGTGCTTGATTTGGTTACGGTTAGTTTTTCTGAAATAAATTGAAAATTGATAACTTGTGTATATAACCTAAAAAAAAAAAAGATATTGTGAAAATCTTTGTTTTCCATTATTGCCAATTTACTTTCTTGTCGGCCTCAGATTGCCAATTTACTTTCATGTCGGCCTCAGATTGCCAATTTACATTCCAGTCGGCCTCAGATTGCCAATTTACTTTCATGTCGGCCTCAGATTGCCAATTTACATTTCTTGTCAGCCTCAGATTGCCAATTTACATTTCATGTCGGCCTCAGATTGCCAATTTTACTTTCCTGTCGGCCTCAGATTGCCAATTTACATTTCATGTTGGCCTCAGATTGCCAATTTACTTTCCTGTCGGCCTCAGATTGCCAATTTACTTTCCTGTCGGCCTCAGGTTGCCAATTTACTTTCCTGTCGGCCTCGGATTGCCAATTTACATTTCATGCTGGCCTCAGATTGCCAATTTACTTTCCTGTCGGCCTCAGGTTGCCAATTTACTTTCCTGTCGGCCTCAGATTGCCAATTTACATTTCATGTCGGCCTCAGATTGCCAATTTTACTTTCCTGTCGGCCTCAGATTGCCAATTTACTTTTCAGTCGGCCTCAGATTGCCAATTTACTTTCATGTCACCCTCAGTTGCCATTTTACGTTTCCATCACCCTCAAATTGTTCTTTTACGTGTCTGCATTGTCTCAAAATGTTGTTTTCCCGATTAGACTTTTAACATTTCTTGTAAGTTGTGAATTTGGGTCAAATTAGTTAGCCATTGTTCTTTGAGTGATTCACGCATATTTGATTTCTAAACCGCATCGTTTCATGTGACTTTACTTGAAAATTTATGTCATTTTTGCTCCGGATTTAAATTTCATTACATTGCATGCATTGCCGAACAAAATCGATGTTCATGTCTTTACTCATTCCTTATAAAGACAATATTTAAAGTTCAAATTTTTCATATTTTTCTTAATAAGGAATGAATAAAGAGGGGCAACTGTGAACACCCGATTTTATGCGGCCCATAAAATGAACATCCAAAGATCAGCGTATTTTTAGAGTTTAATCCATTTATAGAATCATGTTAGTAGTTTAATTTTGTTAAGTGAAATTGCAAACCATTTTTAAGTCTTGTCTATAGCTCATTGCTGTGTTTGATGCAAGTTCAATTCAAACCATTTTTGTTTAAATTCATTTACTATTGTTTTATGTTTCACGTGCAGCCTACCTTCAAAAGAAAAAAAAAGGGGGTCCGTTTTCATTCAGCAACCAAATAATAATAAAATAAAAAAAGAGAAATAAATAAAAACAAAGTGACATGTCACGGGTTCACATACCCGTGAAGCAAAAGTGAAGAAAATAAAAGAAGAGCATAATGATTATGTTTCCTCAACTTTGTGCAAGAGTCAAGAGACTTTCGGTTCAAAGAGCATGTGAATTGGGGGAGGAGGGGCTAAAAACCATCAGGATCGAACCCCGTAATTTTGTTTTATGATCACCAAACCATCTTCATCATCACCATCATCATAAACTCATCACCCCTTTCATCAACGAGGAGAACCATCATCTTCCATCATCTCCCATCACAAGCTTCCATTATAACAGCCACTCAAGCTCAATAAACTCAAGCCCAAGCCACATAAAAAAAAAAAAACAAATAATAGCAACCTATACTTCAACCAGAACTTACATATCTTAACCTTAAAGCAAAAATGGGGAAGCTGAAATAAAAGGGGGCGCTGTCCCTTACCTCCGCCGGTGAAGCCAGCACCACCGTGATAGTCGCCCTCCCTCCTGAACCACCGCTTGCAACCCGCCGGTGCCTCCGCTGCAAGCCTCCCTCGATCGCCGAGAGAATCGCAACCACACAGAAACCACTAGATCCGCGCACAGCAGCCTCTATTCCGCCCGGCCGCGCGCTCCTTGCACCAATCAAAGCCTGATCGCGAACCACTGTGATTGTTCCCTGCGAACTCCACCTTCACTCCCCCATCGCGACTTGCTTGAGTCCGTGAGAAGCCCAGCCAGCCTCCACATGCGCGGCCCCTTCCTCCCTTGCTCGCACAGCCACGGACCATCCCAGGCACGAAAACCGCGCCTCCTTCTCTGCTGAGACCATTGCGCACTGCCCCTCTCCTTCACGCCAGAAAACGCACCCTTCTCAGCTGCGTAAGTCGCTGCACTATCAAGTCCGCCAGCCACTCAGCAGTGCCGTGGCACCATCCCCTTTCTTTCCCCCTCAGCCGCGCACTAACTACCCTCTCTTCCATGCTTGGCCGCGTGGCTTTCTTCTCCCTCTCTTTCTCAATCTCTCTCTCTAGATTTTTCTTTCCTTCTTTTGTTCTCTGTGTGTTAGTGCGTGTGTGTGTGGGGGAAGGGGAAAGGAAAACTTTACTCTGTGTGTGTGTGTCATCCGTGTGTGTGTTTGTGTAGGGTTTGCAAATAATAATAATAAAAAAACCAAATCCCTGTATTCCCACATACCCACTTCAAATAAATATTAATAAACTAAGTGTTGTGTTTCGCGAAGCATCTTTATTTGTCTACTGTTTTGGTGAAATTTTTTAATTGGGTTTTGCTCTCTACGTATGTGGATGCTTGGGGCACTAAATAAAAAATGAAACAGGTCACCAAATGTCTCAGATCTTCCTTACTTTCCTTGTTATCTTTACTTATATTCTTATTATTTTATGTGATGAATTTGTGGAGGGTAAGTTATTTATTTTTATTTTATGTGTTATTATTTTATGTGATGAATTTGTAGAGGGTGAGTTGTTTATTCTTATTATCTTGTGCGTTATTATTTTATGTAATGAATTTGTAGAGGGTGAGTTGTTTATTCTTATTATTTTATGCAATTATTTTATGTAATGAATTTGTAGAGGGTGAGTTGTTTATTCTTATTATTTTATGTGTTATTATTTTATGTGATGAATTTGTAGAGGGTGAATTGTTTATTCTTATTATTTTATGTGTTAATTATTTTATGTGATGAATTTGTAGAGGGTAAGTTGTTTGTTTGAACTCATAGGAACATTCCAGCCTGTTTTCCTTTGCCATTCTTTCTTTATTCCTCTATTAGGTTAATCGTACTTGGGATTTCTTAGTTTGCGTGGAAGTGTACCTTAGTTACGAATAAAGACTCTGGGTATGTTCAGATTGGGATAAAATCTTTAGTCTATTTGTAGTCCATGTCAAAAAAATTTTTTATTAGTTCTTGGGTCCTTGAGTCTAAGTTTTGTTGGGATATTGTACTTTGTTTATATTTTGAGGTCAAACCCCAATTAATTATGTTGTCTTTTACTTGTTATTTAAATTCACGTGCTTTCATTCTCAAATTTGTGCCAGTTTTCATTTTATTAGTTATGTGATTTTTGTTTTTGTTCCATTGCTTAGTGTACCATGCTTGGGTTATTGGACCGTATCATATCTGAAAACAAAAGAGGCAAATGATGGGATATTTGGATCCATATTTTAAAAACAAAACATATAATAATAGGAATATTTGAACTATTGTTGTTCTTTTATTTCTATTTGGCCTTTGGAGATTAACTTATTTATGATGGTTTTTATTAATTTTATATTGAGGAATATTTTAGCTGTGACGGTTTGATATTCTAATCAATTTTTTTTTATTCTTATTTTATTTATTTATTTATTTAAAAAAAATTCATAATTATTTCAAAAGAACTACGTGACTTTGAATTCCTCATCGCATCAGAGGATACGTAGGAGCAGGTGATTCCTGTCAAGTCAAAATTGGATTTTATTAGGTTATTTTATGTTATTTCTTTTTTGATTTGTAAATATTTATTATTATTTTTGTTTACTTATAAATACTTATTGTCTTTTATTGTTATGTATTATTTTAATTTCAACTAATAATCAGATTATTTTAAATGAGAATGTTAATTTAGCCGTGACGGCTTGTTAACTCAGTTAAACATCTGAGCTGTGACAGCTTGATGTTTTAAATTTTTAAACAAAAATTAGATTTTTATAATTTGTATTACATGTAAATATTTTCTTTAATACCTTTTTATTCTTTAAGTTTTAAATTAATTAATTTGTTAAATATTTTATTTTGAATAAAAAGTTAATTTAGCAGACGGCTTGTTAATCAATATTTTGGACATCTAAGTCATGATAGCTTGATGTTTCAAACTTTCAAGCTAAAGTTAAACTTTATGACATCATTTTATTCTGTTTTGCATGTAAATATTTTTGTTCATTATTATTATTATTATTGTAAATATTTATTTAGTATTTATTTATGATATTGTTTTATTCTGTTTTACATGTAAATATTTTTGTTCATTATTATTTATTATTGTAAATATTTGTTTATTTATTCATTTATTTATTATTATTATTATTATTTTTATTATTATTATTACCCTCCTCTTTCTTCATTGAAATGTATATATTTTATTTCAAATAAATATGTTAATTTAGCCGTGACGGCTTGTTAACTCAATATTACAGATACCTGAGCTGTGACAGTTTGGTACTCCGAAATTTTCTTATTCTAAAAAGATTTTCTTTTATAATTTTCGTAAAATAAAAGCATAAAAAAAAATATTTTGAAAAGGTTATTAATAATTTGCACAATTAATTAAGGTACCGTCTAAAGACGGGTGTATTAGGGGTGCTGTAGGATTAAGTTCCTATCCTTCCCTAAGCATAACCGACTCCCGAGCTTAGACCTGGTTTCAAAGATCATTTCAAATTAAACGGGTTTTTCCATAATTTTTCCCAATTAAATAAAATTTGGTGGCGACTCCATTTTAAACAAAAAATTTCATTTCTCGCCGTCCCGTCGCGATCCCGGTTGCGACAGTCTCCAATTTAATTATTTGCATTTGATAATAAATATTAAAATAACATAAAAATAAAACAAATCAAAATCATGAAGTCATTAATTTAAACCAAATATCATTAATTTCAGCACATAAAATGATCATAACTTAATAACAAAAATAACGATAAATTGGTCAAACATAATAAAAATATAATGTCATAACATATTTGAAAAAAACAACAAATTACTCATCATCACGACTCATCATCTTCATCATAAGAGGAGGAGGTGGAGGAGGAAGGCATCAATTGAATATGCTGTGTTGAATGCTTTGTAGCATGATTTTACTTTGAGTTGTTTCGAATGTGTGCTCAGATGGCGTGTGCAAAGAAGTTGAATGTGGAAAGTGAACTTGCAAGCCTTCTAAGAGTCACACTTATTTCTTATTTGAATGCAAGTGCAATTCGGGTTGGAAGCAACCTCTTTCTGCCCATGATCAAGGTTTCAAGTTTCTTCCTTGCATAGTTCCCGATTGTAAGAACTTTCCTCTCCCCTCTCAAAATAAGTTATGTATTCAATATTAATTTGTTGTTTTCTGTTTGATTTAATGTCGGCACTGTCTCGAATTGGGGAAAAAAAAGGGGAGAGAGAGGTGTTAGTAGAATGCTTCCTTTCAGTAGTATACTAGAACAAATAGCACATGGTGATTTTAGGATGTACAAAATGTCATGTATATGTAGTACATTTTGTTTCTTGTGACTATTTTGGCCTTATGTGATTGACAAAGTCTTTGGTATTTGGTAAAATTATCTATTATTTTCATTGTAGAAATGTCTAGAGGTGTGTTTGTTCCGTATTTAAAAAAAAAAGTGATTATGAAATTTAAATTTTATATTTAATTAAAAAATTGAAAACCAAATTTTTTTCATAAATTACTTTTTTTTAGCTTCTAATGAAAAATTAAAAAATGATTTTTTTAAAATTTTGACTTTTTTAAAACTTATCCAAATCTATAAAAAAAAATTAATTTTTTTCACTGAAAAAAAAGTGATTCTAGGGCTCCAGAACCCCATACAGCAATGCATCCTAGATCACACAAGTCTTGAAGCAATTGATTTGCTACAATGCAAAATATATAGCTAGATGTCTTAGTGAAAACTTTACAAACTGGAATTCCAAATTTTCGCTTCAATAGTAGATATTTTCTTCACACTTGGATCCTGACAAAGTATGCGTTCCTTGGACTAAGATGTTACAACTTACGGTAAGGAGATGAAAGCCAAGAAATTAAATCATGGTTTAACGCTCCACCACTGCATAATTTAAAAGACGATAAACTAAAGTTTCTTACACTTGTATAATCCAATTATGAAGTTTTGAAAACTAGAGGATCACTGATGTTATGTGATGATCTTTGCAACGCATTTCAATTTGAATTGAGAGGGATTTAAGTGAGAGCATCAAAAACTATCCACGTATTAGTCTATACAAAATTTTATTTCATAAGAAATTAATTCAACAAACTCTCCCTTCAATTAGAGTCTCCTCTTAAAGTTAAAATTTCAAGAGTCTCCCTTTAAATTATGTTTTTAGTTCAAAAAATTTCTCCAAAAGTTTACCTTTAAATTAAAAGTCACCTCTTTTAATTTTGGAAAAAAAATCAGTAGAGCCTGCCCTAAAAATAGGACATCCCAAAAAATTCATATCAGCTAATCAATATAATCAATATAACATGTTTTAATTAAAATTAGTTTAATTTAGCAGTTTGATTAAACATACAATTCATTAATACAAACAATTCATTCAATTCCAAAACTATTCTGGAGCACATTGTATTGCCGAATTCCACATCATGTATAAACGTAACTATAATATCCGTAAATACAATCAATCTCTATAGCAAATCACGGGAAGAAACTCTAAGATTTCCTCAGAGCATGTAATCTCTAACCCTACAACTCTATCCTAAAAGTTATAAGTCCCTAATCTAACATTAAAATTAATTACTGAATAAGGGACAATAGGTACTAACCTACTCCAATCCAACCCTATTCCAATTGACTCAAGGAATAAGGTAGTCAAGCCTAACAATGTTTTCCAATACACATAACAAAAACAAGCATGGATACCACTAAATCGGTTTTCTACAAACTAAAATATCAAATGTCTGCACAACCAAAAACATCAACAAACAAAACAAAACAAAACAAAAAAGAACTAAAATTACAAAAAAAATTGATCAATACTATTAATACAAAAAACAAAAATAAAATAAAAAAGGACAAGGATCACCTAGATTATGGTTCGGGCGCAACGACGCGCAAGTTGGCGACGAACGGCAAAACACCTACCAAATGCTGAGCATAAAAAAATTAACAAAAACAAAAAAGAAACCGGTTGAGTTGGAGAAGGAAGAGAGACAAGCAAACGGGCAGTGACAGGGAGGCAGAAGCATGGAGAGGAGGGAGGGAGAGAGAGGAATGGTTACAGAATATGGGAGGGACAACTGCATGGTAGTGTTATGTTTCAACATTACTGACGGATTTTCCCTCGATAATATGAAAGTTGAAACACGTCGTTTCAATAAACCCATTATCGAGAGAATATGAAAACTGAACCATTTTGAGCACGTTCTACTAAAATTCAAATACAGAGGGGAAATCCCTTGATAATATTTTTATGATTTAAATTAGCAAGGGGTGCATTCCCTCGATAATAATATTGATTTTTTTTCATTTATTTTCTAGGAAATGTACCAAGAGAAAATCCCGCATTGATACTTTTATGAATAATTTATCTTTTATGATTTAAGTTACTGAGAGATTGGTCTTCCTCGATAATGATATTGATTTTTTTTATTTATCTTCACATAAATTTACTGAGGTAATATCCCTCAGTAATAATATTTAATTTTTCATTTATTTTCATAAGAATTTACTGAGGAAAAATCCGTTGATAATCGTAACACCCTAAATGGAACCATATATGGCGTCAATGTTGCAGAGGGTTTGCCCTTGGTAAGTCTCGCATCGTTTTCGGACCCATTTCGTGCAACCATTACCAAGGTAACTCGGTAATCGTAAAACCCATCAAAGGCCAAATTTTCATCATTTCCTTTGCAAAATCCCTCTATTACTGAAGAACAAGTCTCTCAATAAATTCTCTCAGCTTGTCGCCACATGTTTCTAGTAGTGTAAATTTAGAACATATAGTCATGATCTCTTTAGATAAATATATAGTTAAAAATCTTCTAACACTTTTATGTCTTAATGGATCTTAATGGATGACATTACTAGGGTAATTTATTGCTATTACATTTCTTTTAGGGAAACCTAGGTTATCTATAGTCGAAAGTAATAACTAATCCCCTCAAAGCGTATAGCTCATAGACATTTGTTTTACCTCTAGTCACGAGACTATCTCCATATATACCATTAGGAATCAAACTCCTAGCTAGATACTTAAGAAGTCCAATTAACTACCAGAAGAAATTTATGGTTATTACTTATTAGCATTCATCAACAACTGGTAAGCATTTGAAAGGAGCCAATAAGTCGTCGTGCATGACCTCTATTTTGTCTTGTAGAAATTAACTATATTTCGCACTATCTATCTTTAGACTTATTTTGATGTATCAGCATAACACTATGACGGTCGGGGTGAGATGTTCGATATAACAAAGGACATGAAGAAGACAGGACACAAAAGGAAAAGTAGAAAAAGGAGTCACTGAAAGAAAGGAGAGAAGGAAAGTTATCCGTGGTGGTCACTATTATTCTTATCAACCATCGTGTCTGACGTTGAAACCTTTTTACGCTCTAAAGAAAGAACGCTAGGAAAATTCTCCCCTTTTTCGAGGTGTGATTAATTAAAGAAGAAAAAAAATTTCAATGCGTTGTGAAACACTTTTATACTTTAATCAAAACATTTCATTTGCTAAGTAGTGGATGAGAAAATCAATCATTATAATTGATATAACAATACATGATAAAAAAAGTTTATATTATTAGTATATAGAAATCTAATCCTCATAGAAAAAATTATATATTCTTAAAGCTATTGGGTTCTGTACATGCTATATATGACCATGTATACAAGCAATGGACGCTAATGGCTACCACCTTTTATTGTTTTCAAACTTAGCAGTTTATATATAAAAAGTGCACTTATGATGAGTAGTTAAGAGATGCAATAAAGTGGTTAACTTAAATGATGAATAGTCAGTTTTAATTTCAATGAGATTGCTTAGGGATCAAAATTGGTTTACTTGATGAAGCCACCTTACATACATATGTAGAAATTATAGTATATAGTTGCCTATGAATGTGATAAAAAACTAAACTCCTTCTACATGGAAGTAACAAACAAACAAACCTTGAGAGTGTGTTGTTATTGTTATTATTAGTATTGTTGTTGTTCTTATTATTATTGTTGTTGTTGTTATTGTTGTTGTTGTTGTTGTTATTCTTGTTATTACTCTTATTATTATTATTATTATTCACAAAATTAAATTTCAGCAAAATAAGTAACGAATTATTATATGGATACAAATTTACTGCTTCATATTTTTATATCCTCCCATTGCATTTCAGCTTATGAGCTTTACTTGTTACAACTAAGTGTTAGATTTATATCTATAATCCAAAAAGAGATAAGGCTTTTCTATTTGAACTTTTTTGGTGATTAATATGATTATTATTATTATTATTACTTTAATCAACAGCCACAGCACGAGTAAATGGAGGTACTGTTCTTCGGACACTACGAGGAACGAGCCACAAATAGAAATGCTAGTAAAGTGACCACAAAGGACCCCAACACTACTAAAATAAAATCTCATAGTTAGGTTAGCTTTTTTTTTTCGATTTATAGAATATTTCCTTATTTGATAGCTGAGAGACTATTCTCTCGAGTGTTGTCAGACGTTTAAATAGGACTCCTTTCAAAAAAAAGTTTTCGTACATATGAATCTTAATATTAAAATCAAGACCTCAAATTTAAGGGGCCCAAACTCCTTTCACACGAACTAACACCTCGTTGATAGTTAGGTTAACGATCTCATAGCAAAGGCTGCCATGCCCCTAACAAACATATATGTTAATGATTTTAATGAGATTTCAGTGGATCATATGATCCTCTTATTTTAAGTTGCAACTAATCAAACAAATTTTTGTTTATTGCTACTTCGTTTATGGGTAGAAGGAATCTATATCTCGGTGTGTTTATAAAGTAGGACGTTGATTACTTATAAGAAAATCATTGATTGGTTAAACAATGTTAACCAATGGATAGTGAGATCCGTGCACACACTAAAAAGTCTCACTTAATAAACACACCAAACTATATTTAGCCATCTCCCTTGCTTATAGATGCGTTTTGCTGCAGCAGAATTGGCCCTTTACAGCATCTCAACTCTATAGTACACGGACCAACTATAAGCTATTAAAGTTCATAAAATAACTCTATGCCAAATATACTCCTTTACTAAGGAATCCTTTAGACTTGAAATGTAGTTTGATTTTTTAATCATAAAGCTCATACAGCATACCTTATATCAACATCTAACTTACATAAAAGCTCATATTGTACCCATGAAATCCATAAACAAAAGAGATTTGAAAAAAATTAAAGAATGCCGTGCGAATTGACCTCATGAGTCATGACGAATGATGGATCAATGATATTTACAACTTTATTCTTCTTTCCCTTTCTTTTTTCGCTTCATAGACTAGGATTAATTACCTAATTATACGTAATTGTATCAACAAACACTCTAATATTTTCATAATTGTTTTACAACAATTGACTAATTTAAGTAAGTCAATATTTGTTTTCTTTAAATAAATCTCAAATTCAAATCTTGTGAATAATAAATGTTAGCAAAACTTAGTTCTCATAATTTACCCAATTTAACTCGAACAAATATTGGTCGCGATCTAATAAATTCTAGACATGAGTACTTTGGGAAGAGAAGAAAAAATTACATGTATTATCATATTATAATCAAGCACATATTATCATATTAGCAAAAGAATTAGATTCCACTATCCTCCACAAGTCAAATAGAAGCTTACAATTGAATTCAAAATCAAACTCAGGAAAATCATAAGAAACATTTGCTTTTTTGGTACTGATGAGAAATGTCAGATTATAATTGTGCCCACTATGTTTCTTGCGAGAGCCATACTATAAGAATCATGTCATTTCTTTTTTATAAGCATGTCATTCCAAACTATTTGAGCTGTCAAATAAACGCAGAGTTGCTTCATATATATATAATGTGAAACTCCAAAGTACAGAAGTCACATCAACCTTTGCACCGACAGGTATCCAAGCAGCATAAATCCAAATGCATCAATTACATCCTAAAAATAAAACAGTCCCCAACTCTTCCTCATAACACATCTCTAAAAAGAATACAAAAGATTACAGCTACCATTAATTAACATATTCTACATTCATGATGCTGATGATGATATAATAATAGATCAGGCTGTGCCTACACTTGGTAATTAATAGTAAAGCCTGTATGCCAACTTAGCTAGATGACATTTATTAGTCCTAATCTTTTCCTAAGCTAACAATTTTAATGTGGAACACAACTTTGCCTCGCCTTCACTTTTTAAGATTTCTCCTCGTCTGATTGTGAGCATGGGGGATCAGAATTAACAAAGAAGTCATCCACTGAAAAAAGGAAAAAAAAAAAAAAAAACAAAGCCATTTAGTAATGCATATGCAAAGTAAAGAAAAGTGCTGTGTTTTTTACATTACCTATATCCTGTTGGTCTGGAGATTCAAGCAAAATGTCTGAATCAGATGGCAAAAATGGTGAACCAGGATAGTTTCCAAGAGGTCCTAGATCTGCAAAGAATTCAAGATGATTCATAAATAAAGTAAGTGTCCAGAAAGGGTGAACCCATAAAATCTTAAGACTAAGCCTTTTGCTGCAATTATTAATGTTAAAAGTGAGTAATGCACATCTATTTACTTGGATTTGTTTTCATAGAACTAGTGATCACTAGCATACTTAGAAGATGTTAAGGTGCAACCCAAACATAAGATGTCTCATGCAAGCAAAGGCGTTTTCAAAATTTGAACCCATAACCCCACCAGAATTAAAATAACAATCTAAAATAATTGCTTAACTACCTCCCAAGTTTGGCAAATCTGCTGTTAGATCAGACAGGCTAAAGTTCCACTGAAATTGATCCAGTGATCTTCCTGTGCCACCATCTGATGCAAGCTGTAGTCCTACTGAACACGACACATCAGATGTAAATGCTGTGTCAAGGGCTGATGCATCTGTCCCCATTCCTGATATTTCTGATGCAGTGAAGGGGAAATGGCCGCCACTGGATGCTACCGATGTTGGGCTCACAGGCATTTCTGACCCCGATGGCATTGTGCCATTTGGCGGGATAACAGGAGATATATCAGGACCACTGTGGTCCATCACCATACTTCAACAAGGACAAAAGCAGCAGCCATCAGCATTTTCTATCAAGCAAATTATTTAGAAAAAACAACGGAAGGACAAAGGTCCAGCACATTCCATCAGTTTAACCAGTATATAAGAGCATGGCAGCCATAACAATGCATGTATAAAAATCAAAACCGCTACCAGCATAACCATAGACCATTTTTGCAAATAGTAGGAAACACCTAGCAGTCACACTATCACACAGTTCATTACCCAAATCAGTTGCTGTTAACCACAAAACATTATTCACACGTTGCAGAAAACTAGATTATAAAGGTTAGCTATGGAAGACCATCTATAAACTATCTTTTTTGTTAATATTTATCTTATCCAATGCATGAATAATATGAAAGAATTATGTGCAATTGGACAAAGTTCTCACTCATTTCCAGAATTCATCCGCATGGGATGATGAAAATTGCTTGGTGCAGGGACTCCATTAACCACATGACAACTTGATATACCCATGGAGTCCAAATGAGGTTGACCTGGTGCTGCCATTGGAGGCTGTTGTAGCACTGGGTATCCCATAGGTAGGTTGTTGACTGCACTGCAAACAAACGGTGTTAAAGCATGTGGTAAAATAGAGAAAGATAAGCAAAGATACTCAAAAGTCGGTGCTATGATAACAAATATATTAGGAAAAAAGTCAGTTAGATATCTAAAGATTTCAGAGGATACACACACACACTGATGAGAGGGCAAGAATTTACCAGGCATCGGATGGATTCCATTCTGTATTGGAGCCAATGGAACCTTTGCTGCCATGGGACGATTCATTAGATGACACTGATGCTCAAGCAAATGGTTGAACAGAAGTATTTGTTTTTTCAATTTTAGCCTAATATAGTACGCCCTGAAGAAATCACGATTCTCTTCCTCCAATTTCTGCCAAACTGAATAAACAGAAAAAATCAATTAGAAAGCAATGGAACATGAGGGTACCTGATTATATAAAAAAGTACAAACAGACAATACCAGCTTTTAATTGCAATGTGTCTGTGGGGGGTTTATTTCCATATAATCAACTCATGAATAAAATACACAAATAACATATGGAAAATCATTACTAAATATACAATGGATTTTTATGAACATATACAATAGACTATAATTATTAGTATTACTACAACGCAAAATAAAAATGGCATTAATGAAACCTCAAGATACCTACCTAGTGTTGTAAATCCAGGATCTATCTTTGCTCGAGTCAGTAGAGTTTTAACTACTTCATCTTTATTCATATATAATTGTAGGCACCGTTCTATTAAATTCTGGACCTACAAAAGCAGTTTGAATATTTAATTGAGAACGGAAAGAACCAGATTAGTTCAGATTAGCTTCTGTAAATCATCCCTGTAACAACTCTACCCACAAGATATAGGAAGTAAGAAGAAAAGTAGAGAGTTATAAAAAAAAGGGGAAAAAAAAAAAGTCATGTGTTAGCAAACAATGTATAATCCTTACAAGCTCAATATCTTGCCGTGAAACCTTCTTGCTATCATTGCTTGAGGCAGATGCTGAACCTGAGTCTGTAACAGGAGCATCGCTTGTGTGATTGTTTGGTTGCTCACTCTTGGGCTCATGAGAAGCTTGAGTTGATGACTGTAATTCTTCTGTACTCTGCAAATCCATAAAAGGTTTAATTCGCTCATTTATCAATTTATAAGCAATTTATAGTATATGCAACCAACAAGAAGTATCATGAGAGTAATCTAGAAGACCAGGCAGAGCCTGCTTGAAGTAGAAAGAACGTAAATATTATTTAGTATTGAACACAGCAGGCTCAAAGCTCATTACCTATTTAGAGCATTAAGGGTCTGTTTGGTTTACTGGAAACAGTTTTTAGTTTTTTGTTTCCAATTTTCAGTTTTTGTGAAGGAAAAAAGGAAAAACTGAAAAGACTGAACTATTTCAGTTTTTTCAGTTTTTCTTTCACAAAAACTAAAAACTGGAAACAGCAAACCAAACAGGCCCTAAATATCTCCATACTGGTTCGCTTAACAAAACATTATTGCAAATTAGACAAATTGAACCACCATGGGAATTTAAGTGCTTTGCATGAAAATGGTATATTTTGCCACTCACTAACATCCATCATGGTCCATTTTGTTGGTTATAACCGCGGTCTAAAAGGAATAATATCATGTATTCATATCATTAGTATTCTCAGCCAATATGGCAACACGCAATAAACCAACAAAATTGATGAGTGAGACGCAACCATTGTGGATATTTCAAACTTAAGTGCTGACACAAAAGGAATAGAATGGGAGAAACCTGAGTGTTCTTCATTTCAGCTGAAAGAAGGCTAACCACATGTCTTTTGGCAATTCAAGTAATCACAAACTGCCTTCAAATTCAAGATAGTTTGCATAAATGCCTATTGCAGCATCAAGTCAAAGCAATGTTCATCTGAAACAAGAAGAATAATGTTAGAATTTCAAAGCGTGCTACTTGGATAAGTATATCAATCTGTCAATCAACAACACCATCTACCAAAAAATTCAAATCGTTTAGTAGTACCCTCAAACAAGTAGGATATGAAATGTTATCTTCTAAATCAGACAGGCAAGAATATGGTAAAGAAAATGTGGCCTTCCCACTGCATATTGTCGCAAAAGAAGGGGGGCAAAATCCCTGAACTGTACATCCGAAACTTTATCATTAAGGAAGGGATGACATTAAATTTGTCAATATACTAAACAGGACAAAAGCAGGTTGGTGCAGTTTGAGAACTCCATGTTTACTCTTTGTTTAAATCAACTTAGCAGGTTTAACATTCCTTTTGAAAGAATAATCATACGTTCTACCATGGATTCAACCCCCCCAAAAAAAATAAAAAAATTCTCAGTTTTAGCAAGCACAGCTACAGGAAAGAACAAAATGAAAATGTAATCTTGTAATATGTAAGAACCACTCAAGCAACAGAAACAAATGGCAATTGGGGAAACATTGTCTTTCACCAATGAATTGTACATCCAAAGGTTTACCATAAAGGATCAATGACAATAAAATCGATTATTATACTAACCAAGACATAAAAAGGTTAGAGCAGTAATTTTGAGATGCAATGATACACCATGCTTCCATTAGCTTTGTTCAAATCAAATGTTATATCATGGTTTTCACACGAACACAGATTTCTTCAGCATGAAAATAAAAATTAAAAAAAAAAAATTAGCAACCACATCTTAGGAACCTAAAAAAGGGGGATAAAATTCAATCATGTAATAAGCAACAGAAAAATGACAATCGCTGAAACATTGTCTTTTCGCCAATGAATACTAAGCATCTCCAATGAATTCAAAGGGCAAAACAACAACTACAACAACAGAGGCAAAAAAAAAAAAAATTACAATCTCAATTGCTTCTTTTTTAAAGGAAGCAAATAAACAAATTTCAATTAAAACCAGATCTAATTGCTAATAAGTAGCTAAGAACTGAAGACAAAAGTGAGACTTGATTGATGAAGCAAAATAATTTAGCAAATAAAAAGGAACAAAGTTTATGAGCTACCAAACAATAACCCCAATGCCTCAATTGAAAATCTAGATGCCCATGAAGCCAAAAAAGGAGAAAATGAAGGATCTACAAAGTAAATTAACACATACCCAGTCCCTGAATCTCCAAAAAGGGTGCAACTTTAAAAGCAGAACAGTGTTTTTTTTATTATTATCTCGACGAATTCAGAAAACCCCAAACAACACTTAAATTGAAGCCAAAAAAAGTGGTTGGAAAATAGAAACATGAGATGAGAGGGAAGAAAAAAAGGTGAATTGAAGGGATGAGAATTTTGAGAAAAAGGCTATGAATGGAAGTGGAAGGGTTGAAGAGTGAGGCTGAAGAAGAAGAAGAAGAAGAAGGAGAGAAAATCGTCCATGGAAGAAAGTGAAGAGTGAATGGTAAGAGGTTTAAGGAGATATTTTTTAAAACGGGTGGAAAATGATATTTTCACACCTGAAAAAAGAAAATTACACTTCAAACCGAAGGGTGAAAAACACGAGGGAAAAACAAAGGGTGAAAAACACGAGGGAAAGTTATGGTGTGTTCCTTTTTCTGAGATTTAAAATTTTATTCATTTTTATTAAATAATAGTTCAATATTATATCATATGAGATATGAGACTATATATTCAAACTTTATTATTATTAATTTGGGTGCATTTGTTTCATATTTAAAAAAAATTATGAAAGTTAAATTTTATATATAACTTAAAAGTTGAAAATTGATTTTTTCTTTATAAGCTACTTATAAAAAACTAAAAGCTGATTTTTGTGTAAATTCTGATTATTTTAAAAATTTCTCCAAATACATAAAAAAAGTATTTTTTAATGAAAAAAATTGATTTTGAGCCAAAAACCTCATCCAAACATGTGCTTGATTTATGAAAAATAGCAAGTGTTTGATTTGATTAACTCATTTTGGATGAATTTAATTTTTATATATTATCAATATAAAAGAGTTTTATATCGTCATTAATCATGTGATGTTAGTGAAACTTTTGAGATAGTACTCGACCAATCTCATTTTAAATGTAAAACATCATATTGGTGTTTTTAAATTTTGAAAAACTATATAAAAAGAGTTTTGATTAACATGAAAATCACTTTTTTTTTCTGAAAAATATAAATATATTCAAACTATAGAGGATCCAAAAAGAGTACATCCCATGAACTTGTGGGAACCTCACTAGCCCAAAAACTTGATCCAATCTATCTTTTGCTAAATGGTCTAACTAATAACATATCCCATTACAAGATTTTAGAACATATTTGGCCTAAAAGAAATTGAGAAACAATGTTATTATATGCCTAAGAGAGGATAACTCCATAGAAACATAGCCTCACTTAAATCAAAACCCTAAAAAATGTCTATATGATTGTCACCTTCTATAATCAAACGTTAGATCCCTAATTCCATTGCCAACTCTAACCCTAGCACTATGCCTATGGCTTTTGTGTTTTGCACCTCATACCAGACCGGCCATGCATGGATTCTTTTAGTTTCAACTGTTACAAAGTGCCCATATATTTGAGTCCAAAATCATAGCCCAATAATACCAATCGCTTCCTCGTCCTCAAATAGAGTTGCATCAATGTTGAGTTTGAAAATCCATGTTGATGGTGGTTTCTAGCTCTCCAGCAACAAATCAAAAGCTTGATCCAAAAAGAGTACATCCCATGGAACTTGTGAAAACCTCACTAGCCCAAAAACTTTATCCAATCTATCTTTTGCTAAATGGTTTAACCAAGAAGGTATCCTACTACAAGATTTTAGAACATATTTGGCCTAAAAGAAATTGAGAGACAATGTTATTATATGCCTAAGAGAGGATAACTCCATGGAGACATAGTTCCACTTCACTTAAATATAAACCCTAAAAAATGTCTATATTATTGTCGCCTTCTATAATCAAAACCTTGGATCCCCAATTCCATTGCCAACTCTAACCCTAGCACCACGCCCATGACTTTTGTGTTTTGCACCTCATACCGGATAGGCCATGCATGGATTCTTCTCGATTCAACTATTATAAAGTGCCCATATATTCGAGTCCAAAATCATAGCCTAATACCTATCGCTGTCTAGTCCTCAAATAGAGTTGCATCAATGTTGAGTTTGAAAATCCCTATCAATAGTGGTTTCAAGCTCTCCAGCAACAAGTCAACAACTCCGAAACTTCGATATTGTGATTGATGCTTCCTAAAACTCTTGAGATGGGTGACTTGAAGAAGAAAAAAAAAACTAGGGAGGCAGATTTAAGGTAGGATGCCCTGCCATGCTTGATTTCTTTAATTTCAAATTCCTTCGTAAAGTGCTGCAGTCATTCTTCATATTTCCTTTCCAATTTGATATAACCCAGCCATTGATGGATGCAGCGGATCTGAGACCTGGATCTGGAAACAATTACTCAAGAGAAGTAACTTGTTTAAGTTGATTGAAATATGATAGAATACATATAAATAAATGATTCAATATTCTGGCTCCAAGCTGTCTTACCTTCATTTGCAACCGCAGTAGGAATAACCCTATACTTATACATTTAAATAAGTTAATTTAAATTCATGAAAAAAGAAAAACAACATAAGAAAATGGGTCGCATATATTCTGGCGCCAACAATACATGTCTCGGCTTCATTTGCAACTACGCTATGTAGAAACACAATAACACACTCATGACTCATGAGTAGAGGTGTCATTTAAGCCCATGGCCCATGGGTTGGCCTTCCAATCCTACATTTTTGGCCCCATCTAATTTTAGCCCACATCTGTGGGGGCCTTAGTCAGCCCTTAGCCCACTTAACCCACCAAAGTTGTGGGCCAGCCCCCATGGGCCATGGGGCCGCGCCTTCACCGGCTGCACATTCCATTCCTCCACCAAAATCGCCTTCGCCTGATCGCATGCTCCATTCTATTCATTCGTGGCTCTCTCGCTTTTTTGTGTTGTGTAATTGTGTTTCATTTTTCATTCTCCTTTGTTTTTTGTATGTCACAGGTTTTTTCCTTTTTTTGTTTTTCGTGAAATAAAATACAAGTAAGAGGTAAGAGAAACAAATAAAGGGAAAGAAAATGGTTATTTTATTAAATTTAAAATTTAATAAATAGTATATCTTTATTTTAATTTAATGCTAATCCCAAGAGTTTCAGGAATATATACCAATACTCTATACTTATATAACTTACAAACATATAACTGAAAAATAATGAAGTGGCATATAAAGGATGTCATTAATATTTTATCATGTACCCTTAATATAATTTCACATATAAAAATAAGTTTAGTAGATACATTCCAAGCATTTGTTTTGTCAAATTAAATTTTTTTAATATAGAAGATTTCAAACATAAATCACATTATATTAAATTCCCTTTTATTGAAATCATATTTATAAAATGATATTAATTCAAAAATTAAATTTACACACTCTAATAGAAACATACAGTTCATGGCCCACCAATCTTCGCAGTTAGATGTCTTTTGGTTAGTTTTTACATAGTGACTCATATTCATTTGACCTAACAAACCTTTTTCACGATCCATTTTAGTCATGACTAACACCTAAAAGTAACAATCCTACTGATAGTAACATGTAGTAATTCATAATTAAATACTCAATTTATCTCATGAAAATAACATTAAAACAGATAATTATTCCATTGAATTACATAACATGTGAAAATTTAAAATAAATATTATGATTGAAAATATTCAAAACAATTTTACTAAATATATATAATAGGGGCGAGGGCTAACTCATTTTAAAAGATTCAAAATTTAAAATTATTCTATGTGGACTAGCCCATGTGGGCTAAGGTTAATTTATATGTGGACCAGAGCTAGCCCATAAGTGGGCCAACTCATAGGTAAGTCCATTTAAAGAATTAACAAAATTTAAAATTTTTATAAGTGAATTGGCCCATGGGCTGACCCTGACTCACAAGGTCTTGTGGGTTTTTAGCCCTGTGGGCCTTTCATAATTGTGGGCTTTTAGGCCCTATAGGCTTTTAGGCCCTGACCCACGTGGGCCAGGGCCAAATAAAGGTAGGCTGGCCCATTTGACACCTCTACTCATGAGTCCCATGTAGCTGCTTTCTACGTACGCTGCATGGTTTAGAAAATAATAATAATAATAATTAATATCCTGGCCTCGATGCAAGATTTTTTTATGCAATTTGGCAAATACCCTAACTATACGTTAGTTACTTGAAATTTAGCCGAGTGTGCTAGAGCATCCCCAATAGAACAAATTTCATGAATCACTGTCCTGTCTGTTATAAGAACAATCCATTATTAGGTTAAATCCAAATTCCTCAAAAAGCATTCTATCTCCTTCTAAATAAATTAGAGCCCTAATGGGGTAATCCCCAAATCTCTTGCAAGGCTGGTGTTGATCGATTTTCACAAACTCCTTCATACACTTGGCGGCCACCACTTCTCCACGATGGTCTCTTATCACTGCTCCAATGCCAAATGTTTCATCTTCTTCAAATATTGCAATACCAATTGTACAAGAACTCGTCCCATTTTATAATTAGTTTCAAGACTAAAGTACACTAAAACATAAATTGAAGGGTGTATATATATTAAACTTTTTCTCTAATCAACAATAATTTGTTATGAAATATCATATAGTTACATGACTTCATTGCGATAATTTTCATTAATATTTGACAGAAAATTAAACGAAAGGACTGAAAATGCACATTTTAAAAAGTTTATAAGCTGCATTGCACATTGAAAAAAAGGGATTAAAGTGCATAAGTTCAAGGGAAAATTAGAGTTTTTTCCAATATTGCATGACTATACGAACATTTAGCAACTTATTGAACACCTCCACAAAGAATTTATACCATTTTTTGTTCCCGAAGGAGCAAAACCTTCTCGCACACAACATTAATTTATGCTAAAGCAAAAGCAAGGATATTGCAAATCAAAATCATTAAATCGATTGCTGCCATGGCATTCCTCCTCAATAAAGCAATACTGATGAGTCCCCTCCCTCCCACTCCACTAAATCTTATTATTATTTGTCGGGTGAACAGAAGAAAGGAAGTGCATAAAAAAAAGTTACATCACACTCGCAAGTGTCACATTGATTGCCCTAATTAGAGGATCTAAAGAAAATGACAAAATTCCTTAATGCAATCCCAAGTTGTTTGTTGTTGTTTCACATGCAAGTGACACTATGCCACTACACCATACACTATTCATTCTATTTCTTCCCAACACCTTTTTCCAATTAGTGCCCCCACTGCTTCCGCGTGGTCCAATCCTCCAGATACACCTTCAGCGCCTCCCTCCCCCGCCATACTTCGTTCGATGAAAGGTATGCTTAAAATTTAAAAATGAAAAAAATTAATAAATCTTAGGCAGTCAATATTTAAGGGGAAAAATTAAAATACAACAATGTGCTCATTAATTTAATCATAATAGTATATAGAATATTCACATTGATCCTAAGGAATTTGTCGAGTGGAGCAAAATAGGCTCTTACATTTAACAGGTGACAGGTTCAAACCCCACTTGTTTTCTTAGCTCTCATAACCCAGAGGTTTTCCCAGTCTTGTATTTAGGCGATATCCTCTCACCCTTTTTTTGTATTAAAAAATAGTATATGTACATCATTTTGGTGCCTACATGTACATGCATTGAAGTACATGAGTTTATGCAACTTTATCTAAGTTAACCATAGTTTATCAGAGTATACTCACGTTCTAGTTTTCAAGGGAATTATCTAGAGAGTTTAACAACCATATGCGCACACAATAATATCAATTTACACACACAACTACCGAAAATAAGCTTGTTATCGAGGGAATTACATACGGATTTCAATGTGAAATACATAAAAAAATTTCGTTATTGTCAGATTTGCCAAGAAAAAAGGCACTCCGATAAAATCGTGGTTGGTAACTAGTAGCAAAGAAAAAAGAAACCTGTCCATACATTCCCAAGGAACTTTCCAAGGGATTTTAAGGAAAAACGCGTTGAAAATAATATATTATGAAAATAATGTAAGTCTTAAAATAAGTTGTATATTTCATATTTAAGTAAATACTCTGTATGGTTACAGTCGCCCTAATAATCTTTCTTTGTCCATCTTTTTTCTTTTGTTTTTCTTTGTGTGTGTTGTCAAGGGTTTTCATTCCTCTTTTATGGTGGCAGCCTTGATGATTTTTCCTTTTCTTTTTATTTCTTAAAATTTTGTGTCTTTTGTTTTGTTTTCATTATCCTTGTTATCAATGTTTTTTGTCCCCTTTTATGGGTGTTTTCCATCCCCTTTATGAGTATTTGGTTTCCATTTTTTTGAGTGTTTGGTTTCCCCTTGTTTACATTTCTCTTCTGATGATCATACTAATATGGAGATATTTACATCTATTTTGAAAAAAGGCGTGATATATTCTTTAAACTACAACATTTTTTGTATTAGTCTATGTAGTGGAAGATCTTTTAATATCAATAGTCTTTGAATAAGGAGCAAAATTGCATATCGTTAGTTAGTTCAAAATGTTGAATATATCTTTTTTCTTATTCAATTTAGATTTAGATTTTTATTTTGGTATACCCAAGGGTACTGGTACCTTTGTAAATGTAAAGATTATGATTTAATTATGAGTATTTGAAATATTAATAAATTTAATTATTGGAATACGAGGCAAGTTTTCAGTCACAAATTATCTAAAAGAAATTAATATCCATTAACTTTATAAGATACTGAAGAAATCTCCTTATATTTAATACTTATTTGGATGTCATTATCTTGATAATATAAAAAAAGATCTTTTTGTAATTTTTAATATGTTTGGGTAAATTTTTTAAATAAAAGTACGTAAAATAACTAGAAAAAATTGAGAAGCTATAATGTCCTCTAGATACATTAAAAGTCTATACTTTGATATGTATTTTCTGAGAGAGTTTAATTTTGATACATTGTGAATATATTGTTATTGAATAAAATCTCTTTATTTTATGACTTTTCAATTTATAGAGTTAGGAGTTAATCATATTTATAAATATGACATTATAGAATTAATGATTATATGAAATTTATTTATATTATTAGTATATGAAAATTAAATATTTTCCAAAAAATCGTCGAAAAAATAATTCCCCCAAGTTTACATTGGTGATTTATACAAACGGCCAACAAAAAAAGAACAACAGAGGGAGGGAGGCTGGGGGGGTAAAAATATAAAAGGGACCGAAAGGGGGAACAATGAGAGAGCGAGACGTAAAGTTGTGTTTGGTTAATGTTCCAGAATAATAATTCGGAAATACTGAATATATAAATTTATTTGATACTGAAGACATGATTATGGAATGGAAATTTTTTAATACCGAAATATAAAATGCAAAAAAAATTTATGCCTTCAAATTAAATATTGGGACAAGATAAGAAAATAAAAATTTATTTTTCAATAATATTTCTACATATATTTAATATTTTCCTATGTGTTATCACAACTATGGATGATATAACGGTGGTTTGGTGACCGATAATAATCTGATGGAGTTATATAATATCTTTTATTATATATTTATTATTTTATTCTCATACTTTTAAATGAGATATAAAAATACTTATTATCTCCTGTACTCCATAACTAGCTATGATAAAGGGACGATATATTTTATAGTTTTATTTCAACTATTTTATTTTCTCCATTTCCACTATTTGGGAGAAAAATCAAACAGTACCAAGGAGTCAGATTTTTCATTTTCGTTTTCCTTGTACGCACGAAACAATGAAAGCAGAGGTTTTGCTCCTCCCATGCTGGTTTCTGGGACATTGTGGCTGACAGGTGGACACGTGGCGATCATTTAGCGGAGGATCGTGGTGAACGCATGGCCGTTAAAGGGTCGGGAGGGAATGGGATCATGTGATGTGATGTTGTGTGGGGTGCTCAAATAAGAATAATATTAGTAATTGTTTTAAGGGGGAAAAAATTGAGAAAAGGAACGACTTTCAAAAATTCCCGCTAAGATTGCAATCTCCTCCTTTTGGCGCCTTTCGCCTTCCTTGGGCTGATGACAGAAGATGACTCGGATGAGGCCCGTCTCTCTCACTCTCCAATAGAGACGGGCATACAAAGAGTCGGTGGGGTTGGACATGAACAAACACGAATTCAATTCGATTTTTAAATTGGACTTCTTTTAGTGCTTGAATTTGAGGGAATGGCTATTATCGCTCTTTTATTTTCTATTTAATAATAATTTATTTTATGGTTTAAAAATATCTCTTTATTCTCATTCATACTTAAACTAAAATCTATTATTACTTTAATGTACTATTTAAACTCATCATTATTAATATATGTTACAGTTTGTGTTTCTAAATTTTTTGCTTTGCAAAAGCATTTTCATAGTAAGTTTATTAAATTTTGTTAATAATAAATAATTCATTTTTAAAATTATACCGGTACTAATTTCAAAAAGAATCTTAAACACTAAGAAAAAAATAATTAAGGGAGCTATTTTCAGAAAAAAAAAATTTATATTCAAAATAATTTTCACATTATTTTTATATAATTAAATCTACTATTAAATAAAGACATTATACTAACATTATTTGGTGGGTTGATATTTGAAAGTTTACTATAATTTTACTTTTATTATTTTTAATATAAATCAAGGTAACATGATATGTTTAAGTTAGCTATTTATCTCGTAATTATATGCACTGTTAAATTATATACAAATATTTGATGATATATTTTCACAAAATTTAAGCTATTTTAACTGTATATAAGATATTAAATTAATTACATAAAATGACGAAATAACATTATATGGTAATACAATTTTTTTTGTTGATGGTCAATATTAAATATAATTTAAAATTATTAGTGATAAGCTTTTCATGTCATTAAAATTTACCACGTTTTATTTTCTTAACTTATTTTTATTTTGGATCATATTTATAAAATATATAAATAAAAGTGCAAAAAATTATTATGGCTAAAAAAAGTTATTTGAAGTAAAAGAAAAAACTTAATTTAATTTTAAAACTATTATTGAGATTAAGAGAATCAATTTGTTACATAGTTATATTTTTTGTATTTATATAATATGTTTTAGAATAAAGTTAAATAAAAAATATTTTAATAAAATAAAATATTACATAAGTAAAATATTTGAAGAAAATATTAACATGAAAAATATGTGTAGATTATAAATAATATAATTGATCAAATAGTTTATAAAAGAGGAAGAAGGGTATTTTTGAACAATTAGATAAATCATTATTTATTGGGGAGTGACAATAGCCAAAAAGAAGTGCCACTCCCTGAATTTGATCTTATAATAACCTAATTAATGATTAAATCAAATTATATTGACTTAATTTTTAAACAACCTTTAAAGATTCTAACATTATATATAATGGAGTTATAAAATTTTATAAGTAAGAACTAAATATTAAGAGAAATTTTGCAATTTATATTTCAAATCAAAATCATATATCTATAAAAATAATATTATGTTATCTAAAATATATTAATTAAATTATAAAATTTTATAATTTATCACTAATTATTATAAAAAAATATAAATATAAAAGAATTATTTATTTTCAAGTTAAATTTAATCAATCTAAAATATGACCCGAATTTGAGTAAAAAAAAACACCAAATCAAATTCAATGACCCAAACCTAACCCATTAAGCTTCAGGTTAGGTCAGGTCATGAACCCCTCTACAAATAATGATGCTTCTACACTTCCAATTTTCACCATTTTGCTTTTGCAGTATTCTATAATTTATTATTTCTATTTTTTTGGCTCCCAAACCCAAAATATCCTTTGACTCAGCATGTGAACAATTAATCTTTGAGGATACTATTAGGTGTATAAGTGAAGACCCTTTTCAATAGTATTTTCTTCATATATATGAATTTCAATATTAAATTCAAAACTTTTATATTTAAGGGACGCAAATCCCTTCCACTCATACCAATATCTCATTATATAATCTATTACATATAATAAAGAGGATTTCACCTTTTAACCAGCTCTAGATGTCCAATTTTTGTATTTTCCATAATATCCAATAATTGGAAGTTGAGGGGAGTTATGGAGATTTTTTTTTTCTTTCAAAGTTTGAAAAGTTAAAAAAGCTAAGTAATGAGAAAATTAGAAGAATAAATTTTAAAAAGTTATGTTAAATGAGTAAATATATATAAATTTGTTCACCAATTTTAATTTGCTTTTAAATAAACAAAAAAATGTGGATCAATCCACTAGTGATAAAAGAAATATTATTATTAGCTGATTATAAATACTTAAACAGTGTCTAAAATTACAAGTATAAATAATGTGTAACATGATGAATATAGTTTCATTTCTTTAATAGAAATTATGTTTTTTTTCCATAAAAATTTAAGTTGAGAGGAAGATTAGCCAAGCCCAAGGTCAACGTATACTTTTGGCTTATTGAACACTTATTATAGATCACCTACCAATTAGAGAAACATGAGAATCGAACCAAAACTATAACGATATATAAGTGAAAAATTGATCAAGGAAGCCAACAAGATGTTTAAAATACATTAATCTATGACATTATTTTTTATTGTTTGCTCAGATGCTTATACAAGTCAATGCATACCATGCCTATGGCGATGCTAAACATTGTACAATTGACACAAATATGCAGAGGATAGTAGTGTGTTAATGCTTAAAACATAGTGTTAAATTTAATCTCAATAATTAGGTGGGTGTTTAAAATATTACAAAATAAAAACTCCTAAAAATAAAAATACCATTTATTCAAATTTGAGAGCTCATTTGGATAAACTTCTAGGAGGAACAAAAGTATTTTTTTATTTTTTTTTAAATGTACTTCTAGAACCTTTTTTTTAACTCAAATAAAGCAGAAGTATAAAATAACCAATTTTTCTTTTTTTTTTTCAAAAACACCAGAAAAAAGAGTATTCTTAGTTGATATTTAAAATAATTTAGATTTCAAATTTATTCTCTTAAATTTTACCAAAAGATAAAAAATAGCCATTAAATCATTATATTTCACGCTTTAGACGCTAATATCTTTTGTCTATGCATGTCAATTGCATAGCACTCTATATTGCCATAGATGTGGTAGGCATTTACTTGCATAAGCACTTGAGCAAACACCTTATTTTTTAAACATTTCAATAATTTTTTGGCATATGTATATAAAAGCAATTCTATTCATAGTAGCTATTCTATTATTATCCTCATACATTATTTATACATGTTAAATAATAATTTTAATACTTATAATAAACTATATCTAACTAATAAGAATCACTCACAATCTTTATACACAAAAAAAGGTAGTTGAACTTTTATAAATTTTTCTATTATCAATTAATGCTTATTTTGATTAATAATATTTTATATGTGAGTCATTTAATGTGTAAAGTTTAAAATTTTACTGACTAGTACCTTACTTTGTGATCATGAATCACATTAGTCATTGATGGGCAAATCCTATCAAATTATTGGATTAATTTAAGTCAAATTTGTTATTTTTGGGAACTCATTTAATCTAATTATATGTATTTAAATGACTGATATGAATCATTTATGCTTTTAAGAGAAACTTGAGTCACATTTACAAATTCAAAGACTAATGTTATTTAAGTCAAATTTTAAATTTCATAGGTCAAATTGAGCACTAACTCCCCTTAAGTTCATAACCTCCTTGTTTTATACTTTCTACTTGTCACACTTTAAAGAAATCAAAATGGTTTGTTCTATTTAATCTGCAAATTCGTATTTCAATAGAATTTATTGCTGTTTTCACTTTTACCCTCTACATATTTTTTAAAAAGTTTAATTTTGATGGACTAAGAATATAAAATTTTTATACAATCATCTAATCATATATTGACAGATCAACAAAATAAGTTTGACTTTATCCAACTACTAATTCAAAAGTCATACACACACAAATAAGAGGATTTGGATGGCATTGTAAAAGTATTCTACAATGTTAATGCATTTAATTTAAAGTTTTCATTTATTTAATATGATATTAATAATAAATTACAGGTTTTGTTAACCTAACAAACCACAAGTGGAAACTTACACTTCAAATTTAAGGATTCATTTGCTTTCACAAAATATTTAGTTTTCTCATTTCTTGCTTTCAATTTGTTTCATATCTTTTTAAAATCTTATAAAGGAAATTATAAAACAGACTAAAAACATGAAATGAAAATAAAAATGAAAACAATAACTAAACATACGCACCCTTAGTATTTTAAGTTTTCAATGCATAAATTATATTGAAAATTTAAAATTTGTCTACTTGTGATGATTTCTTAATAGTGCCTTATCAAAACCCAGCCATAAATTAAACAAATTTCATAATCAGATATTATTTTGGATCATGTTTGGTTTTATTTTTATTTTCTGTTTTTAGTCTATCTTTTGCTTTTAATGTTTTCGTGAAGAACATATTGAAACAGAAAACAGAAAGTTACAATTAAAAAACTCCATTCGTTGGTATGTGTAACTGAAATTTCAGCAATTCTATTTGACGTGTTAATTATGACCTAGCTAGAACATCTTCTAGTCTAGGCAAATTTTGAACTCTTAGACGCAAATAGGATTGTCGGTGCTCATTTGGCCCTGGTCGAAAAGCATATCCGTTTATTCTTTTTTTATTGGACAATGAATCGGCCAAGCCAACCACAGGAATATATTGTTGCACTGACTAGTAAGAGATAGTAGACCGTTACTTATTCCGTTTCACAATAATTATAAAAAACCAAATAATATATGTATTAAGAAAAAAATATCTTAATAAATATAAAAATTTATATGAGTTGAAAAAATTATTTTTTTTATAGTTATTATTACTCATCTTAATAAATATATTGGTTACTTAATTAACATATTTACATTAAAAATATAAATGGAAGAAAAAATTAATGCTATCTAGATAACCTAAATGGATAGATATTCTAAAATATTACAAAGTCAAAAAATCGATAATTATTGTGAAATGGAGGGAGTTGTTGCTACAAAACCCAATTTGTTGATATAGCTGAGAGTGAACACCGTTATGAAATATATTGCACTCGTTTTGGTGTTAAAATTACAAGCAATGAGTCATTTCAAACTTATTCTATTTCAGATGATACGCATGTCACTTAATATCTTGTTAATGAGTCATTGTGCAATTCTATTAGTATTTAAAGGATCAAATATACAGAAAGACTAATGTATTTTATTATTAAAATCTTAAGGGACTATGAAATTAATTTCAATTTTTTGGGAGACTAATAAATTGTCTTATGAAATTTTCTAGGGGGAGTATATGGGGTATTTACACTATATAGCTAAATATGTAAAAGCATATAAAATTGCATACATAAATTAATGCTTACTTTCGTTCATAAAATTGCAAACATAGATTACTTCGATCTTTAAAGTTTCAACTATGATTAATTAGTTCTTAATTTTATAATTGCAAATCATATACACGATATTTCTATGTAGTAGACTAATCCTAACAAATTACTAGTTTGAGTTTTATAGCATGGATTAATCTGGGTCACAGTTGTCATATTTAAAAGACTAATAAAAATTATTTATATTTCTAAAGACTAATATGATTCATAATTATAAAATTAAGGATTAATTAGTTAGGTTTTGAATTTTAAAGATCAAAATGACCCATCATATATGTCATTTCAGAGACACTATTTTATTTATTTATTTATTTTACGTGTTAGAGACACTAATTTTAATTTTGTTATGTTAACATATATTCTTACAAATGTGACACTAATACCATTCCAAAGCTAATTAACTTAGGAAAGAAGGTCGCCCAAGCTTCATAGAAGTTATTGTGGCCACATATGCAAGTTGACGTAAAACTTAACACATATAGTCATCGTTATTGCATGAATATTGACGTGGTAAATTACACCTATAAATTCTGCTCAAATCGTAATAATAATGGATTTAATTATAATATATATTGATAATGTAAAAAGTTTCTCACAATCATTCAATCATGTAATATTATATCAGTAAATATGATTAATTTTTATCACACAATTTTAAAAGTCATACAAAATAAGATATTTGATTAAATATGGTGTAATACTATTTTATTTCATGAGTATATATATCAAAAATTAAACTCAATAATAATTAATATAAAGAGTTACAAATGCAGCAATAAAGTATATATGCGGAGAAATTTGCACTTACAAAACTTTATACTAATTAACACATTTTACATTTATTGTTCGTGGTCCGATTGTTGCCAAAGATGTACACGTTGTGTTTCTGTTCATATGTTTTGTCAATGTCATGTGGCTTGGAATTGCGAACTCTGTACTTTCAATACACACGTCCATGTTTTGCTTGACTAAATTCTGTTCACTACTTTTCCTTAATATCACTATCATCTGCTTGGAAAATAAGGATATATAACATAATCATTCGAAAAAAAAAAAAATCGTGTGATCGTAACTTGTAACAATATCACGGAAACTAAGTAGAAAACAGGAAAAAACATGAAAACTATATATATATATATATTGAATTCTAGAGGGATTGTAGCTGCTAGTGGATAAGCATAGAGCTAGGTTTGCTAGCTCAGCACCTAGCTCAGCGTCATGGAGATAAAACTTTCTCTTTTTTTTTAAAAAAATTATACAGATAAAACAACTAGCCCAACCACAATCATCATATGTATGGGGAGCAACAGTTAACAATATTTAGCATACGTATAAGAGACGCAGCAAACATAAAAAGAGATTAATCTACAGATATACACTCAAAGATATGTAGTTCAATGTCAGCCCTGCTAGCTAGGTACACACCTTATACAAAAAAAATCACAACAGAAATTTAGCACATACAACAGCAAGATCTTCAATAGATTTTGTGATTTTAGCATTACATAACTGCTGACTCATAGGCTAGCTACATGCAGGGGAAGAAAGGGGTCAAAATGTGTAGAAGCCATACAAACCGTATGAGACTAGAGTACTATTATGGTTTCTTTTTTAAAAAAAATAAAAAATAAAACCACAATTCAGTCCTTTATATTTATAATGAGAGATAAATTAGTCCCTCAAATTTAGAAAATCCCATATAAGTTCCTCAAATTTCATAAATAGGGATAAATTAGTCCCCTCTGTCAAAATTATTATATGAATTGTTAATAGAAATTTCTACGTATTCTCCTATCTTACTTACGTGTACCGTTAATTTTACAGTGAGTCATAACTTGTCTTACTTCTCTGTTCTGTGTAGAACAAATGACAACTTAAAATCAAAATATTTCTTCTGAGCAGAGAGTTATGGTGTGAGAGCAAATGAAAAAAAAAAGGTCAAAACCACTTTATTTAGAGGAATGAGGCATGTTAGGATCCACTATGAAAATTAATAATACATATAAATAAGTTAACAATAAACATAAGTAACTTAACCTAACAACTTTGATGACAATTTTATAGATGAACTAACTTGTCTTCATACTAATATAATATTTTTTAAATATGAGAAATTAATTTATCTTTCACTATAAATCAGGTTGACAAAATTGGGGCTTTAGTTTTTTTAAAATTACTATCAATGGTCAAAGTATCTTATTAAAATTTTAGAAGAAAAGGGATTACATGTTTTAAAAATAGATGGAAGCAAAAACCTCTATAATTAAAATGCTTGATTATCAAAGAAATAAGCAAAAGATAATATCAAATTAATATTCGACAACATCACCAACATAGCAAAAATCAAGGAAGAGAAAATGGGACCGGATATTTAACCGATCAAGGTACTAGTTCAAAGGTTTAAAGATCCAACCAGTTTAATCGGAGTTCAATTGGAATATAATAAAAAATATATAAATATATACATATGATTAATTATGATATAAAAAGATACACTAACATAACCAACACACAAAAAATTCATAGGTCTATAAAAAAAACATAATTCATATAAAATTTTTCTAGTCCTAGTCTCACGACACGGTCACAAAGCATTTGAAAATAATATTTGTTGGTGATCAGTAAGGTTTATGGTGAGTAGCCTGTAAATGACGGAGAAATAAGAAGAATAACCCAACAATCTTTGTTAGTATCATTCTTTGGTTCTATTGTTTTTTGTTTTTATTTTGTGACTGTCATAAAATAACAGTATTTAAGCTTTTAAAAAAACAAAACAAAACAGAGGTTCCAAATTGGTCTAAGAGATCTAGTTTGCCAGTTTTACTGAATTTTAAAGATTTTAACCAGTTTTAACTTTTTCGATATTTAGAGCTTAATCAGATCAACTAGGTGAGATCAACTAGGTGATCAGTTCTCAATTGAACCAACCAGTACAGTCTGATTTTCTCTGCAAAAATGAAAATGAAAAACAATCTCGGCCCAATTGTGAACGTATGCATTTCACAAATAGGACTCCTTCCAATATCTTTCTTTGAGCAAAGAGCACATCAGTGGGGCCCAAAGCCACCACAAAGCAACTATTCACTTACACATCTGTTGGCCGTTACATAGGCACACGAAGCGAGGCAGCTACTTTTCCTAATATGGTGCTCTCAAAAGCACCTGTAACTATTACTCCCTTCATCCCTAAATTTATTCAGTTTTAACTGCTCATCAAAATTAATTGAGGAAATGATTAGTAAAATATCAATGTTAATAAAAGTTATAAATAATTTATTAAATTATTTTTATTTTTTTTAATATTTTAAATTTCTCTCTTATCTTTTACTAATGAGTTATAATATTTAATATGAGTATTATTGAAAAGAAATAATTAATAGGATAAATATTTCTAGACAATGTAAATTTTTTAAATTAATAGTTATTTAAGAATGGAAGGAGTAACCGTCAAGAGCAAAAATATTTAAACTTTTTTATTTATCAAATAGAAAAAAAATTGACTTATATTTAGAAATACCTTGAAGAGCACTGCTAAACTGATTAGTCTCAAGTGGTTCACGACATAATAATGTAACCATCTATAGTGAAAGACCTTGGTTCGCATTGAATTGCTTCCATTTTCTTCTTACTAGGATTGAGTTCCACGATATATACGATACCAAAATCTAATAATTTCGTGACATGCATACCAAACTTGCATTGATACCAAATTATGCTGCCCCTCATCGACCATAAAAAGGGCCAAAGTCTCAAAGATGAATCAGTTAGTCCTATTCATCGAAAAATTTTTATTGTGATTTATATCACACCAGACATGTTGTGTTGAAGATATATATAGCCACCGGCAACTATAGCCATAAAGGGGACAAGCCATATTTAATTTGACAGGTCAGAGATAATAACACGAGAAACTTTTGGTGCACCATGACTGAGACAAGTTACAAACCATAATTTCACACGCGGCTCAAATATTAATGTCCAAAATTTATAAGATAAATACTAAAAGTTGAATTGATATGCACGTCAATGAAAAACTTTAGTATGAGGCCAATAGCGTGTGTACCCCATTTGAATTTTGACGACTTATAAGGGAAACCAAAACTTTGGTTTAAACTTATTAGGGACATTATTGGGAGGACCACAATATATCAACTTCTATCACCTTTCTTCAATGTGTCTCCATTCTGCATAGGTGAAACTTTTTTGTAGCCACTAACAAGTTATAATTGACCCTTTAGATACGTAAAAAAAGGACAAATGCTGTTCAGAGTTAATTGGCTAGTTTGGATGCCAAATATAGCAGTAGTAAACCAGATTGGACCGCTACCATTTTTTAAGAGAGCGGGTTGACATTTCCAGCCCAAATAACCATGATTTGTCAGTTCACCTCGTTTTATGGTCAACTCACGGTGGATGGGAAGCGAGACAAGTTGGCAAAATAACTAAAAATATAATAAAAAATAAATAGGGCTACCAACCTAATTTTTTTTTATGAGTGAATTAATACTTTCAACCCAAATATTCAAAATAGGTCAAGCTATTTTGCCTCATTTTATGGCCAACCCATGTTAACCCGCCGTGTCTTGTTTGCCACCCCTAGCTAAATGGACCCATATTCAACTACGTGTATATGTATTGATTTCCATGAATAATGGTGAATTTCTCTCATTCTTAGGCTTTAGCGTAACTAACGGCCACTACAAAAGTAGTAGCAGATGGTATATATTCTTTAATCAAATATATGATTATAATATTCAACAAGGGTCATAAATTTTATTTGTCCAACTCTACCAATAATGTTCTAAGCTACGATAGATTCACCAAACTAATAGGTTTGTAGAGGGATATTAATTGTTTTATATATAACATGTCCAATCGCGTAAATATCGATTTTGGATTTAAGCATAAGCAACATATTTTTCATAATGAGGGATATTAAGTATCGGATCCTTAACCGATTGACCTTGGATAATCTAATATCATATCATTAAACGATCTTTATCGGAAATTTAAGCGGATGGATAGAGCTAAATCTATAAGTGGTCTTATATCTAACACAAATCAATACTAATAAGAGAAGAATAGAACTGCATTAGGTCAAGTACAACATTTGCCCACCATTTAAGGATACTTTAAAAGATTTTAGAGTTACAAAAGCTTATTAATCAAGCCATTTATGTGTTACCTGACTATTACATTCTTTTCTTCAATGGGCTCAACGACTACATACATAAGTATACGTTGACCCGTTCAAGCTAAGTATGGTCATTAATTTTTCACTTAGACTTTGATTAGACACACATTTCACTCTTAATGACTTGACTATATTGGAATATTTTTTTGTAAGTATTTCTCTGCGGGTTCATGAAGATCTTCCTTGATCTAACGCTTAATGAAACCATAATGGTCAATGATCGGCCCGGAACTTAGACAAAATTAAAATAATTATTTTGGGATTTTTATAGTTGGTTTTGGTCATTACAAAATCAGCTGATAATAATTCAAAACCCAAGTAATTGAATTATCGATTAAATTATATATACATATAGTATTTTAATTTCCCACATACACTTTTAGTTCATATATCTCCGCCTTATTGTTTATGGGGCTGAATTGTGATTATCGACACAACTGATTTTCATTGATATGTTGGGATCATGGTGTTGTCTCCATTAGTGCCTTTCAATTCGATGAAGTTTTCTGTTCTTCATATCTTAATAGTATTTGATTCAGGCAAAAGTGTTGGGAAGGTGGCTACTTGCATGGACCCAATTTAACCTTCTTGGACAACCCTTGACTAAACATAATGTAGACAATAGTGATGGTGGGAGGGGTGATTTCAGCTTTGCTTTTATATATATATATATAGGGTAGAGCTTGTTAAGGCTCATGACTTGGCTCGTTTATTGTGGACTCAGCTTAAGCAGTAGTGAGCCTAGATTTTAGGCTTGAGTTTAGCTTATCAAAAGCATCCATTAAGCTTGAGCTAGCTCACAAACCGGTCAGATCTCATGAGATGGTTAAGGTTAGAAATAAATATTAAAGCTTTAGCAAACTAAAATATTTAATTATTATAACATAATCTCAACAAGCTGAATTTTTTTTTTCCTTTAGAAGTTATTCTTTTTATCTTCTAAAATAACTAAGAATTGATTTTTTTATATTTTAAATATTTTTTAAAAAATTATCTAAATATATAGAAAGTGATTTTTTGGGATGAAAAAAACATTTTCACCCCAAAGATCCGACACAAAGGCCTCCTAAATGGGATTAGAATTTGGATTCTCCTTGGATTTTAATTGTAATTTGTACAAATTATTAGAAATTATGATATTAGAATTGCTTTGCCTTTGTTTTTTAATCAAATTTTGAAAAAAATTTCAATGGTAGATGTATTGCATATGTGTAAATATCGGATACCAATTTATTTGCGAGATGAATTAGAAGCGAGCCCATACAGATACTGGGGATGGGCAATTATGCACATGGCGGGAGACAAGAGACTATCCCTGTCTCTACCCCATTGACATTTGATCTAAGAGAAACAAAATGTCACTTCTACATAAACTGGATTTATAAATGAAGAGCCTATTGAAATTAATTTAATGGAAAACAACAAACATTACCTTTGTTTAAACGAGGAAAGAAGATGAGAAGAAAGAAAATAGAAGAAAAGAAAATCAAGATAAGGGAAAAAAGTAAGAGAAAACTATAGTAGTAGTATGTGTTTCCTCTTGTTAGAGGAAAGAAAAGAAACGAAAATGTAGTTATATACAACCAATGAATAAGGATTTTCTAAAGTGAAGATCTTATTTAGGATATATTGGAATTGTTGGAGCATAGTGGAGTAGAGTAAAATAAAATGAAGTTAAGTGAAGCACAATAATTGCTCCGCTCTATTATTTGGATATGTCAATAGAATAGAGTGGAGATTATAAGTTTTTCATTCCTATAATACCCTGAAGTTAGAATGTACATAATATAAGTAATAGGAATAATTTTATTGAAAAAATTTTCATTCCATCCAATTCCGCCCAATTTCAGGGGAAGAGAAATAGAAGGAGATAGTGGAGTTGGATGTAATGATCAATTTTCATTCATCTTCATTCCGCTCCACACAACTTAAACATATCCAAACAATTGAGCTATTTAAAATTCCACTCCACTTCACTTCATTCCATCCACTGCTATCAATCCAAACATACCCATAGAGAGTAACGTAAGAAAATTTTATTTTTGGATTAATAAAATTAAAAGTGAGACCATCTCTACTTTATTAATCTAAAAATAAAATTTTTTGCTTTACTCTTTAAAATGAGATTATCATTTTAGAAGATCCAAATCCACAATCACATGGTACAAACTTGTCGTTTTCCATCAAAGCAACATTCGTTCTATGCTCAGAAGGCTGAAACAAACACACCACATGCAGATCTATTTGTGGAGCTGTTAATTTGGATCCGTGAACCCATTGTTCATTTTCTAACTTCACAGCTGAAAGTCTGAACGCATCAAGCAGGTCTTTGTTTTGTTTTGTTTTATACATATATATATTGGATTGTATATTTACATCAACATGGTATTTTAGGAAAAAGTCACATAACATGATATCTTTAATATAGAATATGCTAAAACCAGATTTCAAGATAAAAAGGAAAAAAAAAAACACTAAATCTACCAAAGACAAATTAAAAAAATGACATAACATTGATCTATGAAAGGCAATTCAAAGTAAAAGGAGCCGTAAACTTCGTATATAAATAAATTTATCCATTATCTCATATCAGTGTAAATCAATTATCAAAATATCATATACAAATTATTTTTCCAGTCAAGCTCCGTTTTATTATTATTATTATTTTCTTTTTGGGGGACAATTGATCAAGCACCATTCCTTCTTTTTTTTTTTCTGGGTCGAGTCAAGTACCACACATTAGTTTGCTGGAAAAGTCCGTCATCCCATTGGCTAAAGGGCCTAAACTCGTTTTGCACATCACCTTAAAATAGAACCCATGATACCCACCTCCCAAAAAAAAAAATGCTAATGATTGTAATCAAGACCAAACAAGGAGAAGCTAATGGTTATAATTAAGAGCATTGATTAGTGGCTCAAAAAATATTTCGTTGAATTATGACGAATGTGTTAAAACCATTCACTGGCTCGCTAGAATTCAGGAAGAAGTGAGAAATGTGTATGCTATGGTATGAAAAACAGAGAAATACACAGGTACAATAAGAGTGAAGAAAAATAATTTGATCTGCTTTATTTAGTAACACGTCAATTATTCAGTTACTGCATTAATACAGGGAAAGTGAGATGTAATAATAGCCCGTAGAACTAACGTGCCACATTACAAATTATTTGTTTAGAGTTAAAATTAAAGTTTTCTTTTAATAGAAAGATAAATATTATCTATAATTGAGATATAGTAATACACAAAAAAAAAAAAATTTTAACTTAGGAAAAGAAACATGTAAGAACGCGGGAACCATTACCCGATTATTGTGAAATGATTAGTGAACCTAAACTTTCTTTGTATTGAAAAAGCTAAGGGAAAGAATATGAGGATTGTGGGGTCTGTCCACTTAATTAACACCCATCAGACCTAATAAGTCCCTTTTGCATTAAGTCCATGCAAAAGAGTTGCACCAAGCAAAAATATTAGAGCTGTTTAATTTATTCCTTAGTGATCTTAAAAGTGTTATCATGTACTATCAAAGATTGTCTGTTCAAAAGGGCCTTTGTGATTATTGTGTTCTAGTCTTCCAGATACGATGAGTTATTTTATCCTATCCCATTGCAAAGTAGGTGCAGTTTAGAAAACAACCTAATGTCCACTTCTTACCCAACAATAGTGAGTGTTGGAATTAGGATGGTACTTGAAAAGGACACGACATCATTTGGTTTAGATTTTGGTAGAATTATTTTTGAAATAATGACTGTTGAAAGAATTGATTTATGTCTGGGAAAAATGTTAAAAATGTGAGTTTAGAAAAAATGACATAAGATGGAAAACTAAAAGCTAAAACTTTTTGCTTCCATTGGAATCAATTTTTTCCAATGTGAAATAATTTTATTAAAAGTGAAAAACCAAACCACATCTATTCACTTTTTTTTTTCCCAAACCCCACTGTTTTGAACACAATTGATGAGAAAAAGTTGCGAACCAAACAAGTTGAAAGTATAATAGAATTGCTTTGGTGAGGATTACTCGAGGTATTATCATATCATGATTTACTTATGTTGTCATGACTGAGGGTGGCATAGGACTACAATTATTTGGTAATGTTAGGTTTAGAGAGGGTTGACAGGTAACAAGGACTCAAAAGGGGTGTTCATGACCCAACATGAATCGAGCCATCCTGATCCAAAGCTTGGATCGAGCAAAGTTTTAAAATTTGGCCCGATATATTTGTGGGATCAAGTTTGAATCAAATTTAGGGTTGATATTCTAACTTATAACCAATAGACCATTTCAAGACTGAGTGTTAACAAGTTTGTTAGTTGTTAACTAAACTTTAAGGGCATTACTCATGAAATAAAAGTGAAAAGTGATAATTTTTTCAACACATGTTATGCATTCAAAACTTCAAAGATTTATTCTGTAAGTGAGTCTACAGCTTTGTTATAAACCCATACATGTATCAATAAGTTATGAGAGGTTGTAAGTTCGACTATCATCTCCATCCCTTATTCCTTGATATCTTAATTAAAAAAAAAACTTCAAAGATTTATTTTTCTTCCAAAATTTTCTACTTTAATTTAACCAATACTCCCAGGTCATGTTTGGTGTTTGGAATTCAGAGTGAAATTAGGGCTTGAAATTGGAATTAGATATTTCAATTCCAATTTTCATGTTTAGAGTAACATATAAAATTAAGGCTATAATTATACAATCTAATTCCATGAAATTCAAAAATAACTAAAATGAACTCTTCTTGATTCTTAACCCATAACCTATAAATTGTCAATTCCAAAACTTATTTTGAAATTGTTTTGTATATGTAGTTTTTCAAAATTGTTCTAAAAATAATTTTCAATTCAATTTTGAAAACTAACAAAACAAGAAAATATGTCTGTTAAATTATTTTGCAAAATGGATTTTCTAGACGTGTCCAAGTTTTCTTACCTCTCTTTAATTTCTCACACGGTGATAAAAGAAATATGAAAGGGGTAGTTAGTTGACTATATCAACGTGGTGGTCAGCGATTGAGGAAGGCTGAAGGCGGTGGTGGTCCTGGCCAAAGTAGTAGCAACAACTGAGGAAAGGCTAAAGGCGGTGATAGTCACTGTCGCTAGCTTCCCCTATTGATAAGATGTTGTGAGGTTGAATGCTGAGTGATATTTGTTTGTTTTGTATGAGATGAGAATTGAATTTCAACCCTAAATTCACAAAATCACCACTGTGTTTTGAGTTATTTTTCAAAACAGAAAACATGTTCTATCTATTTCCAGTTTCTTGATTTTAAAATCCACTTTCTTTCTTTTTTTTGTTTTAAAAATTAGTTTATAGAAAAAAATTGGTCAAACGAGTTCTTTTTTGTGATTTTTCATTTTTAAAAGTTGAAAACTGTTTTAAAAAATAATTGGCAAACAAGCTCTATATAATTCTCTCTCTTTCTCATTGATTTTTTAACAATTACATCAGAATTCTTGGAGTGGCTATTACCATACCAGTATGTCTATTACCACGCCCTTTTATTGGCCTTTTATAACTATTCTTAAAATGTCCTTGATTAGTTATTCTGGTATTTTCCATTGATGCACACATTCAATTTCATACTGTATTCCTTACGTTCTAAATTTTATTCACAAATTTTACATTATACCATATATGTGGATTTTTTAAATAAAAAGTGTGAAAAAATATCTATAGTTTCATTAAAATTTTAATTAGATCTATATGATTTAAAAATTTTAATTGAGTTCCTATATTATAAAACTCATATAATCAAGTAACCTATCATAATACTAATAAAAAAAAAGTAACTATCATAATAAAAAATTTAAATTTAATTTTTTTATTGGAATTGTGCAAGTCCTAGGAATAACCAAGTAGATTTTTAGATGTTTATTGTATTAAGTTGTTAGCCTTTTCAGCAATAGGTTGCCTTAGGAGCTTGATTACAAAAATTTTACAATGTCATCTCTTGATTAACAAAAAATTAAACTATACAGGCTTAAATAAAAAATATGTAAACTATGATTACCAACACATTTATTAATTCTCATTTTTGACTCTGTTATTAGATAAGTGTTTGGTTGAAAAACAAATTGTAATATGTACAAATTTATGATATGGTATGCATATGAATAAGCGCGACAATTAAAGCTTTTTAAAGGTAACTCATATAAAATTTGAAAAATAATGATATTTCTACGCAAGCTTTCAATGTAACAAATACTCGAATAATAAATCACTAGCCTATTATCTGTTTAACTTATTAAAGCCACATGTTGTACCTAGAGAATTGAAATTCATGATTGACGTCCATATCTTATTTTCATCAAAGCCCTAGTTTTTTTAAATGATTATTCATTTTCTTCATTATCAAGAGTCTAGATTTATTAGAACGAATCGATTTAAAATTTATTTTTAAAAATATCAAGGGAAACAATGTCATGATAATTCTTTGGAGAAGATTTTAAAAGTAAATTATATATAAGGGTGTGGCAACAGACAAAGGTTAGAATAATTATTAATTAAGGATGTGGCAATAGACACAGGAGTATAGCAATAGCCACAACCTATAATTCTTTAGTAAACCCAATCATAATTCTAATTCCAACATCCAAATGGGCTCTTAAGTACTAATTACTAAATTCCAATAACTTATTATAATTTTCTTTTTTGGTAATCTGACTCGATGTATTGCTTAATTATTGGCTTCAAACAGTGCCGTGTTAAAAAACTGCTTCATAGTTTATTGTACCTGTATTTAATTTGTTTGCTAACTTTATTTTCTCACTGGACCGTACATACCTGTTAAATTCATAAATAGTTGGTGTCTAAAAACTTTTGGAGATTAAAATACGGAGATATTGATTAGGTGTTAAAAAGTCTTATATTCGTGCATCATTTGTCAAAAGAATTGATATAAGAAATTTTTATAATTATTTTTAGGTGCTCACTTCCCTACAGTTACTAGTCAATGCCTTTGGCTACAGTTGCCTAGGTGGAAGCCTGTGATTGTGACACATAGCCAATTACATTTAACCACATCTCCACCCCTTCTTAATCTCCATCTCTCCTTCCACCGTCACTTCCCCCTACTTCTGCCGCACCCATCTCCTCCCTTCTCTGATACCATAATCACCAACCTCTCCTCTCCTCTCCCCTCCGCCACCACCATCACCACCCCCTCCTTCACCCATTCTTCTAAGGTCACAGCGCTATGCTCGTCACCAGCCCTTTGTGCGACAGCATCACCCTTTTTGGCAACCACGTCAGTCACGATTTAATACAAAGAAGACAACCACCTCTTCCGGACTGATATGCCTATTGCTTACCATTTCATCATCATCATCATCATCATTCTTGTCGTACGCCTTCATCAACTCCGAGAAATGCAGCACACAGGGATGGCCCCCTCCCTTTGTCTCTACAACTTGTGTGGGTGTGGGCGTGGGGGGGACAGTGGTCCATGAAGACCAACTTCAGGAGGTGGTGATCCAAGTCCAAGAGCAAGTCCTTGACCTTGTCGGAGTAGCAAGCTTGGGTGATGAGGAGCTTGGCCCTGGAGGCTTTTGCCTGCTTTGTGATCTCGGAGGGGGTGAAGAAAGGGTTTGCAACGGTGGTGATGGCACCCTGATGGGAGGCCCCCAGGAAGTCAAACACAAATTCAGGGGAGTTGGGGAAGAGCAACATGATCACGTCTCCCTGTCCCACCCCCAGTCGGCGAAGGGCAGAGGCAACTCTCCGAGCGGTGAGGCCGTGGTGATGACGGTGGCAGTGAGGCAACCCAGGACTCCGACAATGGTGGTGGTGGTGAGGCCGTGGCAACGACGCTTCCTCCCCCTCCCACTCCCTCCTCAACCGCTTCCTTTTCCAGATCCTTTCCTCCAAACACAACACCTTCCTCCCTCTCTTCCGAAGCCTCCTATCCAAACGCTTTACTTTTTCTTATTATTAATTTTGTTCATAAAAATCCAAATTTTAATTTTTGCGTGTATAACATATTACTTGATCTGTTGTAAAAATATTGAGTTTTTGAAGGAAAAAGATTAATGGGATCTGATTGGATTGAGAAAAAGACTCAAACTTTGCAACTTGCAAAATGATGAGTTCTGGTTTCTAAAATGTGATCCTGTAAAAGTTGTTTGTTAGAACCATTGTTAGGGAACATTTGCACAGGGAGCTCGCCAATAAAATCAGAACAATTCTTAGGGACGAAGGCGGGGTGAGTGGGTTTTAGTCATCCGGGATTATTGGATTGAGATGGGGTGACGGTCGCATCAGAGGAGGGGGACTGAGATAAGATGGAGGATGGTATTTAGTGACACCATTAATATCATTTAACCACGTTTTTGAAATGTGGTTAATTGGGCAACTGCAGTGAAGGCATTGACTGTCAACTGTATGGGAGAATCTGCCTTATTTTTAATTAGGTATCATTCACTGTGCAATTGGTCATTGTTGTTTGATTATTCTTGAAATTACCACACCCACCAATTAATTTTGATTACTCTCAAAATATACTATTTCTCTGTCATTAAATAATTGTCCATTTAAAAAATTTAAGTAACATTAATTTTTTTAAAAAATATTCCTATTAAATATTATTGGAGGAGAAGAGAAATATAGTGGAGTAGGAAAGACAAAGTTGAAATATTAAAAAGAAATAAGAACAATTCAGAAAATTATTTTTAACGTTTTCTATTTTTGATATTTTCTCAATCATTTCTTTAATTTTAGTATTAATTTAAAACTAGATAATTATTCAAGGATAAAGGGAGTAACTAATTTTGACTTTTTGTACAGTACATTTTTTTTGTATGGTAAATCTGATAATTCTTCAAGTAATTAAATTTATACAATTTAATTAAAGATTAATTTTAATATATATAAATTTAATTAGAGATTAATTTTAAAATATTGTCAATTTAAAAAGTTTACAGTATTGTTATCAATTATAGATCACACATCATTTGTGAGATTTTTAAGACAATAAGTATAATATTTTGTTAGTATGACAATGCATAATTTGATAATAACGAAAGATTTGTTTTTATTTTCGGTGTATTAAAATTTAATCTATTTAATTATTTGGTCAAAAATCAAAATCATTTTGAAAATTAATATTAAAATTCACACAATTCTTATTTTGTAGAAATAGTATAATTAAAAAATGTTAAATCTCCTCTTTAGTGGTGGGCCTAAAAAATTCTCTTAATTAAAATTCTTAGTTAGTCCTTAAATATTATGTAAATTATAATTCATCATATTATTGTGACTGATTCTAAATTAAGAATAGTTTAATTTAGTTAGTTATTAAAGTCGTGTTGCTGATGATATAAGGACAAAGTAACAACTAACAAGTGAAGAACTATCTATAGTTCCAGTACCACATAAATCTCTGCCACGAATTCATGCTACACAATGGACACTATGAATATTGAGGATACCAAAAGATGAACTTTTGGTATTAAAAAAATCAAAATATCTTCACCATCTCCACTCATGAGCACTGACCCGTATATAGTGAACTTTGATTGTACTGTCTTCAAAAGCCAGCAGTACATTACTAAGTCACAATATTGCCAACCTTTTCACCAACATATGTTATGTTCGGATCATCGAGACAAGCATAATACTTTTGTTTCACTTAATTTGTGTTTGGCAAAGGAAAGAAATTGGTGGAAAGAAATTGAATGGATTTTGATTTTCTGTAAGAATGTTTAGATGAATGGAAAATAATAGGAAAAAAAATGAAAAAAGAATTATTTTCTCTTGTTTGTTTAGATGAAAATGTGAAAGAAAAGAAAAAGATAATGATATCAAATAACAATTTTACATTTATGTGATTTTGAAAGGCTATTTCAACCATAAATATGAAATAATGTAAAAAATTAATAGAAACATAAAAATTAATGTAATTTTTTCAAAAATTATTATCAACTTAATGTAAATACATATAAAAAAAGTTAATCTTCAATTATATAAAAGTATTCTCTTCTACATTTTAATTAATTTACATTTAATATTTAATTTAATTAATATTGAATAGAAAATTTAATTGTTTTAAATTTAACAAATCTAAAATAATGTCAACCTTTCACTTCAATCCAATATGAATTAAAATAAATTATTCAAAAAGAGATTAATGGCTAAGTTAAGAATAACTCAATTGTAAGTTTTTCATTTTTTTTATCTTTCAATTTTCCAGACACTTAATTTTGTTAGGATTACTTTGATATGTTTATTTCTAAAATTTTGACATTTTAAAAATATTATTTTTTCACGCAATTTAGGCTAAAAAAAAAATACAAAACCCAAAAATACATCAAACAGTGTAACACAAAACGAAAAAACACAAAATATAGGTTTTTTTTTTTTTTTTGTGAAACAAAGGTATAAAATTGATTAAAAAACATAGCTTTGAAAAATCAGCTCACTGATAAACAATGCCTAACAGCTTGAACTAAGAAAAAAATGAATGAATGCATAGAGAATGAATGATGCAACAGGAGGGATTTCTACAAGGGGCACAATTTGTGGATTTTGGCTTAGCGACCATGGTAGCTAGGTCACACAAGCAAACAAGAGCAACGATTATTATGTTAACACAGTAGCAAAATCATGAACTTGTGAGATTCAAACATAGAGGGATCTCTGTCTTCCTCCTCTATGCTAAAGTTTGCAACTTGAAGATGACTGCCAACATTCCGCAGTAGTTTGATGGGATGACGGAATCGAAGATGGCCATGGAGAATAAAGGCAACGGTCCTCCATAGAATCAAAGACGTGATGCTAGAGTGTAAAAGGCTCAATGTTGAAATTGTGTTGATGCCGAGGGGTATTGTTGGAATAAAACAAGAATTATGCTCTTCTCCCCCAGTTTTCTGTCTGGGTATGGGGAAAGAAAAAAATGAGTAGGTCTCACATGATTTTTTTATTGTTTAGTTTTTTCTTTTTCATTTTCTTTCCAACCAAACAAAGGAAAAATCCTTTCTTTCCTTCCAATTTCCATCCTATCTATTTCCTTTCTTCCAATTTCATCCCAACCAAACAAAGCCTAGTGAGGTTTTGCTTTTATTTTATTATTATATTTTTTTCTTTTTGTCAGTTATTACTATTTTTAATTAAAGAACATGTACTTTTGTGATCCTATAACATTTAGTATTTGGCAAAAAAATTATATTTTTAATTGACTGATTCTTGTACAAAACTTAAGGGGCCTTTTGTTTAAAATGTGAAACAATGTTCAAACAAAATTTAAGATAATATAATATTTGAATGAAAAGCATATATCAGGTGATTGCCTTCTAATTTTTTTTTTCGCCTTCCTTTAATTTTATATTTCGTTTTCAAGAGTTGGTCTTGTAGGTGAGAACATATTTAAAAAGAACTGCAAGCGAAGATGGGCTTTGTTCCCACATTATTTTATCTGTTAGACATTTACAATGAGAAGTTCACACATTAAGATAACAAGATTCGGTTACTTTCCTGGAAAAGCAATAATTATGAAGACAAAAACAAACTCAGTGCCACTATATTTACAGTTTGAATTTTGAAAGAAAATGAAAGATTCAAACTTATAAACATAACCTAAGACATTAAAAGTGTAGCTAAAGCATCTCATGACCCTTGAGTCGTTGTCATAAAAATATTTACTTTTTGTCCCTCTTACTTTTATATCGATAACAAAATTTTATTTGTGTTACTTATCACAAAGTAAAATATGTTGTTTGGTTAAGGATTGGTTTGGTATTGCCGTAGCTTTTGGTATGAACTGATGTTGAGGGTTTTTTGGCTCTTTAAAAGTTATTTGTAAAAATAAAAACTACTGTAATATTGTTTAATAAAATAATGTAAAAATTGTTTTCAATAAGAACAAGCTACCATAGTCATGTTTGGTAAATATATCATAAACTTGTTCTTAGAATGCAAAATGGCTAGAATAGATACACATATTAAAAATGATAATTTCTACTTATATTGCTATTAATTACAGTAATGTTACACTAATCTTTTAAATTTTGGAGAACATTAGCAATCTCTGAAAAGGATCACAAGAGGTGCTTTCAAAGGAACTACTAACTTTCAAAAGTGAGGGAAAAAAACACTTCAAACTTTTATGTTTTCCAATAGGAAAAGTCGACTTATCCTAGTGCGAGCAGCCCTTGAAAGAGCACTACCAAACCAAATCTCAACTGATTGTTATTTTTTAATTTTTCTGCATAATAGAGATATCCGAGCTGAGGCTTGGCAAGAGATATATAACAGTAAGTTTAGATGTTGATATCAATTATATTGATTGAATCGAGATATACTCTCTCATCTCTAGGGTTGGAAGTGAGTCTAATTGAGTTGAGTTGCGTGAAGCTTAAGCTTGGCTTGTTAATATTGAGTTCAACTCATTAACAAAGAGTAAAAAATTCAAGCTCAAGCTCAGCTGCTAAAAGCTTATCGAATTTGATCTAGCTCATCATTGAATATAGGTTAATAGTTCAGCTTAACAGGTTAGAATATTTACTAGATATATAGCCTATCTTCAGCATAACTTATATATCATACTTATGATACCAAAAATTATCAAGTTATATTAATTGTCCATAACCAACACATCATAATACATATAATAATAAATATATACATATAACACATTATATATATATATATATATATATATATATATATATATATATATGTATCGAGTGAATAAGTCGAACAGACGAAAACTCAAGCCTAACTCATTTAATAAATGAGCTCAAATCATTACCTTAAGCTTGGCTAATAAACTCATTAACTCAACTTATTAAGCAATTAACGAACTAAGTTGACTCGACCCACTTTCAACCTCGCACGTCTCTATCCACAATTAAATCAAATACAAAAAATTCAAATCTCGATTTCTTGCTCCTATATATATGTCAAGTATACCAACTATGCACTTAGGCTAGCTAGACGAGACACGATATACTAATAAGATAATGAACTCTTACATACTGCATAGACATTCGTTTATTTGACGCATAAATATATGTATAAATACTTTATAATAAACACGTTTTGATCTCTTAGTAGAATGATTGTGGTGTGGTTGGAAACGGTGGTTTAACCATAGGTATGTACGGGTATTGATAATGGCAATAAGTGGTGATCGACCGAGAGGAGGCTGCAGAGTTGAGAGATAACAATAGGGTAAATATATTAATTGGGTTAAAATGGAAATTAAATGGAGTTTAACTTTTCATTTTATTAATTTTACTATTGTGCTTTTGAATCAATAATGTACAAATTCTATTGAATCTCGAGTAATATGCATATGCATTTGAGTCAGGTCGAATTACTATAGAAATCAAAGTTTTCCGATACAAGTCATTCACAATACTCGAACTCGATATGCAATTTTAGGAGAAATAACGTTGAATCACTTTGTTTTTTATTTTATTAATTTTAACATCCAATTAGACAATGTAGAAAATAAAAAATTGGATGTTAAAATTAATAAAATATAAAGCCTCTTGGTCATTCCTGGTGATTAAAATTTATTCTTAGTCAACATCATATTAAACTCTTAATTACAATACTGAAATTCACATATATTTTATCTACAATAACCGTATATAGATTATTTGGGTGCCTTTTTTTTTTGGATGATCTTCCTTGATATATATTTATTGTCATTTACAGTGATTAATCCACTTACATACTAAAGACTTGGGATAGACGTTGACAATAAATTTTAAAACTATTTTATTCTCAAAATAATAATTGAACATTTGGGTGTCTGTGCACTATATGGAATAAAAAAAAATTATTTATCTAATATGTATAAAGTCGCGTCCCTCATTGCCAATTAATTTGCATCATTGCAACTTGTAAAATTTCTTCCTTTCTCATACCAATTAAACGGACTATATACAGTGCATTAATTATGTACTTAATAACTTCCGTTTCAGATTAAACAAAAAAACTCCCCTTTATTTGTCACAATAAATTATTTGCAAATTATGTGCTAAGTGAATTAATTAATTAGATCAAACACTGCCAACCAATAACAGTTTTAAAAGTGGCAAATGATGAAAGATAAGTATCATATTTTAATACTTTTTTAAAATTTTACTTAAGGTTGGAGTGGGGTAACATTATTAATGTGACATTTGTTTTAAGGTTTCAAATTATGTTATCAGAAATCACATTTCGACAAATTTTAAATCCAATAATGTCACTCTCATATATTTTACAAAACTAGTTTGTATAATATTAAATATTCTTCAGATTATTTGTTAAGAATTTTAGAAATAAGTTTTAAATTTATTTATTTAATAATACATAATTATGGGATATATGTTATAATTTCACAAAAATCTTTAACATATTTAATAATACCATAATTGTGAAGAGAAGTGAAATAAATGAGAAATATTTTAATATTTTATTTGATGATTACTATATTATTACCAATTTATTTGAATCTTTTATTCCTGCCATCTATTGTAAAAATGAAATCGGGTGGAAATATTTAATTTGTTTCCTAAAAATATTTGATATCCCTTTATAATAATACAAAGCTCATAACAAAACATAAAAATAAATCATTTTCAAAATAATTATTCCTGAAAATAAATATGAAAAACTTGAAACAAACTTCCGAAGGATTGCAAAAAGAATAAAAGAAACTGCTTTAACACAAAACACCAAAAACGAAAGTCACCATACGGTTCCGTTGCATGCGTTATATATAGGTAGCCTTTATATACAAATACTTATATCTCCTTCTTCTTTAATCTCTCTCTCTCTCTCTTTCTTTGTCTTTGCATCTCTCTCACATGTTCATTACAAGTTTATTCTGTGACACTCTTACACAGCCGTTTAATGTTCTTCAAACACTAAATCGTTGATACCGAGTTGGGTTTTCTACAAATTCTATTCCTCACGGTAAGTTCCCTTATTCTTTTTCCCTTTTTTTACTTAAGATGTCGTTAATCTTGTATGCCATTGCTAATTAGTCACTTTTTTTTTTAATTGTTGCTAACTAGTCACCTTGATATTATTTTCAAGAAGTTTTTGAACGTATGGTATATTTAGTTAAGGATAAAAATGAGATATACATTTTAATGGATAAATTTTATGTGTAAAATTATATATGAAAAATTTATTTTTATTTTTACTTTTCAGCTAAGCATATCCTAAAAAGTAGACATCACATGGACACAATATGAAACAAACCAAAAAATAAATGAGGCTTTGTGTCCTTCTTTTCTCTACTGTGTGGATGGGATATTTATTTATTTTTTGTATTTGGATAATATTTTTTCCTCCCTCGCCTGTTCTTCCCTCTTTATTTTCGTTGGACTTTTTTTGTCCAACCAAATTAAGTTTCTTAATTGCTCATGCGTGTTTTCTGCGGAAAATTCGTTGCTTTGGGGTACGGTCCCTCAACTTGCTACAGTTTCGAGAACCGTAAAAAATAAATAATAAAAACAAAGAACTTCTTAATTAGAGTAAAACAATATTTATTTTACTCTATTTATTGATTAAAATATAAGTCATTGCATTAAAAATAAAGGAGAAGTGATAGATAATAGTGGTCTATAAAACTTAAATGTCAATTAATAAATAAATTAAAGTGAATATTTTTTCTTATTCTTAATACACTTAAGTATTTCTTAAGAAGAAAACTATAGTTTCGAGACACCTTCATCAGATATAATGTCTGAATGGACATTAACAATCTCACGTTCAACAAGCGCTGAGAGACCATGGATTAAAAAAAAGGAAAATCTAGGTACTGAAAACATATTTGTTTGGCCTGAATTAAAAACACATTAAATGAGATATGAATGTAACATAAAAATGTACTCCCTCCCTTCTTTATTAATAGTTATAGTCGGATACTATGCCATTTTGATACATTGAACTTTTCTACGTATCAAAATAGCACAGTATTCAATCACGATTATTAATAAGAAATAGATGAAGTAATTGAATGATATTAATTTTTAGTGCTTAGAAGTACATACATGCACTTATACATATTAATTAGGTGAGTTCAGTGGTGGTCACTTTCATTTAGCGACCAAATTAGTCATTGAATTTCAGCCATTTAAATCTCATTCAATGACTAAGATTACAATTTCTTTATTGTAAAATGTTAATTATATAGAGTATTAATTAACTAAATTTTATATTTTAATAGTTATTCAAAGCTGCATTACCTTTTTTACCCTCTTCTATATTTTTCTCCAAAAATCACAATCATCGCGTGCCGATCACACCTACACTTCCTTCACTGTCGACTAGCAATGGATCAATGCATAGAGAAACCGAACAAAGGTTTTCACTTGTGTCCTTGTTCCTTTCTTCTTACCCAGAAATTTAAAAATAATCAAGAAAAAAGAAGCCAAAAAAAAACTCCATCACCATCATATTATTTGCACTTGCAGCAATGCAAGTTCATCATATCATCTCATAAAGGCAATGGGTTCTTGAGGGTTTTGGTTATGGTTTCAGAAAACAGATACTACACACTCAAGGTTCAAACAATGGCTGGATAGGAGCAGGTCAAAGAAGGAGAAGTTGGAGATATTGGGTTAAGTAGAGTGTATACACATGCAACACCCAGAGATAAAAAAAAGTGAGGAAAGAGGAAGAAGGAAATAATGGATAAAGAGGTCAATTTATTAATATTTATATTAAAATATTTACGATAACCAAGCTAGTCACTAACTCATAGAGGATACCATCACATAATCCGTCTATTAATTATAGTAAAAAATTTTTAACACTTTTATTCCCAAGTGATTGTTTACTTTTAAATGTGCATATGAATTAAGAAAATGGTAGGAAAAAAAATTTATGTTAGAAAAATTTATGTGGATTGTATAAAATTATTCTGCTTACTACCCAGCCTGCTCTTTTTTCTTTAATTATCCCTCAATATATTTTTTTTCCTCTTGCTCTCTTTCCTTCACTATTTAATAGGGGTATATCTGGAAAAAAATTACTATTGTCTGGAATTTTTAAATGGACAATTGTTTGGAAAAAATAATTTTAAAAGTGAATAGTTATTCAAGAAAGAATGTAGAATATATTTAACTTAATTTCTCTCTTTAAGGTAGGTACAAACAATTGACCCTTTTACATCAAAATTTCACATGATAAGGTTTTGTGAAGCAAAAGAATTAAGGGTAAGAGATTACACATAAATTTATCATATGAAATTTTGATATGAGAAGATTCATTCTTAATTGTTGACATTTTTCTTTCTTTCTTTTATTTCAACCCTTTCGTACATGAGAAAGGTTAAGACTTGCAAATATATATACACTCAATTTATTAATACTTCACATGATTACAATTTTGAAAAGAGTTTGATTTTTATACTAATAATATAACTTTTACACTTATAAATTAAAAAAAGTGTCAAATCGCGATATACAGATAATGATTACCAATTATAATTTAACATTTTCTTGAAATTTTATTGACTAATGTTTCACTGACATATGAAATTAAATAGAAGTCTTACATCTAATTCTTATTAATGATTCTTCAACAATATGTTATTATATTTAACGTTAAGTTTAAATAAATAGGACAATCATAATCACCGTGTATACCTTTCGAACTTTTTATTTAAGTTTCTCTTTGTTTAATTTTTGTTAGTGGGAGCCGGGATGGGTGGATTGACAACCAACACGAACCCATTTGTATATTTGTAGAGATCCTATATAATGTTTGTTATTACATATAAGATATCATATTTTATCAGGAAATGTTATACGAGCATGCAATTGAATCTTTAAAGTTTCTTTTTCACAAAAGTGCTGGTGATCCTTCCTTGGAGTGTCAATTTTTTTTTCAAGGAAACAACTAGTTTGGTTTTTTCGATATAATAATAATAATATAATTATTTGGATGATTTAATGAATGACAATAAATGCTTTCTTAATCAATTTTTCTTACATAAGGACGACATGTAAACCATTCATTTAAATCAATAAAAATGAATGGAACAAATTAAAGAGGAGAGGAAAGTAAATGGTAACTAGTAAACGAAATTATTATATGATTAAAGGAGTATTAAGTTACCAACAAAGCCTGACACAGTTGGTAGATGGTTGGGTCCTTTAAGTATGTGTCAGGGGTTCGACTCCTGTCATGTATATAGAAAGGAGCTTTGTTGAGAGAGGCAATACCTACTTCGGTGATCTCTACGCCTCGCAGGGATTAGTCTTCGGTTGTCGGTCGGAGGATACCCTTGAGCAATAAAAAAAAAAAAGGAGTATTAAGTTTCATGGTAGTAGCAATGCTTGTGCCTTTTGTATGGTATTTGTTTTGAGTTTGGAATCTTGGGAGCCATTTTTTTTTCCTTTTGCATTGTTTCTTTGTTATACTCTTTCTCTTTCTGTACTTATGATACTATTGTTTGTTTGCCATCATTTTTGGCTGAATTGAGCTTCCTACTATAAAAAAAGGGAGTATTAAATTATGAAATCTCCTATTATAATTGTTCTTATTTTAGGTTTTGAAGTAAATTTAAATTTAAATATCATCAAACTTTTAATTAATTATCATATCTCAAATATTAATTTGTATGATTGTTTGTGGGAGGAGCTGCAACTTTTCAATCCGCTTATAAGAAATAATGAGATGGGTATTGTTATGCCCCATAGTTAGTTGTTTACCTCTTGAGTTGGTTACTTAGTTAATTGGGTCTATAAATAGGTTATTATTCTCATTTGTGAGAAAGTTAGAAGTTTAATGAACAAAGTATATCCTTTCTCTGTTAGTTGTCTCTCTTGGAGTTGAAGTTTAACTCGAAAACCTTACAGGTTAGATGTAGGACATATATATATGTAGAGTGTGTGTTATATGTAAACTTTAGCATAAATAATGTATATAAAAAAATACCTTAGCATAAATAACCCAATGACATTAGCACAATGAAAGTGGAGCAGTGTCATACTGGTTACTACTCTAAGCTCTAAGGACTTAGGGTGGGTTTGTTTGGGATTCTGGAACCACAAAATCATTTTTTACTTTTATAGAAAGAATTAGTTTTAAAATTTTTCAATTAAATATAAAATTTAAGTTTCATAATAACTTTTTAAAAATCTAAAACAAACGCACCCTTAAACTTCCCGATCTAACCTTCTATCACTAAAAAACTTTATGAAGTTTAGCTTTTGTCTTAACATGAATCGCATGATAACCTAAGGGACTTTTTTTTATTAATAAAAAATATTTTTTTTAATTCCAAGTTGTGACAAAAATCAGTGGCAGATTATTATAGAAACCAGTGCATGTGATTCATGCACGGTTGGTGCTCCCCAGTATATCCAGCGCCATTCCTTTGCATTTGAATTCAATCCATCTGGAAAGGGTAATTTCACACAGAACATCAATTTCTCATTATTAAATTATACATAAGTAGAAAATTTTCTTCCTCTTTATGCGTATTGATTGCTGATGATCTATGCTAGTCACATTATTCATTCTCAATTTCCCATATCTCTTGTGTCACCTTTATATATCCTTCAACTTTGACAACGCATTTGTAGCCACAAAAAGAACATGGGGTGTGTTTTGTTCATTGAACACTCATTGCATTTTGATTTCAAAAGATAATTTTCAATTTTTGTATTTTTTATGATTTTACGAAGAAAATAGTGAAAACTGAAAATGATAATTAAAAATTAAATTTTATAATTTTTATAGTTTCTAATATCTTCTTTACAAAAATTTAAGAAATAGGAAAACAAGAAATGAAAATTATTTTCTGAAATCAAAGTATTAAGAGCCTGTTTGGTTTGTTATTTTCGTTTTTTCAATTTTTTCTTCATAAAAATTAAAAACTGAAAATTGGAGATAGCAAACCAAACATGTCCAATTAGTTGATGTGGAAACTATATTTCAGAATGTGACTTGAGTTTCCGATAAGGACTTCGTTTATCTATTTCTTCTGAAAGGATAAGGCTGTGTCACGTGATTTCACTTTCTTGCAATTCATGAACAATAAGAAAGTGGTCCAGTTTAATGTTAATAACCAAAAAGCCCCAAAGCATGGCTTTGAAAACAAAAGGCATGTGAACTTCTTGCATTGTTCTTTTAACGGTCAACTAACACAAACCGTATAATAATGTATATGTACCTTCTTAGTTACATTTTGTTTTGTTCAACATCTCCCTGCTTATTCAGGTTACCCCCATGTGCTAATTTAACTCTTTTAATCATATCAAAATCAATAACAAATATGTTGATTGGATCATGTTAGAAGTTAAAGACATGTTGTCTCATTATTAATTCTCTCACAAACACATGAGTGCAGGTAGCAGAAAGTCAGTTAATTTTTCTGCTAGATTAATTCCATTTTGAACACCAACTCTGATATGGGATACATACAATCATCATCAAATTCTAACGTGAAATCATCCTTACTTGATGAAAAGTCGGATGAGAATGGAGATCAATCAGCTTTATGTTCCTATGCTTCCTGGCTAGTAAGTTCAAAACTTGCACTTTAGTTTTCCCAATGAAAATTTTACTTAATATATACCAATTGATTATATATATGTGCTTAACCATCTCTTTCATATCATGTAGTTTTTTGAGCTAAATCAGCATACAATTATGCTTTGATATGATCTAATTGATTTGTATTGGCCTCCCTGAATAAAGAGTTTTTTGTCCTAAGAATTATATTGCCCTTGTGTAAATTAAAGTATGCCCTTGATGTTCTAAGTTCCTTGTTTGAAAGGAAAATCATCCTTCTGCCTTGGATAAGTTTGAGGAGATGATGAGCATTGCCAAGGGGAAAGAGATTGTTGTGTTTTTGGACTATGATGGAACACTCTCACCCATTGTTGATGACCCTGATCAAGCTTACATGAGTGATGCTGTAAGTTCCTTTTGCACAGAGATATCAATGAACATAATACCACATTATTGGTAGCTAAGTGACTTTATGAAATGAATCTGATAACTAAGTTCTGTAGTTCTGTAGAAATGTAACATTTCAAGACACTTCTATAGAAAAAGTAACATCTTTCTAATTTTCATTGAAAACATTTTTCGCACATCTCAAACTTCAAACCGAATGAGCTCTTAACCATGAATATAGTATGATTTATCGACAAGCTTACATACTGCAGATGCGCGCGGCAGTGCGCGAAGTTGCTTCTTGTTTCCCCACTGCCATTGTTAGTGGAAGGCGCAGGGATAAGGTAACCAAGATCACTCAACAGATAGTGCAGTATTTTGAACATCACACTTTTAGGCTTGTCTATTATTTCCCTTAAGTTTCAAGTCCTCTATTTATTACAATCCTTTCTTTTCCTTTGTTGACATGTAGGTACATGAGTTTGTAAAGTTAAGGAGTGTCTATTATGCTGGAAGTCATGGCATGGATATATCAACCCCATTAGGCTCTTCCAAAAATGAAGATCAGAAGTATCAAACAAAGGTTATTGATGAAAAGGTTCGTATATGAAACTCACCCCTTTTGTGAGCAAGCCAAAATCCCCCATTATTAGAATTATATTATGCTTGTAATGACAACTAGCCTTCATTTGCCACTCGTATGTCTCATAATTTGATACCTTAATTTGCAGGGTAATCAAGTTGTCAATTTTCTTCCTGCAAAAGAATATTTGCCAACGATCCAAGAGGTAATTAAATTCCTTTTGTATTTCAAGATGAACAAACAACTTCTACTTGCACTTAATATTCCCTATAATATATGTGAAGGTCTGGATTGATTATTATATGTTATATAATTTTTTTATGCTCATCATCAAATGTTTCATTTAGCAGATAATTGAGGTTTTGAAAGATAATATTACAAGAATAAAGGGCTCTACAGTTGAAGATAATATGTACTGTATTAGTGTTCACTATCGGCGTGTCAAGAATGAAGAGGTATTAAGATTCACACAAGATTGACGAAATCTAATTCAAAATATACATGAGGGCCACAATCTTATATTAGTTACTTCTCAAACTTGATTATAGATTCACAAATCTTATGTTAATTACTTCAAGAATATGAACAAGTATTAAGATTCTCACACTAGATTGACAAATCTAATGCAAAATATGAGGCTCACAAGCTTATGTTAATTATTTCTCAAACTAATAGGACGTTGGTGCTCTCAAAGAGATTGTGGAGTATGTTATGAAAGATTACCTAGATTTTCAAATATCAGGAGGAAGAAAGGTACAGTAACAGTTCCCCCGTCTTATATATGTGACTCTTATCTATAAGTGAAGGGAGTGTTTCATTTCAGAAAATAATTTTTAGTTTTCATTTTCAGGATTTTGTGATGGAAATAATGAAAATGAAAATTGAAAACTAGATTTTATAGTTTTCACAATTTTTAATATTCCTTCACACAAAATTCAGAAAATTGACAAATGAAAGCTAAAAAGCATTTTGTGAAACCAAACACTCTCTTAGTTTTGTTTTTTAATTTTTTTCCCCCTAGACCATAAATATCTAGAATTTATTAGACTTTAACTAATGCGGGTCAACTCCTATGTTCTATTGGTTGTACTGTCTTAATTGAGGTACAAGTTGGATTCTTAAACTTTAATCTTAAGGATGTATTTGATTGAAAGTAAAAATTTTCATGAATATAGATGAACTTCATGTGTAAATTAATCAGGCTATGGAGATACGCCCAAAAATAAACTGGGATAAAGGCTGTGCACTGTTGTATTTGCTGGAAACTCTTGGCTTTGACAACTTTAACGATGTTCTTCCAATGTACCTAGGGGATGACAGAACCGATGAAGATGCTTTCAAGGTATATATGTAGTTTTGTTTAAGTAGAAACCTCATTTTGGTGACTAGGTTTTGTGAAATAAATATTCTCTCCTATGCACAATGTAGTTCTCATTCCACTCTAAATACTTACACATGATTAATTTTGATATACAATTAATGTAATTTTTTTTATATTATTATCCAATTATATAATATTAAATATGTATATTTTTTAAAATAATAATTATAAAAATAAATAAATTTATTGATAAAAAATACATGATTAAATAATAAGTTTATAGAGAACTTAAAAATTAAATTACAAATAAATTTACTAATTCTTAAATTGGACTTTAAAAGATATGTGACTTGATCAAATTAGTCCTTCAACTAGTAAGGTGTTAATTCAAGTGGCATAAGTTTGAGTGCTTTAGATTTGTTATCAAAATTCATATACATAGAAAAAACATCGTTCTCATTAATTAATATTTTTTTAACATCAAATTGGTCCCTCGTAGTTTAAGATATCCATCAATTGATAGATCAAACATTGATGTCAAAATATGTCGTCTTAAAGGAATAAAGTAATGTCTACTTTAAACAATATCTATGTGATATTCTTCGTACACAATCAAAACAAAAGGTGCTGATTTCTCGTGTTTGATGCATTGCATTTGCATGCAGGTTATAGGACACATTGGACAAGGTTTTCCTATCATTGTTTCTTCAATCGCTAAGGAGACCATGGCTTCATATTCTCTACGTGACCCTGCTGATGTGATGACTTTCTTGATTCGTTTAGCAAAATGGAAGAAAAACATGTGAAGGAAATTAATAACCCAAGCTGAGGAGGGAGAAAAAAGTGATTGGCACTTATTGGCGAATATTGGGCTAATTTGCTCTTTCTGTAAATTCGGCAAATTATCCTCTTTTTTTGTTTTGTTTTGAGACTTAGACAATAACCTGACTTAGATATGCGAATGATGCTAACAGATAACGACTCCATAGAATGAAAAAAAATATTGTATTAGCACAATTTTATAAAGAATATCACAAAAAAAAAACTAGCAAAACTTGTATGCAAATGAGTATATATTGAAGGAAGTTGATGAGACATACTTTTATTATAACTATGTCTAAATGTGATGAGCTAAACTTATATTCAAATAAGAATCTCTACGATAAAATACATGTAAGTTGTGTTATGATATCATCGTAGTTCTGCACACCCCAAAATAATAAACACTTTCCTGATGCGAATGGAACGCCAAATCAAGAGACGGAAAAATGGAGTACGGTGAATAGTAATTTGCAAGCAAATTGGGGCCCACGTCACTATTCACGTGAATAGTACTATGTAGTGGGACCCGCTTCACTATTTATGAATAGTACTGTACTATTCACCACCAACAAAATAGATCAAGATAACTCAGACACCAACATTTTTAACGTGAAACCCTCCGTAATTTTGAGGGAAAACCACGGCCAAACTCGAAAAATACTCCATTATATTTAAAGAGTAATTACAATATAGTGTATCCCCAATAAGACTCTCTTCTACTACAATTAGTAGTATTACAGATCTGTAGAATATATCAAAAACCCCAGTTGTATACTCACACTACACTCTTGGAATTTTCTTACACACACTCTCTATTTTTTCTCTCACTACAAGAAGCCTACATCGCTTCTTTCTTACAACCGAGGAAATGCTTCTCGCCTTCGTGATTGCAAAATCGCTCGCTTCAAGGCTCTATTTATAGATGATTTTGAAGATTACCGCATGCGTTATTCAGGCATATTTCTTGATACAATCAGATTACATTATCGCGCATGTGCACAGTAATTTCTTTGATTTTTCAAGCGATTACAGTGGCTGCAAAATGCTGACTAACCGCCACTTTTTCTACAATTCTCCACCTTGGTCGCATTTTTGCAACAATTTTCAACCTCGCAAATATTAACTAAGTCCAAGCAATGCTTAAACTTGTCAATTGGCAATGGTTTGTCATCATATCGGTCTCGGCTTATCTTCCGAATTGCAACAAGATTCATTATCGATACATTCTCTGACAAAATGAAGTCCGACGCCAACGTCAATGTCCTTTCATGATAGATCGATTTTAGCCGCATTTGAATGGCGCTTGATCTATCACAATGTACAATTGGTACATGTTGATTCAATCCAAAACTATCCAAAAGACCGTGCACCCAAATACTCTCTTTAATGCGCCAATGCCATATACTCAGCCTTCAGAGTTGACAATGCCATCGCTGATTGCAATGTCGCTTCCTAATAGTACATCCAAAGATCAGAAGATATAGCTCATCAATGACCTTCTTTATCCAAGTCACCTGCATAATCGTAATCTACATAACCTACAACTCCACGGTTCTTCGACCTTCAAATACCAAACGACATCGCTGGAACCTTTAGGTACCGTGATGATCCATTTCACAGCTTCCCGTGTTCTTTCCAGGCTTGCTCATAAATCGCTACCACACTCAATGCATGTGAAATGTCCGTCTAGTGCACACCATGGCATACATGAGACTCGCCAACCAGACTAGAGTAAGGTTTATGAGACATGTGCTCCACCTCTTCCTCGCTTCTGACATTCTTTCAAAGATAACTTAAAATGTGCACCAACGGAGTGCCAACTGGTTTGATTGATCCATATTGAAGCGTTGTAGCACTTTTTATAATATAATTTTGTTGTGTTAAACACAACTCGCCACTATGTCGCCCCTATGAATTTCCATTCCAAGAATCTTCCTTGTCATGACCTAAGTCCTTCATCTCAAACTCTTTTCCCAACTAGTTTTCAACATACTAATTTCAGCCTTATTATGAATGCATTAGCATATCATCTACATACAACAACAAATATATCTTCAACCATCCTGAAGCTCCTTAGAGTAGATGCAATTATCATATTGGTTTCTACTATATCCAAGTACTCAATCATAAATGCATCGAACCTTTTGTACCACGCCTGAGACTGCTTCAAGCCATATAATGACTTCTTTAATAGGCAAACATGATTTTCCTTACCAAGACTTATGAACCCTCTCTGGGTTGACTCATGTAGACCGCTCCTCTAGCTCACCATGTAAGAACGCCCTTCACATCAAAGCTCGTTCTAGCTCCAAGTCAAACGCATTTTCTACAATAGCTAATAGGATCCGAATAGAGCTATGCTTCACCACAGAGAATACTTCATGGAAGTCAACACCCTCCTTCCGAGTATAACCCTTTGTTACTGGTCTCGCTTGAACCTTGGAGGCTCAATGCCAGATTCCTTCTTTCCTTTTGTAAACCCATTTACACCAACTACTCCTTTTCCTTTGGAAGTTGTACTGCCTCCCACGCTCGATTTTTCAAGAGACTCAATCTCCTCATTCATTGCTATCACCACTCCTTCGACTCCTTACTTTCTATTGCATCACGATAGGTACATGGTTCATCTCCAATCTGCACCATTCGCCATAGCCAAAGCAAAGGCTATAGGATGCTGATCTAATGAGTCAAGTGCACAAGGTAATCCGTGATATCTTTTGGTTTCGGATTTCTCGCCTTTCTCTGCCAAGAGCAATCGTATGGCTCTGCTTCTGCGGTTGGTTCACCGCTTCCTCATAGTCGTTCATCTTGTTGTTCTACTTCAGGCTGAGCAATCCCTCAAGTACTTGGCTGATTCATTATATCATTTTCTTGCTTCACCTTCCCACACAATCTCTAGCTCCACCGCTTCTTAGCACCATGATCTGTCTCTGCATCATCTAAGTTAGACTCCTTCTTCGATTTAGCATTGCCGCCTCGTCAAAGTGACATCTCTCGCCGACAATGATTTTGGGTGAACTTGCCTTCTATATACTACGCTTTGTAGCTTTCACCCCTCGTGCATATCCTAGAAATATACACCTTCTTGCCCTTGCCTCAAGTTTACCATCATTCACATGGGCATATGCAGGACAACCAAATATCTTTAAATCGTAATAGTTTACGGTCGATCGACCATACCTCTTGTGGAATCTTCGATTAATAGCAGTTGATGGAGATCTGCTTACCGGATATACAATGTATTGATCACTGTACCAAAATGATTTGGGAAGTGTTATGCTGATTCGCATGCATCTTACAGCTCTAGAAGTGTTCTGTTCATCCGTTTCGCAACTCCATTTTGTCAGCGGGTGTTCCCCGGCAAGATGGTGCCTCACTATACCAAAGATTTCTGAGTAACTCCTCAAATTCTTTCTTTGCAAAATTCTCCGCCATTGTCGGCTCTAGTCTCGACTGACCGCCTGGTTTGCTTCTCGACCATGGCCTTCCATTGCTTGAATTTGTCGAACACTTTCTCTTTTTCTTCAGGAAATAAATCCAAACTTTTCTCGGAATAATCATCTATCGTGAGTAAGAAAATAGCGAAGCTCCACCTAAAGAGTTAATGTATCGGACCCCAAACGCCTGCAGTGGACATGCTCCAATATTCCTTGCTATTGTGTTTGCGACTGAACTTCACCCGCTTTCGCTTCCAAATACACACGTAAACTAAGTTTACAATTCTTCAAGCCTTTCAACAAGCCTTTGCCGCCAAGTATGGTCATTCCTTTCGCTCATATGACCAAGCCGCATGTGCCACAATCGTAGCATCATCCTTTCTTTCAGAGGATAGAACAACAATGGCTCCATCAGTGTGCTTCCTAGCAATAGATAGATCCCGCCTCGCAGCCTTTCCTTTCAATACCACCATCGAGCCTTTGAATACCTTCGAAGCTACCCTTCCAAAGTGAACTTGTACCCTCGATTGTCAAGGGCACTCAATGAGATCTGCATTTCTACCCACTCGTACATGCCATGCATGAAACGCCCTTTTAGTACCATCGTCCAAATTCACTTGCACATCTCTTTCACCAAAGAATCGGAATAATTTATTATCTCCCAATCTAACTTTTCCTCCCTTTTTATAGGATGAGAAGAAGTTTCGATTAGGTGTCATGTGAAAGGATGCGCGTAATCCAGGATCCACTCATTTCCTGGTGTCACCCGTGAATACCAAGGTCGAACCAAGATTGGCATCACTATCTTCGTAACTTTCAATTGTTACGCTGGCGAATCTCACGATTTCTCCTTTCTCTCCTGGGCAATTTCTTCCGATATGTCCCGCTTCAGACAATGAAAGCACTTCACGCATTTATGCTTTACGGACTTTGATCTTCTCTTGCTTTTGCTTCCCGATCCTCTTTCTTGACTACGCCCTCTCGTCACGAACAATCCATCTGCAGGACCTTCGACATTGGATCCGGCTACTAACTTCTGATGTTCCTTTATCATCAGTGATTCTTTGACATTTTTCACTGAGATATCGGATACTTCAATTGTTTAGAGTACATTTATATCATGTAAGTATATTTTGATAAATATGTTTTAGGAAATGATTTTTGTTTATTTTTTAAATTTTAATCAAACATCTTAGCACGGACTTCTACAAATGGTGTTTTTCCATATACACGGATCCCCGTGTTGAATCCAACATCTCACGCATAAGGGATATGAACCTCTTCCACTTGTCCGGGCCAATATCTTGTTATTTTTTTTTTGTTTTTATAATCTTGCAAAGGAATAAGTGAAAAGACCACTTTAAGTTAATTATTAAAAAAAAAAATCCAAATTCTATTCATTCCACACTATTCTCGACTCTTGCCAATTTTTATTTTTTCGGGTCATCTCTGTTGCCATAAGATTAACTATACATTTCCTTTCACTTCAATCAATACCTTCTTAGTAGAAAACCATTTATTTGGCCCTTTTCTCTGGGGTCAGCTTAGTTGCTTATTGGACCAATATCACAAAGAGTGTATTTGGACTGTTTTACATGATTATATTTTTTTGTCCAATCATCCAAAGCAAAAGGCCTAAAGTCATAAAAACAAAAAACAAATTGAACCCCTCTTAAACCCTAGCTCTTTCTCATCATCACAAGTTCAAAAGCCACACTATTGCACTCTCACACTGAACACTCTAGCTCGTAGCCGCAGCGTAACGAATGCCAATGCCCCCTGCAAAGCTGCTCTTCTTCTCTCAATTCCGCCTCTTCCCTCTTCCTTCCTTCACCATGAGCATGAACCCTTCCTTCCCTTCTTCTAGAACCTTCTTCTCTTCTTCTTCTTCTTCTTCTTTCCCTTTCCCCTTCAAGTTCAAATACCTCGCCCTCCGAAACGCACCGTTTCGAACCCGCCCTTTATCCTCCTCCTCCTCCTCCTCTTCCTCTTCCAGGACAACTCGCTCCGAGTTCACTCGCTCCAAAACTCGCCCCCGCCGCCGAGAAAACAACGACAACCCTCGCCCTTCTTCTTCTTCGAAGAGCCTTGTTGATGACGAGGCCGAGCTCAGCCACTGGGTCGACGAGTTGAGAACCGCCCGAGTCGACGACGACGACGAGTTGACTCGGAGCAGCAGGAGCAGGCCGAGTCGGGACCGGGTCGACGACTCGTTCTCGAGGAATCCTAGGTTTTCGCGGGGGGGATTCAATCGCGAATTGGAGAATGGTGGTGGTGATGAGTTGAGGTGGAGGAAGAAGAGAATGGGTGGTGAATTGAGGAGAGGAGGGACCGGGAAGAGTGCTAGGAGGGGAAGGTTTCCATTGACGAGTGATGGTGATGACGAGGTTGCGGTGGTGGAGAGAAGAGGAAAGGGATTGAAGGGTTTTCTTAGTAGTGAAGAAGAAGAAGAAGAAGAAGAGGGTGGTGGTGACAGTGATGATGATGAGATATTGAACAAGAGTAGAAGTGCTCTGTTTGGTGGAACTCAACAACCAGCTTCTTCTCCAAGGGCTTCATCTTCAACTGGGGGATCTGATTCTTACTTGAGTGAAACTAGGTATGTTATAATCTTATGTGTCACATAAAACATCAGTTTTTTTCAACCGGGTCTTGGCCAAGCTTGGAACTTTCACCTCTTTGATTCATGGATGCTTCAAAATTTTCAATGTACTCGTACTGAATATGGTATCGAATACTTTAACGGTACTTTTAGATGCTGCTTAATTATATTTTACATTATTTGCATCGTAGTGGATACCCATACCGGTATCCGTGCAACGTAGCTTTCACCTGATATTGTTGATTTAAGTGGTTCGGCAACTGGTTTTCTTTGAAGTAGGTGTCTTGTGAATATGAAAAATCAGGTTTTTTATTTATTTGTTTTTTATTTTTTTGCAACTGGGTCTTGCTTATTTATTTCCCTTAAAGCTTGGAGCTTGACCTTTCACCCAGTCAGTGGTCACTACAAAAAAAAAAAGGCTTGGAACATTCGTACTTTCAATAAAAAAAAATTGCCTATATTCAGTATTAACACATGTGAAAAAATATATACTAGGCTAGATAACTGATAAGGGAACAGGGAAGTATGCCATTATGGTACTGGGTATGTTATTATGTGTTTTAAAATTATCAATTTTTTGTTTGCCTCAAAGCTTTGGACGTTGACATTTTCTCTGTGAGAGTGTTTATGATGTCTGTTCAGTATTAACTATTGGCATGTAAAAATTGTAAAAAAAATAAATGGCATTGTACACGCTGGGCTCACTAATTGATGATAGTGGGCAATGGTACTGGGTATGTGTTTGGGAGCCTTGAAAGATTAACGACCAAGAAAAATGGAATGAGAATCTGTGATATGATATGATCACTGTTTGTGGACTATTGCCTTAGATGAGAGGATGAATGAATAGACGTGCACAATTCTTTTGCTGAAGTTGGATGGAGGTTATCTTTGTTGCTTATTTAATTAAGACGTTGGATAGGATTATGAAGCTTTACTTACTGATTGTTATTTCGTGCTTTCTATGGCGTGAATTTGCAAAATGGTGGGGGATTTTGTACGTGCTTCCTGAGTGGGAACATGTTAAAAGCCCAGTGTCTTCTGTTTGCAGAGGAGGATAGAAATTTAACTAGAAATATGGAGAGAAAGGTGAGGCTTGTGCTTTTACATTAATGCTGTTGACATTCCATAACTCTGACTTGTACTTACGCCGTTCTTATCCTAGTTTATTAAATTATACGGCTCTTGTATTCTGTATATCTGATTTTGGAGATATGATGCCACAGATTTGACCAATGCTCAATCTCCCCATTATCATTAAAAGGAGTCAAGGATGCTGGATATGAGAAAATGACTGTTGTGCAGGAGGCAACTCTTCCATTAATACTGAAAGGTTTTGTATTTTTTTCTTGATCATGTTTAATGAAGCAATCTTGAGAAAAGAAAGCTTGGCTGCAATATCATTTTTCAGTTTTTCTGGTTGTATTTTGCGTGTTTGTAAAAGATTTCTTCTGATTTCAGTATGCCGTGTCCCATCCCCCTCTCTGCATGCGTGTGCGTGTGTTGGGATAATTTATGTGTGAAGGGTATAGTTTTTGGATGCTATCATTTAACTATGTAAAGGATTAGTATTCAAAACATCAGACTATCCCTAATCGCTAAATGATAACATTTGGCAAGAAAGCAACTTATTCTTGCTTTGGTTGACATTATTCTTGCATCTTTTTCGTTCATTTATGATGATGGCACTTACTCCAATATTATTATCTATAGGTAAGGATGTTCTCGCCAAGGCTAAGACAGGAACTGGAAAAACAGTTGCCTTTTTGGTAAGTCTCTTAATTTCTGTTTGCCTTAGTGAATTAGTTAATGACCTTTGTATCATTAGCATTTTTCTTTAAATTATTTTGTAAGTAACAAATAATCAATGTAGGCTGCACTTGACACTTAGGCTATCTTTGGAACATGCAAGCTTGTGTGAAAATTGTAATTCTGCAAAGCTCTGATATACCAAGTTGGGTCTGTTTTAAAGCTATAGCACCTTAAGCTTTTGGGAAGTTAGAATTCTAACATGGGTTCAGCTCTTCAGAGAGGTGTTTCGTTGAAAGACACTGTTTTTGGTCTTGTGGATCCTTTTGAATTTCTTCAAGTTTATGTCTGAATGTGGAAACTATCTGCTTGTTTTATTCCACCTGTTGTAAGTGATGAATAGTAGTTTTCACTCTACTTATTTTTCAAGTGTTTTTATTCAGCTTCCATCAATTGAAGTTGTTGCAAATTCACCTCCAACTGATCGTGATCATAGGCGGCCACCAATTCTTGTGCTTGTCATATGCCCAACTCGAGAGCTTGCAAGTCAAGCTTCAGCAGAAGCCACTAAACTGCTGAAGTATCATCCTACCATTGGCGTTCAGGTTGTGATTGGAGGGACAAGACTTGCTTTAGAACAGAAACGCATGCAAGCAAACCCTTGCCAGGTAAACCTTTCTCTCATTACTGCTGACGTTTTAAGGTTTGAGGACTTAAAACCTTGTGCACTTCCAGAAGAATTATAACTAAACAACTGATAAAATTCTGAATTTTCCTACATTAGTAAATAGTCTTGACAATACTTCATAAAAAAAAAAAACAAAAGAGAGCCTTGACAATAAAGATGCTGAATATTATGTTTCTTCTTATTAAGACTTATTCGATGCAGTCTTGACATGAATTTGTTAACCATAAACCAACAACAAACAATGAGGAACAAATTTACACATTCAAGGGTTTAAAAGTGATCAAGATAATGACTCAATAAGTAACACCTTTCTAAAGCTGGAAATCTGGAACTCACAGCATCTCAATTTATTAATTTAAGGCTTCTGGCTTTTTATTTGTTTGGCTTAGGTAGTAGTTATGCAATGATAATATATGTTCATGCACACCCTGGTCAGACTATCATCTTATCACAATTAATTTTCCTGACTGACATTTATACATACTATACAGATCCTCGTCGCTACACCTGGAAGGCTTAGAGATCATATTGAGAATACTGCCGGTTTTGCAACTCGGCTGATGGGTGTGAAGGTCTTGGTGCTTGATGAAGCTGATCATTTACTAGATATGGGATTTCGGAAAGACATTGAGAAGATAATTGCTGCAGTCCCTAAACAACGACAAACACTTCTGTTTTCTGCCACCATTCCAGAAGAGGTATGCCTTTCTGTGTTTTTTTTTTTAATAATAATAATAATAATTATTATTATTATAATATTGGAGAACTAGGCTTACTGTAACATGATTGTTGTTGTGAAGGTCCGTCAAATCTGTCATATTGCTTTGAAAAGGGACCATGAATTTATCAATACGGTTCAAGAGGGTTCTGAGGAGACGCATTCACAGGTAATTGCTTATAATTTAATTCTAGTAACTAACTAGTGACTAATTAGTTGCCTACATGTAGTATGTATGCATTATTGCAATGGTACATGCTCTTCCCAGCATATAATGCCTTTTCAATGTATTTATTACTCGGGTTATGGATGATTTCAGGTTCACCAGATGCATTTAGTTGCCCCATTAGACAAACATTTCTCTTTACTCTACGTTCTTCTGAAGGAGCACATTGCAGATGATGTTGACTACAAGGTGTGATTTCTGATTTGCAATGAACCCTATTGGTTATTTGCTTTGTCCTTCTAATTCGAGAAGCATAACATGATTGACAATAGGATTTCTCCATTGCTTTTTAGATTCTAAAGCTGTGATTTGAGATAAAAAGGTTTTACTTCTCCTATCACACACGTTTTGGAACTATGTGTAATTTAGCTATTGGTTTATCAGGTTCTTGTTTTCTGCACAACTGCCATGGTCACAAGACTTGTTGCTGAACTTCTTGGTGAGTTGAACTTGAATGTCCGAGAAATCCATTCAAGAAAGCCTCAGAGTTATAGAACCAGAGTCTCTGAAGAATTTCGGAAGTCAAAGGGACTCATCCTGGTTACCTCTGATGTATCTGCACGTGGAGTTGATTATCCAGATGTCAGTCTTGTTGTGCAGGTAATCAATGCAGAACTCCTTCCCTGCTTCATCTCTCACTTTGGCAAGGCATATCCAGCCTTTTGAACACCAATGCACAATTGAAAGAGTGCTCAAATCATTTGCTTTAAAGCAAACACATTTCGGCATTGTAGAAAAGTCGAAACAAAACAGGCTATTATTGGAGAAAAGTAAAAACAAAACAGGATGTTATTGGATAATTCGTTAAGTAGTTTTTTTTTTTTTATGTTTTCAAATTTAATTCTCGTTTCCTCCATTTCTCAAATGGACAGGTTGGTTTACCAGCTGATAGAGAACAGTATATACATAGACTGGGTAGAACAGGACGAAGAGGGAAAGAAGGGCAAGGCATATTGCTTCTGGCTCCTTGGGAAGAGTTCTTTTTGTCTACCGTAAAAGATTTGCCTATAGAGAAAGCTCCAGTTCCTTTTGTTGATCCTGACACTAAGAAAAAGGTATTGCTTGGATATACATTTGTTCTAGTGCTTTGGCAAGTTTAATTAGAAGCACGGATAGTTCATAATAGTCGCTGCACATTGTGTCGGATACATTTAGATCTCATATCATAACTATATTTTACAAGATTTTGCTTTAATTTTCTGAATTTTTATACCTATATAAATAGATAAGTGTATTTTATTATATTTAAATTAATGTAATATTCACCTCTCTTAATTTAAGATTTATGTTTGTTGATTTTATACTACACCTGCATTGTGTGCTATAAGATTTAAACGTTGTTGTATCCCTGTATCTGTGTCGTATCGTATCTGAATCTATTCCACATCTGTATAGGAGGATCAGTTTGGAGCTATACTAACAACATTTTTGGTGCTGAACAGGTGGAAAAGGCTCTATGCCATGTAGAGATGAAGAGCAAAGAAGCAGCATATCAGGCATGGCTTGGTTACTACAATTCCAACAAGAAAGTGGGGCGTGACAAGTATGGCCTTGTGGAGCTTGCAAATGAGTTCAGTAGATGTATGGGGCTTGATAACCCTCCTGCTATTCCTAAGCTTGTTCTTGGCAAGATGGGACTCAGAAATATCCCTGGTTTGCGTTCCAAATAGGTTACATATTCTTTTCATTATTATGTGAAAGGTGGAGTGTTATTGTTATAGTGTTCCGCTATAAATTGATTTGTAAGGCTTGAAACATCTCATTTGCGATTAAATTATTTAATTTGTCTTTTTTATTATTATTATTATTATTATATAGTTTTGCTATGCCAAACTCTCATTGCATGTCATTTAACAGATGAAAACACTGCAGCAAGGCTAGTTGGTGCTGGTTTAATTGTATACATTTGTTGAGGCAATTCGTAATAAAGCATGTGTGTGGATTCTATGGGTAAATAAAAGAAACTCTAAATTGAACACTTTTTTTTTTTTAAATGAAAAGGAGAGATATAAGTTCAAATTTCCACTATCACATTGAATTTTTTTTCGCTTAGCACTTTAATTTCTTTTCTTTAAAATTGATTTAATTATTTGTTTTAGAAATAAAATCATAATAACTCTTATTGTTTATTTGAAAATTAATTTAAATAGGTACAATGAATTTAACTTACCGTTTTCTGCAACGTTAACAAAAAGTTAAATTCTAAGTATTTATAAATAAAAGTATATAATTGAATAATAGTATAAATTTGTCTACATTGCTGTAAAATTAATTTAACTCTGAAAGTATAAACATATAAAATCTTATTTTTCTATTTTTTAATTTTGTAACACCTAAAATTTTATTGTATAATTAGAAATTACTTTTAACAATTTCGTAACTGTTTTTCATTTATTGATCAAAATAATGCAAATCGCCAAAGGACTCCTATTTTTTGTGTAAGGTATCGATATTTTCTTTTCAATTCTTTTTCTAAAACAGCATAATTTGAATAACCGTAATAGTAAAAACAACTGCATATAGTCCATAGTTTTCTGTACTATATATAAAAAGAATAATTCCTTTTAACTATTTTTTTAGTCCAAAATTTTTATTTTTCAAAATACCCTTAATGTATAGAGTTAGAAGAAATTACAAAAATAAAAAAATATAGATTAATACGCACATAAATACATATCAATTCACTAGTAATTACAAATGCTTTTACACACTCACAAACTTTCAAGGATTTCAATAAAAAAAATTAGGATAAAACTCTATTTATAACGTCACTCCTCATTACTACTCTTTTTTTAAATATAAAATGTGGAAAATGAAGATATACACAAATGCCATCTATTATGTTTTCTAACAAATTTATTGCTAAACTGTAGCATTGTTCAGAAAAGTTCAACATGGATGCTCTTGCATGATATAGAACAAAAGTACCCTACTACACTTTGTGAAAGAGAAGTTGACAACTCAGTAACCAAGGTGAATAAACCTCTAAACTCTGAACCTAAACTTTGATTGCTCCAAAATTAGTTACTCCCTCGAAAATGTGTGGAAAATTTTAAGACCTAATATTTTCCTTTGCCATATAACCATCAATAACTTATAAAATATTAAAGTTATGTATTTATATTTAAAGGAAAAATTAATTGTACGTAACAAACTCTAGACACACTCAATTGTCAACATCCTTTTACTCTTTACCATTATAATTTAAAAGGTGGGGCCTGACATGAAATTTCAATATCACAGTATTCATTTCCATTACACAACTTATATTCAAATGATCCGAAACCCTTAGGATTAAATTTCACTTCATGAGAAATATTATTTCAATATCTAAAAAATGATATCTATTTAGATATTTATTTTTTAAATCATTAGATAGATGAATTAATAAAAATGGTGGAAATTATCATCATCTTTGATAGAGTAGGTTTTTCAAATAACACCTACTCACTTGTTGAAATAATAATATTTTTGAATTACTATATGGCAGCCATTTGTGTTCTGGGCACAGTACCGTACCACGTGCCACACCTGTTTCCGTCTCCTTATTGTATTTGACTTCTCCCCCAATTTTTTCAAAGAAAAGAATACACTGCATTTTTTTTTATAAATTATAAGATGAATCTTTTTATGTCAAGATATATTATATACATTTATTATTGAACACTTTTTTTAAAAAAAATGAAAAGGAGAGATATAAGTTCAAATTTCCTCCATCACATTGAATATTTTTCACTTAGCACTGTAATTTCTTTTCTTTAAAATTAATTTTATTATTTATTTTAGAAATAAAATCATAATAACTCTTATTGTTTATTTGAAAATTAATTTAAATAGGTACAATGAATTTAACTTTTCATTTTTTGCAACGTTAGCAAAAAGTTAAATTCCAAGTATTCATAAAATAAAAGTATATAATTGAATAATAGTATAAATTTTTCCACATTACCTTAAAATTAATTTAACTCTGAAAGTATAAAAATATAAAATCTTATTTTTCTATTTTCTAATTTTGAAACACCTAAAATTTTATTGTATAAGTTTTTCATTTATTGATCAAAATAATGCAAATCGTCAAAGGACTCCTATTTTTTGTTAAGGTATTAATATTTTCTTTTGATTTCTTTTTTCTTTTTTTAAAGCAGCATAATTCGAATAAACATAATAGTAAAAAGGACTGCACATAGTCCATAGTTATCTGTACTATATATAAAAAGAATAGTTCCTTTTAACTATTTTTTTCCTCCAAAATTCTTATTTTTTAAAATACCCTTAATGTATATAGAGTTAGAATAAGTTACAAAAATAAATAAAAAAAATTACAAAAATAAAAAAATATAGATTAATATGCACATAAGTACATATCAATTCACTAGTAATTACAAATGCTTTTACACACTCACAAACTTTCAAGGATTTCAATAAAAAAAAATTAGGATAAAACTCTATTTATAATGTCACCCCTCATTACTACTCTTTTTTTAAATATAAAATGTGGAAAATGAAGACATACACAAATGCCATCTATTATGTTTTCTAACAAATTTATTGCTAAACTATAACATTGTTCAGAAAAGTTCAACATGGATGCTCTCGCATGATATAGAACAAAAGTACCCCACCACACTTTGTGAAAGAGAAGTTGACAACTCTGTAACAAAGGTGAATAAACCTCTAAACTCTGAACCTAAGCCAGTTCTTTTGCGACTTTGATTGGGTTACAATTTGTGTCTAAAACCTTCAATAACGATGTGATCACCGACTGAGCCTTCCATCCTCTTTTAGTTGTTTGTAGAAATTGTGAGAAGTGTTGCATTGCATCCTCCTTGTCACCATTGTGATTGTCCCCATCCTCAAACAAAGACCCCCAGAATGTAACCGAAGTTGGTTAATCAACATCTTCTAAGTGGTACATGCAAAGCAGTAAGCAAGGCCACAAACAAGGGACCTTCACTGTAAAGATCAACCAATGATACCAAAGGGACCTCACATGGACTATGCCTTGAAAATCCATGCCCTCCATGGTCCTCACATGGACAAAAGGATGAAAATCCTACTCTTTCAATTAATAATTTTCTTCCTGGCCACTGAGGATCAAGGCCCCCTGTTGACAGAGAAATATATTATAAAATTAAGACATCAATAAGCAGTCCAAGTGAGTACTAATAATGATAATAATAATTAATATCAGTAATGAATTTTTTTAAAGAAAAAAAAATGTTTCATGAATAGTGGAATGAACTATATTGAAAATGCCTAGAGTGGAATGGATTCTCAAATTTAAAACCAAGAGTCAGGTGCGTCGATCCAACGACAGAGAGTAACCTACTATAAATTATGTTTAGTTCTTTACAAAACAACTATTAAAAGTTAAAACAAGGGAGAGAAAAGGCATAGTTGAGACTTCTTTTGCAGCAAATTTTGATAGAGATTAGATACTGAGACACTAATTATACAAAACCATAATGTGACTAGTGACTACCACAGTGTCATGCAGCTAGATGCATTTAATCTCCTGTCCAAAAGATAGAAGGGGAGAAATACCTTGAGACATGGGGTGAGGAGGGTTGATCTGGTGAGGATCGTTGAGCAGAGCCACCATGAAACCTTTGCTCTTCAAACGCTCGACCTGATCGACTCCCCTCATTTGGCTGAGGTCCTTCGTTGGCACCTGAGAAGCCCATTGGCCCCAGAGACCCAAACTCAAGCTGTTCCGCTGGTGAACCATAGCCAGCATTATGATCATAAGGATACAACATCACAACAGATGGGATTGTTGGTCCATTTGATGAGATCCCGCCAGGGTTCATCCCTGGTATGGGGTACATTCCATAAGCTACATTGGCAGGACTGTTCTGTGAGGAATTCGAGTGGACTGGACCATTCTGGTGTGAAATGAAGGAGTCATGCCTATGTGAAGACCATGGTCTATCAGCACGGCTCTCACTAGTTGACAATCGCTCTGGCTTTGGGCTGGACTTCTCAGTTTGGTTGCGATTGTGGCCACGCCCAGCTCCTCGCAACTTTGAGTTCATATTCCAATTCCCTTCTCTATCACCATGGTGGTCACTTCTATCATAGTTGTAATTTCCCCTTCTGGTATTTGTGGAATGTCGATCCCGAACAGATACCTTCTGAAACAAATTGAAGATGCAATACTATAAATAGAACAGCAGTTACGAAAGCAAGCTTAACATTGATTTTGAAGTAGCAACTCTACTTTATTTGAATAATGCACTTGTGTTGTAAGAGGGAAAAAAACACTGTAGAAAAACAAAATACCGAGTTTCTTATAAATTTATCATACCGGATTTGGCAGGTAGGTTCCAGTCCCACTTCGATACCGAGGCATGTCATCCACGAGGTGTTGGTATATAGCAGGTCTATTAGAAACCGACTGGAGAGGTGCAACAGGAACTAGCCGTGGACCATAGTTCATAAGCTGAGTGAAAAGATTCATGTTACCCGAAACAGGTCTTCCAGGACCATCCCAAGGATAACGACCCTGTAAATAAACAGGAGGCACCATAACAGGTGACTGATATATCATTGGAGGAGGATGACGTGAGTTTTGACAAGATCTCCCGAATTGCAAATTATTCCAATGGCTAATGAAGTCACTGTTAAGAATATCAGACTTGTGATCTGATGACTCAGTCACCACCCTTGGCATAGAATTGGAAGGGCTTGAAACCTCAGACTGGTCATACCCCTCAGACGAATCAAGATTCTGACTAGACTCATTGCTATCAGTTCCTTCTTCCCCGTTGAAATTGCTTATTGATGCGTCAGAAGACTCGGTATGAAAATTACATAAATGAAGCATTGTGACAAAGGGTACTGGCGGCCCTGCAGGATAGAATGCAATTGGAACTGCTCTTTGGCGAGAACCAGTACCTAATAGCACAGGAGCCATGGATACTGGAGAATCTGGTCCAGTTGCCTGAGCAGCTTCATAACCAGATATTTGATGCCTTGGAACATGCAGGGAAGTAACAGCTGGAAGAGCAGCGCTTCTTTCAGACATATCAGGTGGCATAGTCGGCAAATGAGTCCACTCCCTGCTTTCATCATCTATTCTATTAGATGAAAATTCTGAGGCATTCTTACCCTTACCATAAACAGCAGATGGCACTGAAGGGGTATTTTTCCTCCCCCTTTTTTCCCTCACTGATTTTGAGGATTTGACTGACGATCCTTCCCAAGAGCTTTCAGAAGGGGTCTTACTCCTGAAGAAACCTGAATGTGGTCCACTATGCAGCTGAGAATTTGGTATTCTATCATCAAAATAACCCTCATTCCTTCGGCCATCTTGATAGTGAAGATTATCACTATGCTCTTCTCTTGCTGAGCCTCGGTTTTCTTTAGTGAACTTCTGTGGAATTCTAGCAGAGCTACTAGAGCTGCCTACTCGAGATGAGGGGGAAAAGTTATAACTACCTGAAATTGACAGTTGTTTATCATCCTGAAGCATTTCAAAATTTCCATTATCAACTTCAACCCCACTAGCAGAACCCCTTTCCTGCTCATGCCAGAAATCATTATCAGCTTCTGGTACGTTCATTTCAACAGGATTGAAATTCTCATTGCCAGTTTCAACTAAATCTCGAGGATTTGAGGTAAATCCCATGCTGGGGAAATACGGGGTCAATGGTGAAGGAACTAAACCTTGAGGAAATTGCATATTAGTACCCCAAGGAGCCTCTATGATGGGAATGTTACCCATATTTCTATGTCCATATCCCACTGATGCAAAAATGGAAGGCGGAAATGGGAATTGTAGGTGACCTGGAGCTATATTCACTGGAACATGACCCTGACCACTGAAACCTTGAGCTGTAGGAGATGCCATCATATTCAACCGGTCCTGCTCCTCCTGATTCATCATTTGCATTCCACCTGTTCCTGAAACAGATGCAAACTCTTCGCCCACAACACCCAAGCCTGATTCATCATGATAATTATTTGAACCACTGTTAGAATCAGCGGCACTATCATGAATTTGATGAGACTGGGCATGCCTCACAGATGATTCATCAATTCTAACACCATAACTTGCAGCTGTGTCAGCTTCAACATTCTTCCTATGACTAATCTCCAACTTCGCAAAGGAGTTCTGGAGTTTACTAATTTCTGGAGCTCTTGAACGCCTCCCTTGGGAAGAAGCTTCACCATATGAGTCAGTCAGCTCAGGGCTAGAACGCGTTCTGGCAAATAGGAACCTCCCCTGAATATCCGCGACAGGATTATCAATTCTAACATTTCTCTGACCCTTATCGTCAAGGGTACCATGATTAGAATTAGGTTCCCTTCTGGTTTGATCAGAGGTCCTTGAATTATTTTGGCTTCCATAACTGTTTTGACTCTGAGTACGTGACACTGTAGAAATGTCACTACTTTTAACTGAGTTTTCAGAGGATAAATTACTATGCTGAGATAGACTACTTCGTGAAACATGTTCTCCTTCTACATGGAATTCATGATTGGAAGCATTATCAATTTTGTGGCTATTGTGCTGAAGATTCTCAGATCTCTGTGATTGGTCAGGATCGGATAACCTCAAACGCCACACGTCATTGCTTGGAACATCAGGTCGCTGCCCACTTCCATGCCTGTCCCAAGTGTTCAGAAAGAACTGATTGACTTCGAAAAACAATTCCTCCTCTGGACATTCAAGTAATCTAGCCAGCCTCTTAGCCCCAAAAGCAAAGGCACTGCGTATCCTAAAGAAATTACCTGGTTCACATGCATCACATATGCAAATATTAGCCATAACCAAAGCAAAACAGATAGATTAAATAGTTCAGAGAAACTAATACTAATATATTAAAGTTTCACTCCAGCAGAATGCATAAAATTCTCAGGACTTTCATCCATTTATCCAGATTAGATAAATATATTTAAGGTTCATTTTGTTCCATTATCGAATCTTAAACAGGCTCTGGCACCAAAACTGCTGGAAAGTACCAACATATACTGCAATCTTCTGTAACATGGCCAGATTTCCCTATAATACCACTTACTAAAATAAAGAACCCATCATGATGCTCCAAAAACATATACTCACACTCAAATAGGTATACAATACTTGCCATCATTAAAATGATAAACATGTTTGAAAATCTGCTTATTATAAGTTTTATTCATTCATCCCTACATATGCACTGCATAAATTTGATGAGAAGGGGAAAAAATAAAAGACATGACTGCTTATCCAAAGATTGTAACCTAAGCTCCCATGTGTCTTTTCTTAACCCTTCCAACTTTACAAAGTCAACCTTGAAAATTGTTATTGTTAAAAACTAGCTACGGGGACAGAACCATACAAAACCAACAGTTCAAAACCATAACCTGACAAATAGTCACACAAAGGCATAAAATGAACCAACACACCTTTGCTGACACTACGGCCAAGGTTATTGTTCACACGCAACGGATCAATAACATTGAAATACTTCAAAGCGAAGGATTGACCCGGATTCTCTTGGCCAGCGGGGAAATCAGCATAAACTGCACTGCAGGCCTCAAGAAATAACTTGCTGAGCAGCAAATCTCCGCCGTCTTTTCGAGGAGGTTCAGCTGTAGAAAAAGAAGTGAGGGTGAAAGAGAAAAAAAATCAATAAGCAAGATGAAGGTAAGAATTATTAACAAAGGAATCTTCAAGCAGATTGTAACCACCTGTCACATCTGGGAGCGAACTAATTGGAACTGGACCCCATAGGCTTATGCAGAAATTATCCCAGTCAAACTTACTAAAAAACTCCAGAAATCGATACAATACCTACATTAAGAAAAAACGAAAAACAAAATATAAGACTTTGTCAAAATCAATCACCAACAAATGCTAAAATAACAGAAAGCTATGTAATTTCTGACACCTCAAGTGGTCCAGCAAAGTTATTGTTGAAAACATGAAATATGTAAAGAACCAAGGTTTCCAACGCATAAGTTGAGATAAGTCCATGGTGGGCACCAAGTATACGGCTCTCATAGTAACACCAAGCTTTTATAAGTATAATGCTACGCTTGAATAAATGATTTTGGTTAATCAGATTATCAACCTACAGCAGCAACACTAAATTATTGTCAGTCCAAGAAGAGAAAATATCAAGGTTCATGGTTTCAAAAGAGAATGATACACCCTGAGGCTTCTGGCCGGGATGCGCTAAATTACCTCTTCAAGAAAACAAAGGGTACACAGCCCTCCAAGCTGATTAAATGAAATGTCTACTACAATATTCTCAACAAGACACTTTATAAGCTTCACCTGCAAATATGAAGAAAAACAATGTAATAATACAATCCTAAGATGAGCCCGCTTCCGGCAAAGAGAAACTTTATTGCACAAGCTTAATTAAGCTAGAAAATTAACTAGAATTAAGAATTGTAACTGAATATAATAAATAGCTAGTAATTTTTAAGTACTTAAAAATGCATGCTATAGAAGTACTAATTCAGTAAATAGTAGCACAAAAATGTGTTTTGTTCTAGCCATTATTAAACTAGTATTTATTCTTTCACCAGAGCAATAAAGCTAAAAATTCTGTTTGGTAGTTATCAATGTATCACATCATCACTTCATGATAATATATCACTTTCATAGGGATAATATGGCATAATTTCCATTGAACTTGAGCTTCTGGAACAATCTTTGAGTACCACTTGCCAACCAAAAAAAGAGAAATAAACCTAGGACATGGTGGTAATGCTTAACATCTAATTCCCTCCATAATAAAGCAGTGATCTTCCTCAAAGCAATATGCCTTAGAATTTAAATTTATGGCATCACAGTATTACTTTGTATGCGTTGCCTATCACTTTCATCTACATAATCAGATCTAACATCCCATGACCTCTGTTCTTGTGACAATCTTACAAGACTCTAAACGTAAGCATGGCACTAATCAAATTGAGAAAGCAACTAATATTAGCAAATTAGTAAATAAAGACTGTAAGTATTTGAAGATGCTTTGCTCTTAGAGAACCTACTTCAGCCTGAATGTACTGAACCTCCTTGACATGAAACTCTGCATTCTCATTCTTCTCCTCATTTTCTAGCATGTCACGAACCTGATGTGCCCAAGAGTCCTTCAGATTTTGATTCTTACTGAATGCTGTTAAGTCAATATCTCCATCAGGCAAATAGGTTTTGAGTGGTACTGATCCAAAGGTGAACACCTGTATTGTAAACAATTATTTACACAATAATGTGGGAGTAAAAAGCACAAGTTAACATCATGAATCTTGCTGGTGCTCTTCTAAATGATACAAACAAAGCCATGATACCAATCAACCTCTGCATTAAAAAGGGATGATAAGAATTGCTCACCACTAGCGAGAATACAAGTTACCAACCAAAACCATAATTTAATTTCTGCACGACAAACATATTGTATGTGCACCTTCAAACCACAAAGTAGCATTTCTTACTTAATGCCACTAGGTTGAAGTCTTATTAACAGCATAAAAAGGTTAATGAGCTTACATTGTTAACTAAATATATCACAGTAGGCCAAACTAAACTTTGATACTTATTATATCAAAGCATACATGTAGTTATGGCATAGACTCTCAATATTATAATATTACAGCACATTGTGGATCTGGTTGTTTGAGCTTCTTTCTAGGATGAAAGTAATTTTTTAATTGCATGCATGTCAAAGATTTCAAAATAATTGGAGAAAAATTTCAAAATAAAAGCTAAAACAAGAAAAGAAACAGCTGTTTAAAAGCATTTTTTATGGGCTTAAAAATGTAGATTTTGAAAAAGAAGCTCTAAGACTCCGTTATCTCAATAACACATTCTCGTCCAATGATAAAAAATGCTGTTATCTGAACAACGCATTCACAACACATTCTCATCCAATGGATACAAAACCTCGTGCGTTACTACACATTTATGCCAGAGCATTTTGTATCTCTTTAAAGCTTAGACATAGCAACATACAATAACTACAATATTGCAGCATAATTGACCAAATAATGCAAGAAGTTCTTAAAGCGAGCAACAATCCAGCAATCTCCAGTTAAGATCACCAACCTGGCAAGGGAAGCATTTCATGACCAACCGCTGCACATAGTCTGCGACGGCATTTCTTCGCTCCTCGGAGGGCGGATTAGGCTGAATGCAGGCAATGAGCTCTGCAGTCCTCTCCTCAGCCTTCAGCCACCGGTCCGAGTCAAGTGCCCTTATCACCGAGGCGGCCTCATTGGGCAACAAGCCATTTGGCAATAGCCCACTTGATGGCTGTGCCCACCCCCCCTCATGTTCTCCCATGCAAGCCTATTCTTTCCCTAACAGCTCCCCACCAAGTAAAAACCCTACCAACCAACCCCCAAGCCAAAGACAACAGCCACCACCACCACCAACCACAACAGCTTCTTCTTCTTCCAGATAAACTTCCACAGAACAAAATATTCAAAAAACTAATAAAAGCAACACAAAAAAAGCATGCAGCTCTAGATATTATTTCACTTGCTTTCCCTCAACCACTTCAAGGGCACAAGCAAAACAAAACAAGACAAGCACTTTATTCCTCTCTGCAGTTCAAAAGAAAAAACAGCGAAAAAAAAATGTAAAAAATCCCACTTAACTTAACCAATTCTGGGTATTTTCCAAAAACAAGATAAGCACATAGAACCACCCCCCAACTACTATACCAAACAAATCTTCATAAGTTCCAGAAAAAAAATTAAAACCCAGATTTTGCAAATAATAAACCCCAATGAATCACAAATATATAAAAAAAAAAAGTTAACTTCCTTTTTTTTTCCCCAAATAAGAGAAGAAAAAAAGTTTAGATGATCAAAACCCTAATGGATGAAGGTGAATCTCGCCACTGTTGCCGTGTGGGGGCGAACACATGAATGCGCAGAAGGGATGTTGGAGCATCAAATCCAAGGCAAAAGATGAGTTGGGTTGCGATCAAAAACGGAACTTGGTGCAAGATAGCGAAAGGGTCAGAAAACGAGGGGGTGTGTCTGTGTGTGTGGTTGTTTTGTGCTTTATTTTGTGCTGCTATGAAGAAAACTGTACGAAATGAAATGAAACAAAAATATTAGGGATCGAAATAAAAAAGATGGATGGAGGAGCCAGCTATGGCCTGAAAATGGGTTCGGCTGATAGAAAGAGTGTGTGTGGAATGTGAATATGTGTGTATGTGCGTCAGTTCACTCTGAATGTTATGTTTATGTAATGTGCATTTAAGGAGTTTTTGTTCTTTTGCATTTTTTCATTATTTATTTTTGGTTTTATAATGAAAAACTTTATAGGCAAGCTATGTTTATGTAATGTGCATTTGAGGGGTTTTTGTTCGTTTGCATTTTTTTTAATTTATTTTTGGTTTTGTAATGAAAAACTTTATAGGCAAGCTATGTTTATGTAATGTGCATTTAAGGGGTTTTTGTTCTTTTGCATTTTTTTTATTTTTGGTTTTGTAATGAAAAACTTTATTGGCAAGCTGAGCCTAATATGTGGAGGGTGAGGTGATAATAATAATGATAATAGAATCTTTGGAAGATGGGCAGTGGAAAATGAAAAAAGCAGAAGAGAGAAAGGAAATGGAAGAATTATATAATAATTAAATAAAATAAGAAAAATAAATAGATTGTATAATTTCTGCCTTTTTTATTTTCTGAATGGGCCTTGTTGTAGCCTAAGTGGTTCACTGATCATGAAAGGCTTGGCTTATTGTAAAAAGTCCAGCCCACCTTCGTCCGAAATGTCTAGTTCCTCTTCTCTAGATACTGGATAAGCCCCACCCATTAGCAATGTTGTAAAGGTGATTTTGTTTCGGTAGCAAAAATAATATTACATGCACCAAAAATGTATTATTAAATCTTTTTCATAAAAATTATTAGAGTTTTTAGATTAAATGAAGCAGTGTAACGCATGTATTTATCCAAAAATCAGTAAGCATACTAGATCATTTTGGCAACTAAATCTATGTAATTAATAGAGGGATTTCCTCCTTTAATTGACTTTAGTGTTCAAATTTTATGTTTTCCAAAATACTCACAGGTTAAAAAAGGAAATTTGAGAAAATATAAGTATTATAAAGAAATATGAAAATAAATATAAAAGAAGATACGATAAAATATAAATGAATAAAAATGGAAATAAATTTAGTCACCTCGGTTTTGATTTTACTTTTTTAAACCAATAAAAATAGAAAATAGATTTTAAAATTTCCACTAAATTTTTTTAAAAATTTAGATTAACTCTATCATTTTTCTTAATATAGAAGATCTCTTAACCAAGGATATATAAATAGCAGGTTCGAGTAAAAAAATGAATGACATAGTAACTCACATGGCACCACTCTTGATTCAGGTGAACAGGAGTTTGTTGGTATTGAGTTAGGGATTCTATCTGTATCTGCCTATCTCTTTCTCTATTTCCCCCTTAATTCCACTATGAGCTCCTTAGAAACGGAGAAAAAAAAGAAGGACTTGTCTATTGTCTAATACCAAAAGGAAAAGGAAAAGACTTGTCTAATGTTAGTTCTTTTTTCCAATTTACTTTGATCTAATATTTTCTTCTGCTTATTTTCCAGCATCTTGCAAATTAAAGAATAAGAAGTGTTTTATGTGCAACCAACCACAGTCGGAACATACCATTGTCCTTCTTGGACTAACAGTTTCAAGTATGTCTATGATGACTATGAGTGAGAGGAATCAACCGATTTTGTATTTTACAGCAGCATGATGGCACTTGATGTAGGGTAGCTCTTCTTACAGTAGAATCAAATTTTGATACTGAATTAATTTTGAATTGATTGAGCTTGACATTTCACGGCTCTCATTGCAGAACTTTATGATCATTATCATTATTATATATATATTTGCCATAAGTCTTCACGATCATCATTCTATATTTCTCAAAAGTTCAGTTAGTTAATTCGGACTCTGCAATGAGAGGAACAATAGTCTTATCCTGATGTTAGAACGTTTGGCTTAAGCTTGCAAGTACTGTACACAGCACATTACACCAGAGTTAGCTAACAGTTTCCAACTTTACATGCTATCAAGTGTTAAGAAAAATTCAGCAGATGGAAATTTCTGATTTGTATTTTCTGTAGGAACAGTGGAACTCTTGACATTGTAATCACAACTTTAGTCAAAGATTTTGGTGCTGGATGCAGACACAAATGTTTTAGAACTGTGCAATGTGAAGGAAATGGTTTTATAATGCTAGTGAAACTCATGATTTTAATTTGGTCATGATCTGTAAGAAGCCGGAAATTTGCAACAAAAGGCTTTAGACCCTTGATATTATCTCCTTTGACATACATGTCTCCAAGTTCTGCTCATGGCTCCAAGAGTGGGGAGATGTTGAAGTCAGCAGTGGCCACAACTCATTGATCCTTTGCTTCCTTTGTCTGTGAACAACAATCTTTGAATGTTGTCTCAAAACCACATTGACAGCTTTCAGATAGTTGCTGGAGTCATGGTCCCTTAAAATTGCACCATCTGAGCCATATGCTGTTGGATTGCTGAGTGTTTCTAAGGGGTGTGGTTGATTGAGGAAGGCTTTGAGGACACTTGCAGAGTATCCAGATCTAGTATTGTCTAGTGCATAGAAAGCACTTCCTGGTGGGAGTAAAGGGTGTGGAGGAGATGTTTTTTCATCTGGTTGGAGAATGAATACTTTACCAAGTGGTGAATACAATAGCTTCTGCAAAAGAATGTAAATTGTTAAGAAAATCTAAAACTTTTACTTAACAATTCACGCTAAATGTGTGTTTGGATAAGCTCATTTTGAGTTCAAAACAACTCCTAAACAGAAGCTGTTCAACACAGCTATTTAAACCCCATTGCAACCAACGAAAATAAAGCGATTATTTCCCAAAATTAGTTTGTTACTAAATTTAGTAAGTTCATTATGTGTTTCTGGTTTTTTGTCCCATCAGTTCAAGTTCCATACCCAAGGCCATGTAGAAAGCAATACAAATATAAAATATGCAGTGTGAACTTGCAAGCCAAATGATGAATGAATCTTAGTTTGTCATGAGTGTTATAAAAAGATTTCATAGAATGGTGGTGCTTACATTTTTTGTCAGACAAGGATGTGACCGAAATGAGCCGTTTAAGCGCTTCAAGACTACAGCAACATGGTTAGGATAATTGCAGGAGAAGGCCCTAGGAACAATATCTCTATGCATCATTACACAGTGAATGTGACTCTCATCCATGCCTATCTCATCAAGTAGTTTTGGGCCTCCGCAGAACACAAATGGTGAGCCAAAAGTCACTACTGGCCTAAGAGTTGAGGGGCTGACAACTTTTCTAGTCAGTAGCATCAAATGGACCAAAAGAGAGAGACTACCCCCAAGGGAATGGCCAGTGAATTGAAGCTTAGCACGATCGCCATATCTCTTCAAATGGTCCATTATTTCTGGCATGAATTGCTCATATATTCCCTTAGCACCTTCATAAATACCTCTGTGAACAAGTACATCTTTTCCCTGTAAGAGAATATATAGATTCAGTACTTGTGGCACTTTTCTTACAATTTCAACATTTGAAACTAGTAGATGCACCCTGAATGAAGGTCTATCCTTAACACAAGGATAATCCTACATAGTCAAAGAAAAAATATATTGCCAAAACTTTTGATAGAAAACAAGGAAATAAGGATAGTTGTCGAATAAAATAGCGCGGTATGACCCCCTTATCCAATTAAGAGTCAATAATCTGTCAGATGATTATGACAAATATGTTCTAACAAAAATTCCAACTATAGCACTTTTCTAACATAAGAATGATTCCTACCTCGAATTTGGTGGGCTCAAAGAAAAGGTTTGCTTGCCAAGATGCTAGAGAATCTGATCCCTAACATATAAAACAAGTTGTTAAACTTAAAGAATACGTTACAGGACAAACTAGTACTACACACTTGGGAGTGACTATGTTGGATATATGCATTCTGATCGCACAGCTCATTGTAATGTTACCTGAATGACAAAGCATCGAGTGTATGTGGCAGAATCATCGCAAACAAACCATTCACAAGGCGAGGAGCGAAGCGACTGAAGGTCCTTTGCTGCTTCCTGCTTTTCCTTTTCACCTGCTGCCACAACAGCAGTCATCGTTGATGCAGCAACGTAAGCTGCAACCTCAGATTTGTAAACCTGTGAAGTTCTGTCCACCAACTTGTCTGGGAAGTCCTCTCTTCCATTGAAATCCTCATTGTCACTCAACTGGTGTGACTTGGAGGCAAGGGACAAAAGGTTCTTAGCTCTTGATTGGACATAAGAGGCGGCTGAGGCGGCAATATCATAAGCAACCTTGATTTGATGTTTTTCCTCATTATTATCACCTTTCTCTGAGCCATCTTGAGAAGCTATTGAGCCATCTATAGGTACATGAGCAGAGTCCTGATCAAGTTTAGCTCTTATGTTATCCACCTTAGCTTTCTTCTCCAAGGAAGATGTTACAAATTTAAGGCCATAGTATCTCTTCAAGTCCTCAGCCTGCAAATTGATTGGCAAGTGTTATTTTTGCATCTCGCTTTACAAAGTTATACACGAAGAAAGTTATAAAAACAACTAAGTTTTGTCATATTAAATGAGGTTGGATACATGGATCTGATGATGCCATAGTTAAAACAACTGAAGATAGTTAAAAGAAGAAAAAAAAATATATCCAAAGTCCCACTACTAAGTTCGACTAAAAGTTGATGAATTATCCAACCGTATGGTGCTCACCTTGATTTGTGGTATGACATAAGCTATGTTGCTCAGGAAAGCCAGCTTAGAGTATAATTTTGTATCAGACCATGAAACTGGAACAAGAAATTTTGAGAATGAATCACTATCATGTGTCATTTCTTGTACACCTTCCTCCTTTTCTTCTTCTTCTCCTTCTTCTTCTTCATAACACACCACACAACCATTGTCATCATCTTCATCGCAGTCACATTCATCATTCAGGTTGTGATTGTACATTGCATCTGGATCCAAGCTCTCTTTTGGCGCTTTGCTCCTCCAATGTCTCTTGATCTCCATCAATCTCTCTACCCAGTTGGCTCTATTTTTAATCTCTTCTTCACTGCTTTCCACAATGCTTTCCTTAATGCTGTTGACGCTCTTATCATCTCCCATATTCATGTCCTTGCTTGTTTCTTTGTCAAACAAGAAGGAACTAAGTGAACTTGGAAGAATGGAACCTGGTAGCTGAAGTGGGAAAATCCCCATTGACTTGCTGGTCTTAAGCCTTGGTTTCACTGATGTGGCTTGGATGGTGTTGATAGAGTAACATAGATGATTGTCAGAGTAAGACCTCATCATTGTGGAATATTGCATGCATAGGTCTTTGCTTGAGTGTGAGCTTCTAAGACCCTTTTTTTGCTCCTTTGTAATGTCCATTGCTGATGAGGAGGGAATGCCAAATGCAGTATAGGCCATGACTTGAAACTTCTATACAAGTCTACAAAGATCCTTCACTGCACTTGATCTATACAACAAAGTAACAAACAGATCATAAGACCTTAAAAAGCTTTCATGGTTTGAGTTTTCGGTTTCGAAAGTAGCCTAACAAGAGGATATTGAATTTATATGAAAAAAGAGTACTATTCTTTGTATATAGTGATTGCAGACACCCTTCTTCACATATGTGGAATTATGTATAAATAAGTGGAGATTTTAGATAGATATATAAGTCATAAATTTGAGGGTGAGTCCCGGTGCAACGATAAGGTTGCTAACTTGTGATCTAGAGATTGCGAGTTTAAATATCGGAAACAAGCTATTCACAAAATGGGATAGGATTGTGTACATCTATCCTCCTGAGTCCCCACCCAATGATAGTGTCGTGCACTATCTCATCCTTTTAATATAAGTGATGAATTTGTCTATAAGAAAATATGGTGAACTATGTGCTAATAATTGTGGAGCTCGGTTGTATAAGTAGTAAACCTGGTAAAAGTTTCTCATATATTATCAATTATATTATCTTATTCGCTGCATTGGTAAAAAAATATACAGCTAAAATCTCAAGTTTATTCTGATATCAATATTTGGATATTAAAAAAGGGGTATAAAACTTATGTACAAATAATATTTTCCATAAGAAAAGGTTCTAATATAGGACTAGTGTTTCTTGTTATAAACGAGGACTTGGTTAAAGATGCTTAAACAATTCGTAGTTAAAACGGTTTACCAATCAATGCCGCAACTTACACAGCATGTAAAAGATAAAGACAAAATCATCGTTATGGTTGTGTGTGTCACTGCCAAATCCAAGACATAGTTGTGTTCGAGACTGTGTTTAGAGGGAAACATGGACAATTAAAACCATTGCGTGGGACATTTAACTTTTGAGCATATGACACATTGAGTGGCTACAACGGCAAGATACATACCACAGAGTCCAGAGACATCATCTTAGCTAAACTCTATTAATAATTTTCAATAAAAACAAGGAGTGTGTGTTGAACCATTCCATGCAAGATTTGATGAAAAAAGAAAAATGTGCAGTAGAATTCGAAGATAGCTATAAACTAATCATTGAAAGGATAATACAAAACTCTAGGGCACATACATAAAATAAGTATAGGTTGGAGCATTAGGATCAGAATATATGTGTTTGCCATATATTGCTTTGTAAGGAAAAGGAAATGTTACTGTTGATTCCCATAATAATGGTAATCATTCCTTTTCTTTTTTAACCAAAAATTACACATCACTATATCCATATAATCTTAAACTTTAAAAATATGCAGTTTGACTCTCCTGAATGTTCTTAAATGTACAATTTGACACTTTCATTAATTTTTCCTTAAATTGTCGATAAAAAAATCACAAGTTTTAAAAAAATTAATATATTAAGTTATACACTTAGAAAATTTTAAGGGTCAATTTGCACTTGTTCCAAAGATTAGGGATATAGTACATCTATTTTAGCTAAAATGTACATTTATAAAGTTCAAGCATTAACTTGCACATTTTTAAAACTTAATGACTTAAGTATATATGGTCTATATAATTGAGGGAATAAAATGTAATATTTCTTTTCAGTTCCTTTCACTCTATGCAAAGCTAAGGAAGAAATTAGATGCGGTGATTAAACATTTAATCTAAGGACCAAAATGTAGGATCACACTATACCCTATTGGAAGTTTTTTTTTTTTTTTCCTCCCACTAAGTTAGGCGTATTAGTTCAAACATTGTTCCCAACGCCCACAAAGCTTCCAACACAGGAAAAGAGCTTTTCTCTGGTAGTTAGGAATATTTACTTATGGAAATGTCTAATGTACATAGACAAGTTAGTACAGGTAATTAACACATAGACTCAATAATCAGTGAGAACAAAAAGCATTACATAAACACTGAAAAAAGTTTTAAACGATTATATACTTATACATTATTTTTTTTCCATAAAAATATAATATAATAGTGACTGGTGTCCTTGATAGTATTTATTATTATTATTATTATTATTTTAGTTTCTCATTTTTTAGAAGGGAGCGTAAATGATCTCTTGCCAGATACTCTGTTAGGAGCTATTTATGGTAAGTTATATTATATTTTTTAGGATTATTATTCTAACACCTAAAAATATGTGTCCAATTAAGACATTTATTTTATCACCATTAAATATGATGAATAAGTGAAAAAATTTGGGACTACCACATATTTAACAGTAATTGAGTAGATGTCCAATTGGGACACCAACTTTTAAAGTGTTGGAATAGTATTTTTATATATTTTTTGTATATGAAAAGTATAAGAATACGTTAAAAGATATAATTATATAACTATTATTAATTAGATGGCCAAAACAAATGGTTGGACGGGCTGGATTAGAAATGTGAAGGGCTAGGCATAAATGGGAATGAACCTCTCATATAAAATTTTTGAGGACCAGATTATGTGTTGGTTTCAGATGGTATAAAACATAATAGTGGGTTTATATGTAAACAGGTCACTACATATAAATGTGATAAATCAAAGAGTGTTGTATATATTATGTCATATTCATGAAAAATCAATATAGTTTACACTAAAATTCTTACTTGAACATATATATCTATATTGTTGTTCAAATAGGTCGGTCCTGAACAATGATAATAATTGATAGCTTTAAAAAAATCATGGAAAGAGAGAAAGGAAAAAATAATGATAAGGAAAGAATGCATAGAATCAACATTATGGACCAAAAAAAAGACATCTGTCTACATAGCATGATCTTTGTTTCAAATTATTCCAACTTCACCAAACGATGGGAAGAAAAAAGTATAGGTTTCCTTTTTGACAAGTCATTGAAAGAATGAGCAAAAGTCGGTGAAAAGTTTCAAAACAAACATAAAGAAAAAAATTGCTTGTTGGATTCTAAATTTAATAATCACTCAATAATTAGAAAATATTCATACTTTTATTATTTTCTCTTAAAATATCATACAATATATCTCAAATAATTTGTTAGAAGTAATTTTTTTGTTAGCTAAAATATTAGGGAATGAGAATAAGAATCAAACTTACAATCTCCCATAACATATTAAAATATATAAAAAAGTCTATTACTAGAATGTGGATTCACTTACTTTTAGAAGCAGTTTTCACTTTTTATATTGTATTTTATTTTTGTAATTTGTTTCTTATTTAATTAAAATTTCAAATGTAATACAAACAAGAGTCACAACTTTGCATTGTATATAAATGCATTACATCAATATAAATAAATGTAAATATCATTCAAAAATCAAAATATATATTCTCTCTTTTTCTCCATTCCTACTTAATTAAGCTGTATGACTCTATAATCTCAACAGTGCTTAAGTCAAAATTATTCTACAAACAAAATATAAACTAATTCTATGGATGATTTAAATGAACCAAATTTAATTATAAACATATATATTTAAATCTCACTTAAAAAATTATTTCACTGTAAAAAATAAAATAAAATTAAATAATATTGCAAAAAGTGAAAATATTTATACATACATTTTGTCTTATATTTCTTCACACGTTACGATTTGAACGCCTTTTTTTAATATATATATATATATACAGCTCATAATAATTGAAAATTGTAAAATAAATATCGTCAATCTCATGAGAAGAAGAAGAAGAAGGAGGAAAATTCAAAGGATAGTTTATCAACACTGAATACGACCTATGCATGTAATGTGCCAGGTGGAATTAGATCCTCAATGCCATGACCAATTTGCAACCACTCATTTCTTGAGCCGCATAAATTATTTTAGAATAATCACTAAAAAAAAAATGGAATTGCTTCTTTAATTTAGAAAATTCTACTAAAAAGAAATCACTTCACTGAAAAAAAAAAAAAAACAACAAACAGTTTTATCACATGCATATGAGCAAACTCACCCAAAACAAAAACACTAATGCAATCCTAACAAGAAGGATATATACACTCATGAATAGGATAAAATCAACATGAAATGAGAAGAATAAATAGTTTATGAAAGATATTAGAACGAAAAGAACAAAGAAAACATGCAAGGTGTAATATATCTAAGCTTAAAAGTTAAAACCTTTAACAACCTGATTTTACTTGTTCCCTGCATGACTAATTATTGTGTGTTTCTTTTGGCATTGTGAAATCTAAATCATGATTTGAAGGATGCGCAAACTGAGTTTCAATCCATTTTAACGTGTTTAACAAGATCACGACGTTAAATTACATTTTAATATAATCTAGTCTCAAATCATGATGACTTGAGTAATAGTGAACATTAGAGTTATTTTTCCGTTAAATCAAACAATACTTTATCAATTGTGTAAACCAAAATGCACCCTAAACAATTCAAATGGCTGAACCAAAAAGGCAAAACCACGCCAAAGGAGAGGAAACATTCAAACATATATGCTATAAAATAAAAAAATATATATGGAAAATATGTGTATACCAGAGCAAGAGGAAGGAAAAAACCAAGAAAGCATACATACGCTTTTCCAAATAAGATGCTGAGGAAACAATAGTAGTGATCGAGCTCCAACAGTGGTGGGCATATAAACAGCTAGCTAGACATTACAAGTACCACTTCTACCAATATATGAGGCGTATCAATGTGATGGGAAATTGGGAATCTTGCATTATATGTGAACTCCACTCTTAAATAGTTGCACAATTAATGGTCACCCCAAGATTCAGATGCAACAAACAACATAGAATATAAGTCAATCTATTTTTAGTAACCTGATCCTTCCTTCTAGGATCCTTTTTTCCCTCACACTCTGCTAACGTGGATATTAATTGGGGGTTGCCAATTTCAATTCTTCTTTAAGGAAAAAAAGAAAAAAGAGGCTATCTCCTTAGGACGAAAATACCCTCTATGCATCCTTTTTTCTCTGTAGTGTTGGTTGATTTGAAATCAGATATGTTGTTGACCTTTAAAAAATTATTAGTAAGATACAATACAGTTGAGTTTATGCATTTAACATATATATATATACATATATATATAGGTGTGTTAAAGAGAGCTAAAGTACTTTTTTAAGAAAAAATAATATGTTACAATTGATTTTAGGTGCGTTTGTTTTAATTTTTTTAGCTTATAATCACTTTTTTTAATTAAAAAATATTTTTTCATATATTTAAAATAATTTTTAAAAATAATCAGAATCTTTAAAAAAAATCAATTTTCAATTTTTTATAGAAACTAAAAAAAGTAGCTTTTGAAAAGAAAGTTTGCAACTTTTTCAGTTAAATATAAAATTAATGTTTCATAATCAATTTATTTTCAAAATCTGAAACAAATATATCCTTAATTATTTTTTAAATCAAATTAAAGTTAATTGATTAGATATTGTAACTATTTAAACAAGTTTTGAAAAATTCGTTGTAGTTGGTTTAGTGGTAATGAGTTTGGTTAAAAAGCATAAGATCATGGGTTCAAATCTTGTTGTAAATATTGTAATTTTTGAAGTACCAAAAATAATAAGTTTTGGAAGTTGACTCTTATAAGAAAAATTGAACCATTGATTGGATGGTTGTTTTATAAACAGAACATTATTAGATTATTAGTAATAACAATTTTTGTTGTACATAAAAAATGAACTAAATTAACTAAATAGTTAATTTGTAGAATAGGAACATTTTGACTTCAATTCAGGAAGGTTACAAAATCCTGACTAAATTTTTCCTAGGAATTCCTTTTTAAATCTAATTTCTTTCCATTGGCTATTTTCCAAATAGTATATGCTATATATAAGTTTTAGCTTCTTCCTTTTTTTTCAGTGATTGTTAGCTTTCAAAACCAACAAAATATGTCAAAATGAAAGTGCAAAACAACTTATTCAAGCTCATAAATACCAAATGGATTTGAATTGAATGCCTCGTTATTAGAACTTACTAAAAGACTTTGCAAGGGCAATTTCGCCATTTTGGGGGAAGAATGGAACACAAAGAAATATCAACCGTTGTTGTTGGTTCATTCATCGGCCTGTAGTTGTTGGTCTAATTGCACCGAAACAATGAAGTATTGAACCCCATGACTTGAATCAATGTTTTATTAGGAAAATTATCAATGCTACCAAATTTGTTGCGAAATATTATATGAACTCAACATGTCGCAATTTTTTAAAAAATTTCTTCTATTCTCAACTAGCCAATCACCACTGTAACAATAATTTTTGGATAATCTTTTCTTGGTACTTTTAATCAGTATTCTAAGGGTATGGATTAAGGAAATAAAAATAATAAGTTTTATAATTTTTAACACATTTCATTTATTAAAAATTTAAAAATCACACTATTTGATGAAAAAAAATCTAATTATTTTTAATTTCTTAACTATTACCTATAATGCACTGGTTAGAAAACCTATATTTCATTAGTTTTATTTGTTATTATATGCGTATCAAATTTTTATTATAATCTCCTAGTGAGATCCAATTCTTATTGTGAAAATATTACATCATCCTTTTATAAGTTTGTGAAATTATTATATTAATTTTTTTATTGTACATTGCATAGTGTTTCTAGGGTAGGTTGTTATCAATCGTGTAAATAGAAGGAAAACGTAAAGAATTTCACCAAACTAGTATGAGAGAGATCATTGTAATTTTACTGTTTTTTTTCTTTGGTACTTTTTGGGGATTTTTTTTTTTGGTATCAGTTTTTGGGGATTGAACGCTACGATGTGGAAAACAATTGGACTGCTTTGATGAAGAGTGCCTTAGGTCTACAAGAGGCCCATCTTCTAGGCCTGACTGAGTTTTGGCATTTAGAAACATAAGTCTTACGACCAAAAATATGTCTTGGGCCTACTTAGTGTACTTATTTTGTTTGTTGCAAGATTAATACACCAAAAAAAAAAAGCAGATGTATGTTGAACACTCACTTTAAAATCATTAAATATATTCTGATAGATGGAATCTATGAAATACATCATTATATCCAATAATTTTAAAGTTGGCGTCTCAATAAACATACATTTTTTTTTATGTGTAAGTAATATCACTCCAAAAAAGTTATTCTGCATTGGAAGTAATTAAGTGCTTCATCTGCACAACTTGCATCACACACACAACCCGGAGTCATTTGTATCATTGTATGCGAGAGATCTCATCTCATCTAGAGCACAATTAAGCTTATTTTCATTCTGCCATGATTCATAGTAGGCATATATATTAGTCAACACCATGTAATTAAGCAGTACTTCATGCTATGAGGATGAATACGCGGAACCATGTAGCATTTACGTATATAGAAATTAAAGCACGAACCTCATTAAAACACCTGATGTCAAATTATCTTCATATACTTGTAAATTTATTTATGATATCGATATATAATTACATCGTGAATGATCATGATCTATAACGATCGATCTAATAAATAGAGAATAGGGATGTGCATTCGACAAAATAGGCTAAATTTAACCAGCTTTAAACCCAACCCGATTTTGTGATTGAGTTATGCTTTTTCAGATTTAGATCAATCCTATGATGACTCAATTAATATTCGGGTCCATTGAGTTAATCCGATGCTTGAACAATATTTATTTGATATTATATATATACATAGTAAAATTATAAAATTTTAAATATAATAATAAAATTTAAGAAATATTTTATAATATACATTAATTAAAAAAAATTCAGCATCAATACAAAATATATATATATATATATTACATTTTTTAAAAAAATATGTTTTAAAGAATTAGATATGTAATTTCAAAGCCACTAATATTAGTCTAATAGTGAGGGTTTTTTATAGTATACTTAAGGTTGTAGGTTCAAATTGCATTGCAATCAATGTAGTTTTAAAAGTACCAAAAGAATTATATGAATCTGGAAGATCACGTTATATAAAGTTGCAATATGACTCAAAATTTGACTTGAAAATATATAGTATCAAAACTTCAAAGCCTAAACTTGATATAAAGATTGAGCCAAGTTGAATTGTAACACTCATTTTGATTTTTTAGAGCAATCACCACCAAACACAGTGATTAATCCATTTATGTACTGTAGACTCATTTAGTAGGCACTGGCCACAGGTTTTAAAGTTACTCCATTTCTAAGGCAACAATCGAATCCTCACAACCTGGTTAAGGAATAAAAGAGAATTGTAACAATATAATAACGAACAAGGTTAACCTAGCTAAATACATCATCTTGTTTGTTTCTTCAATCATTAAAGCTCACCCAACCTTCAAAGTCAAACTTACCTCCAAAGCATCCAATAAGCAAATAGATAAGGTTTAAGCGGATAATTATCATTGGCAAAAGCAATTTCCATAAGAGCATAAGGAATCAAATTGCTTATGCTAGAAAGCGAAGTTGATGCTTTCTCCAAATAGCAAACCTACTGCTGCTACTCTTCTCAATGAAAAGCATATACACACCAAGGGAGGAGGGGGGGGGGGGGGGGGGAATATTTGGCACCCAAGATCTCGGTATCAGAGTATAAGAAAGATTCTAGGACAATATATCACAAAGCAACCTTTTGCTATTTTACAATTGAAGAAATCTGATCTTCCACATGTAGAAAGGAATGAAAGTTGTGGAGAGAAATAAAAGGTTCTGCAGGCTGATGTTGCTTCCCCCCCCCCCCCCCTCTCTCCCTCCTTTGGTCTTTTTCACCCTCTATCTACATCCTTAACTCAATTACATCCCATTATCTTCCTATTGTTTTGCTCCTTTTAAAATCATAATCAATGATTGGTTTTTGCTTCTATCTTATCCGCTTTATCATATCTATATCTCTCTCTATATATGTATGTGCCTAATGATAGGATAAATGCAGGAAATTAAAGTTCATTTATATATACATTTTGCTTATGATATCAATTTAAAAACAAAATAAATTCACGTGTAAAAAAGAAATGTATGATTAGTCAAGGAATTCAGTACATTCAGTACACTCACTACTTATTATATTCATAACTTTCCCTCTAGAGTTATATAAAAAATCAGATTGTTTGTATATTTTCAAGTCATGTAGTAGTTATTAAGGAAATTTCTAAAGTAACAATTTCAAGATTCGAACCCGTAATATTGTAAGCATAGTTATGAGACTCAACTCGGTGATTAATTAACTTGGTCAAGGCACCAAGTCACTAAGTCATTAATAGGACTAGTGGCCTGGATTCAATTAAGTCTCTCTCTCTCTCCTATATATATATATATATAAGACATAAGAACACTATCTAGTGGTTAGGGAGCATGTTCCATATGCTTCTAGCTACATACCAAGTCCTCTAGTTCACTCTGGATTTAATCAAGCTTAACTAGTTTATGTGCACATCTAATCCAATCATTAAAGGAATTGAATCAATGGTTGATTCATTGGTTCCCAATGTAAATCGGTTAGTCCGATCCGGATTTAATAACTATATTTGTAAGTAAAGTTTGATTGAGAATGTAGCTTGAGAATTCCATGCTATAATAGAGAAATTCACAATTTTTGCTATGATAGAACCTATTTTATATATATATATATATATATATATATAAAGCAATGTCACGCTAAAAAATTGTCAAATTTTTTTACAAAAACAATAATGATTCTTTGATGAAATGAATTAGTATAACTCAATTATTTATTCGAGAGTAAACAAAAATCATATAATTTTTGGTAAAGTTTTTAACTCTAACCTTTATTTTTACTTATGTTAATTTGTTTTGATCCATTTACAGTAGGTTTAAGTGTTGGTATATTTATACCATTTAATAATTTTTTATGGGTATAAAATTTCATTAATCTAACTATTGAATTCAAAGTTTTTATCAAGTAGATCAAATATATTGAATTTCACACTGTTTAAAAAAGATTAAATATTTCATCATGCCACTTTATTTTGATGGATAATATATTTTTAAAAATATGAGTAGATATTAATTGTTAGAATACATCTTGATTGTTGTCCAATTTTTTTTGAAATTTGATACGTTTAATCATCAATATAATATCATATAATTCAACGATTGAATAAATTATATTCAACTTATATGAAGACTTATTAAGGGTATAACTGTATAAGACTTACACATGATATAAACAAATCTATACTGATTTGTTGTATATGTTTTATTTTCACAAACTAACTTGATCCCATTAAATTTATGTATAAACATGGGTCTATTGCTGGCTTTATCGCCACTGCAGCCAATAACATTCAATGGTATGACAATTAAGGACCACAAGAGGTCAAATTATATCTAACCTAACCAGTTTTGAACATTAATGCTTAGAAAATAGAGTCCCATTTTTCATGCTCTCAGGGGAAGGAAGAAATTCCTTCTTCCATGGGTACTTTGACTCTTGAATTTTGATGTTAAAAGAAGAAAAATAAAAGAAGAGTGAGAGGGAATCTGATAGTAAATATATCCAACTATTTTTCATATATCGGTTAATTAGATTCAAAAAATAATTTTTATTTTTTATTATTTTTTTATAAAATCTTAAAAAGAAAAAACAGACTGAAAATAAAAATAAAAATTTAAAAACTAATTCCTCAAACCAATCATACCCTTAATTACTTTGTCTAAAAGAATTCAACCTTAGCTATTCTAAAGATTCCAAATAGATAAACTATCTAGTGAGTATATTATATATCTTCAGTCAAATGCTAACAACTTTTTCTGATGACTCCTAAGTCTTGATAGAGACTAACAATATTTCTCTCTTAGTTCACCCAAAAAACAATATTTCTCTCATAATAATTAGGAACATAGTTAGGATAAATATCTTAGGATAAATATCTAGGTGAAAAGCTTGATGAATCTCAAATGATATTGCACCCTTTAAGGTAGTTTGGTTGTTTTGGTGGAAAGAAAAAAGTTCAAATTGCAATGAGTAAAACGACAAAACTCCATAGCACCGCCATATGAATTCCCATAGATTTACCCTTTGAAAGCTAAAGTTTGCACCCCCCTCAAAAATAGTTCAAAAGAAGAGCCAAAATTTCCTCGTGTGCCATGATGGGGCCTTTCACGTATAATTGACTGCCGTTTTGCAAAATGAACCTATGACAAACCAACACGCATTTGAAACTTTCTTATAATTGATGTGACCCCTTTATTGTTACGTGTTCAATGTCTTGAAGGGCCTTGTAACATATTGGTTAACTTTGTGTGCAGCTAAAGCGCAACAAAGGATATGTACGTGGTCCAACAACATGTTGCAGTTAGGATAAGGATTTGAGTTCTCGCCATAAACTTCTTTTTTTTTGACCCCTGCAATTGGGCCCCTGGTAAAATTTTGATGAGGATAACCCTTGGTATTCCCACTATTTCCTCCCTAATGTTTTTTCTCATATAGGTCAATGGCAAAAGCAGCTTTTCTATTGGCTCACTCCACAAATTAAAACGGCATTTGCCTAGGAAACAACTACACTTTGATGTTAATCCGAAAGATTTATTGGGAGTTTGACAAAGCCCAAGTACTTGAAATTTCTTGTACGCTTCTCACATGCATGAGTTTGGCTGCATGCACTGCTATCTTTTTTCTTAATTTATTTGCTGTCCTCTTGCCCCAACATATAGACAAATGAAACTAATTTGCATTTATAGAATTATTTTTTATGACAATATATAATTTTTAAAAAAATTAAATTTAGTTGCAAATAATTTTATTTGAAATAAATAATTAATAATTGACATTTTTATTTGAAAAGTAATTATAAGAATTAATATATTTAGATGATTAAAATCAACGGTAAATATTGCAATGAATCAATTGCAAAAGCAAGAGAATGGTACTTTGAGTCAAAAAACATTTTTAAATCACAAATAGTCTTTGAGAGGGAAAAAAAAAAAAGAAAAACCAAACAAATGACTAAAATGAGAAAACCCTGGTTTGAGTCCCCAAATCGGGTTACGGACACTTAGCCAAAGAGCCAAATACGTTGTTTTGTGAGTTTAGATTTTATTTGGAAAGGAAAAAAAAAATTATAATGTAAATATTTTAAATCTCATACTACAAATTAATTTTTATATTTTTTTCATCCTGTTTAAAATTTAAACTCATGACATACTATATCCTTAAAAAATTCCTAAGTGAGAATTACGAGTGTGAACTCACTACTCCGCCTTAATTAAAACATTATATTCTAATATTTGCAACCATTCTTTTTTTTTTTTTTCTCTTTTGTTTTACACTTTTAATCGTAAATTTCTTCTTTGGACTTAAAAACGTCTATGAGTACCGTTTGACCTGCCCCAAAAGCCATTATACTAAATCAAGATACGCAAATAAAACAAAATTTGCTTCTTTTTTTCTTTACCTGTTGGCTGGTGCAACGTCTTGTGTGTTGAGTGAAATTAAAATTCCCGCACATGAAGGGATCTATATATAATTTTAGGTTTCAGGGTCCAAGAAAAAGATAAATTAACTTGAAGCGTTTTTCGGCACACGTTTCTCTCTTTAGTCATAGTTTTAAAAAAATAATAAATATCATCACCTGGCCCATAGGCATTAATTAATAGTCAAAGAATTAAAAAAATCAGAACAAAAAAAATTTGATTTTATATATATATATTCAATACAACTTAGTAAAAGTAACACTAGGGAAACGAATCTATTTTCTAGATAATTTTATCCTTTTTTGTTTGGCAGACTAGATAATTTAATTTTATCAGTATGGGCTGGATATATATGAGGATTCAAAATGAAGACATATTGTTTTAAACAATTACATGAGTTATGTCAAAGTATTTCAAATCACTCAGCATTGAGGGGGAAGTGCTTGTTCATGCCTTGCCACTCCTAGATCTGTGTCTACTGATCAGCTCCCATATGAAATATTTTTTAAAAAAGAAAAAAGTGAAATCATTTCTAAAATTAAAACATAAAAATGTGTTCAATTTCAGCTCAATAAAAAATATACCATAATTTTAATTCAGTAAGTCTTTAAAGATAAATGTATTTCATTTATTTACTATCTTAGATGTATTTTTATTTATTTATTCCCTCTATTTCTTTTTATTTATCGTTTTAGAAAAGAGAAAATTATTCAATATTGATGTCATTTTAGCATTTCAATAAAAGGTTAATTATAATGTTCTATGCGAAATTCATCCCTATTGTTTGCTTGGGTGACATGTTTGACTAGTGGAGTGTGATAAATGCATGAGTTATGAGTTAATGGGGAGAAATTAGAGAAGTGAATAAAACAGAAATTTAATCACTTGATCTATCTTTTTAAAAAATTAAAAGTATTTAAGTATTTTTTTAATACATTTATAAAAATCTTAAACCTTTAATAATAAGAAATGGAGGAAGTATTGCACTAAAGATCCACTTATTTTTATTTTATTTTATTTTGTATTTTTTACTGAGAGTAAAAAAGAGATTCTCTCGAACAATCTAGGGAAAATGACATAGGCTTTTAAAAGGCATGATACAGTACACATGCATGGAAATAAATGAAACACAGTTCTTTGGACCAATGGCTATATTCTAGAATTCATATAGCTTTGATATGTGATCGGCTAGAATTGGTTTCCGCATAGCTTTAGGCTTGTGACATAAAGTTGCAAAGGACGTAGTATGCAATTATTTTGTCGCAAACCAAGAAACTGGAGTTGTCCAATTGCATTCAACCAGGTAGCAGCTAACGTGCGTACACGAAAATGCCATCTGTTTTGTTTATTTATTTACTCAATCTCCATCAAAATATTTACCACTTTAAAATAAATATATAAATATTATGAAAGATATAATAAATTATGTTAATAATTAAATAAAATATAATAAATAGATTAATTTATTTCTATATATTAATCAACATAGTTTAATGTTCAAGATTAATATTAAATAAAAAACTTTAAAAATATAAAATTAATTAAGAGTAGTATTAAAATAAAAAATAATACTTTATTAAAATATAAAATTAACATTTTAAAATATAAAGTTACCTTCTAGGCTTAGATACCTATAGGTTTATCTTAATTTTAAGTCTTGGTTGGAGCACTTGCAAGTGTTTAATTGGACTTCCTCCGACATAGAAGGGACAGCATAGAGTTACAGCTCCTAATGCGTGTTTTCATCAATATCATTAATTGAGAGGGAAAGATAATTTTTTTATGGTTCTAGTTCAATCCGCCAACAGAATGACATGAACTAATCCTTTTATTTATTTATTTTTATAGACAAAAAATTTAAGTTGAGAGAAAAAGTTTTTCGTCTAGGATCAGGGTATGTTTTTAAATTCATCAAACACTTATAACAATACTTATAAATCACTTAATAATAGGAAAGGTCGATTATGTGAGCTAACTTTTGTTGTCGAACTAATCCTCTTATGTTTCATTATTATTTATAAGATTTTGTTAATGAGTGTCTTGAGAATTCTAGTTAGAAAACAAGGATAATAAATTGAGAGTTTTTAAGATAATAAGTGTATTAAAAAAATTTAAAATTTACCGTTCTTGATTTCTTAACGAGTGTCATTAAACCCTTATTTATATGATCATAGAAATAGACATAATTATAAGGCTTTATGAATTTTAAGATAGTTCTATTTATTTAGAGTATTTATTTGTATATATATGTTTTTAATCATTGTATAAAGTTTATTGAACTATAATTAATATAAGTTGAGTTAACTCATTAGGATTTATTGTAATACCTTAGGTATACGTGTCTCTGAACAAGTTCAGTACGGCTCTAGGGTCCTCCGGGACCCACTCGTGTTGACAGGAAGGTCTCAAATGCGTGAAGGGCCATGGGATGTAGAATTTGTGTTGCTGCTATAGAATTTTGCAGAACAAGCTTGCTATAGCCAAGAATTCTCACTACAACAAGGACCAATAATGACAATATAATATAAAATGACACAATTTTGATTATTCACCCACCCCTATTTAAACTTTTCTAGTTGCGTTTTGGGGACCAGAAATCAAGAACCCTAGCTCCTAACCCTCTTCCTCCCCACCACTCACATCCTCTATTAATCCTGCCTCCTCCAAGCTCTAAGACATTGGTGCCATCCTCACTCCACGTAGCCCAGTTAGTGTTGACACCATCCGTTTCTCCCCTCAAAGTAAGTGGGTTTAAAGTCATGACCTTATTTTCATCATTAGAATTATGTTTGTAGCTTTATGGTTGCTAAACACAAATTTGGAAATGAACATATGTATAGGTATGGATTTCCAAACAATGCCAAGTTAGCAAAAATTGAGATTTATGATGATAGAATGAAAGAAATGTGTTTTAGAACACTATGGCACCATGAATAGACTGTTGCATGCCATGAAAAATGTTTTATATGTTTTTTGAAGAGATTCGTTGGAAAATATATGATTTAGCTAGTTCATTAAAATTGTTAAACATGTGTTAATGAATTATTGATATTTCTATATTTTCAAGATTTAAGATTTCAAACCATGTTTTATAATATGCTTCTAGAGTGCCAAGTTAAGTTATTTTGAAAAAAATGTTGAACAGAGTATGATTTGGCTTTTGAGCATGTATGTTATTATGATTTCAAAGTTTCTATGATTATGAACCCTATTGGTTTTAAAGTATGATATTAGAATTGTCTAGTTTATGAGAAATATACTAGCTTGAGATATGATTTAGAAATTTAGTCAAAAGATTTTAGAGTATGAATCTTCATATGATTTATGACAGCTGGTGGCTACATATTTTGTAGGCTTTAGTAATCACAATGTCTATAAACGAGTGATCCCTTAGGCATAATTTTATAGTCACAATTATCCTAAAGTTAAATTATTAGAATTATATGAACCTAGAAAAGAGCCTAGTACTGAATTTTAGAGAAAATGATAAGTTTTCATGATTTAGAAGCTAGACGGTAGCATTAGGGAAACAGATAATGAATTAACGGTTGAAAATAATTGTTAACCTTAGTACTAAGTTGTGCTTATGGGTAATCTCACATATAAACTTGATCACAATGAGGGTTTTATTGCCTTGGGAACAAAGGATAGAATTGTGCTTAAGTTTGTAACTATTAAACAGACTAGTTTGTCCCTACTATTAAACTTTGGCTCACTTGGACTTGGACGAAAATACCTATAAGACCACAAGTCCATGTGGGCCAAGTGTATTAAGGTGGATTAATAGATTAGCTCATTTATAAATTAAAAGATTTAAATTATGTCATTTTTTTATAGATTGACCCCAATCCTAACTCACGTAAATGGGCTAGTGGGACTAGAGATAATCCATAGATAAACTAGGGCCAATCCATAGGTGAATTAGGATTATCGCTAGTTAGGGTTGCGTTAATTCATTAAAAAAGGTTGATAAAACCGGGATTGTTTTATGGTGACTTTCAATGCTTTAAAGATTCAATATCTCAGGTATGTCCCAAAAAAGTTTTAATGTCTCAATATTTATTCATCAAAATTATCTTTTTAAATAAAAAAATAGATAGTTTCATTATAAAACTGCCTTTTAGATAACAGCAAGTTTGTGATTTAATTTGGTTTAAAATCAGTTTTACAAAATATAATCCAACTATACACTTAAGGTTTAAACTAATTAAAAAGCATAGCTCAAACGATAAGCAAATGCTCTTCATGTCAAGTCCAATCTCGGGTCTCCATCTTTGTTGGGGAAAACAGTGCAAATTCTTAGCCGTCCTTTTATGAGCTCATGCGAGTTTTCGGACCCACCATATTTATACCTAACTCTAGTGACTACCTTAAAATATTGCCTCAAATGCGACAAACTTTATCGCTTTAGCATTGTGGAACTGAATAAAGAAAATGCTTTCTTAGGAGGAAGGAAAATAGGATTGGGAACATTGAACATGGCTCAAATATCTTACCCTAGTCTTATAAAGACTATATGGTCCCTCTACCTTTGGTAATTATCCTAGGAAACCAGCTAGTAACCACACATTATTGGACCTAAACCCATCCGAAAAGAGATCCAGCTGCTTCCAATAAAAGAATCTATGGTGGCCTTTGCACTTTAATATTTTGCACAAGAGGTTGTTAGCCTATGTTCTTAGAAGAATATGAGGTAGCTTCACGTGACTCTTGATCAATGGGACTGATTCTATGTGACAAAAGCTAATAAAGCTTTGCATATATTGCACTTAAAAAGCATCTCGGGATAAGTAAAGGGGTGGGGGTTTAATTTTTTAAACATAAATATAATCAAATAACTAGTATTTATAATTTATTAAATTTTAATTAATAATATTATTTAAATCGAGTCAATTTATATTATGAGGTGAATAATTTTTTATATGATTTGATGTTCTTTTATACCTCTGTAATTGCATTATTTTAATCCGTAAAATTTAAAACCTTAGTAATCAATTTTACAACTATGAACCATTTAACTTGTTAAAAGCATAAATAATTCATACCAGTCCCCTAAACATATATAATTAAATTAATTAATTAGTCTCTAAAAATAATAATGTTGACTTAATATAGTAATCTGTTAAGATTTGTCCACCAATTAAGACTACCGTGATTTGTGATTAGAAAATCAAGAATCAACTAGTTAAATTTTAAATTTCAACTGGTAAAATGATTTATGTATATAATTTTAGAGATGGAAATAAACACTAACCTTTTTTATCTATAAGACGCAAACTCATTTTTTTTTCAAATAAACACTCAACCATTTCAACTAACAAAATGTTAATAATATATAGTTGGCATTTGTAATGCCTTGTAATGCACTTACTTATAATTCACGTCTGTTGAACCATGTGATAAGATCAACTTTGATTCTATTATTGGAATCGGATCTAAGCTAATTGTGAACTTTGACATCCAATCCAGCCCAATATGGTTTATAAAATTAAGCGGTACAATTAGGTACGATATTAAAGTCATTACCAATTTCATAAATTTACATCCGAACTTGTCTTGTTCTATCCACTTGTTCCAATAGCATGGGGTTTTGGACCAGAGCTTGTCCCCCAAGTGATTGAATAGAAAAGCTCATTTCATTTTAGCAAAATAGGTTGGGAGAATAAAACAAACAATTTTAGTGCTTTGGTCTGTGGATTGTAGAAAATTGAATACATAAAATAAAGAAAAATATAAAATTTAAGCCCTAATTATAATTCATGTACATTTATTCCTAAAATTTAAAGAAGATACAATTGGCTTCTAAACTTTTTAAAATGTACGCTTTAATTATTATGTTAAATTTTTATTTGTTGTTATCAATGAATAAGTGATCATAATTTTTTATTAAATCATGTATAATTTAATGTCCTACATTTAAAAATAATGTACAACTTGATACCTTAATTTTTTTTTTCAAATGTGTATTAGTTTTACAATAATAAATAGAAAAAAATAATGGAGTGATCAATTTGGACGGTCCTAAAATGTTATGAATCGATTTACACTTTTTTAAATTTTGAATGGTATAGTACGCAATTTTCCTTGAATATATATATATTGATCAAGTGGATAAATAATTGAGACTCATATGGGGGGTACGTGGTCCTGTGAAATTCCACATGCAAGATCCTGGTGGTTCTCCCTCCTCTACTCAATCGAAACGTAGCATTTGAGCGAATGGGTTAATTTGTGCGCTTTTTGGAACAAAATAATACAAGAGCCTTTTCAAAATTATCATTTGAAGTTCTCTTTTCTCGCTTTTTTTTTATTCTTTCTTTTTTTGGCTTTTTCATATCATAAAGGGGTGGTAGCATTTACAGATAGGGCATCATTTAAATATGTGGGCTTCAGCATAGGACCATAAGGGGTCAAGGAATCAACAATTCACTATTGGAATTAAAGGAAAAAAAAAAAAGGGGGTTTCATATATAACGTTAGAACTTCACTATTTCAACAGTCACCGATTCTTCTCTTATTTTCATTATCCCACTAGAATGGATCCTTTTTCTTAACATTGATTTGGATATGTCTACCTAGCACAAGCTGTACGTTAGGCCTTGCATCAAAAACCGCCTTTTGTTTTCTTTTTTTCCTCCCCAATTAAGTGCTTGCGTTTTGAATACACAGTCAGCGTAAAACTTTATATCATGAATGTAATTATCATACATTGATAATATAAAATTTATATTATCAAGACAATAAAAAATTACCACGTGATTTGTTATCAAATCAAATCAAATTTAAATTTTAAAAAATTACATAAAATGGATAAATTGTAGATATCTTATTGGTTAACAGTATAAATGATTTTAATACCATCAGTACATAATAATTAATTTCTCATATTATAACTCGATTGTATGTTTATATATATAAATTTTTAGATAGCATGAGTTTGATACTTCTGATGGCATAGTAATATATAATTATATAGTTATATATAATTAAATAATTATGTAAATAAATTTTTAATTGATAATTCATTAAAATTAATTATTTTTTAAAATTTATAAATTTTTTATTTTTATTTAGTTTCCATAAAATTTCATGGGAAATAATAAAAGTAGTTTTAGAATTTAAAAATAAATAAAATAAAACATGGCCAGTTTTATAATTATCAGTAAAAACATTCTATTAAAAAAACCAAAATTAGGTGTTTGGATTAGTAAATTTTTAAATTAATTTTTCAAGTAATGATCCCACAGTATTATTAATGTTTTTCAATGTAACTTTATTTATATTTATATAGAGATATATATTGCATTGTTCTAGTCAAATGAAACTGGCTATATTAATCACATAATATCACATATCATGCACTAATTAGTGATCTAATTGATGTCCTATAATTCTTTTGAGAATCAATTTCAGTTTTTCCAGAAGAAAAAAAAAATTTACTAACTAGCTTGAACAAAAAATTATTTACTGACTAGGAGTAATTGGCAGCTTCATATTCAAACAACGAACCTTAAATGATTTTCAGAATAAGGCTCGATTGAAGAGACTTTGTCGTTTTGTTTGAGCATTGAAAGGCCATTGTAAATGGATTAAATGAAGGCTACATCGTACCCACATTTCTTTTTTGAGGTGTATGTTTCATTGAAGAAAGATGCTGCGTATATCCCTTCAAGAAAGATGCTTTTAATAGTAGTATCCTCGGATGGATGACAATTATTGTGAAAAGTGTAACGTTATATTTACACATGTTATATTTACTCATATTTTATAGGATATTATATTAAAATATTTTTATTTATTATTAAATAAGATATAAATTTTAAATTAAGTGAGACCCATACTTAAATAACAAATAACATTTATTCTGGTGAAAAATTCAATAACATGAACTTCAATATAAATAGAGTACTCCTACCTTCTTCTTCATTTCTTTTTGTTTTTTGGTTCTAGCCCTTTCTTAGAATGGGATATATCTGAATTTGGAATTAATTAACTTGCTTTTATTCAATGCACATCACTCATAGACACCTAGTGGATCATAAAGTGGGCACCCCCAATTGCAATAATTACTTATATGTCAAAATCTGACCATGTGTTATGATATTTTTTGTTTTTACCATACAAATTTCCTTTTTGTAAATTTTTTAATACATGATGCTAGTAGACAATCGTTTAAATTTTCTTTTAAAATGAGAAGTTTCTGTCAGCTATTAATTGTATAAAACTATTATCGCTTTCAAATAAAAACACCTGTCTAGATAAATAACAAAACGACAAGATGATATATATTATTGGTAAACTAAAATGATGGTCTTTTGTGTGTACATCAAAACGATAGTTTGGATATGCATGAAGAGCCAACTTTGACAGCTCTATTTTTTCACACAAATTTGCAACTGAAGACAAGATATATATTTTCGAAAGACTTCGCTAAATGCATATGTTAAGTGATAAGCCAAAGTATAAAAGGTTTAAATAGTATAATTTATGATTTTTTTTTTTAGAAGTTAAAAGTGCATTTTCCACTTTCTATATCTTGTTTGACTAAACAAACTTTATTATTTTTTAAAAGTCATTTTTAATATCTTTTATAAAGTTAAAATATTTAGTTTCTCAATAAGAACTTCTTAAAATACTGAAATGAAGCATTTTTATTAATATATATTTAAATAAAAAATAACTTACTCATAAGTGTTTCTATTTTAACAGGTTATTCATAAGTTATTTTTGCATAAATATTTGGATAAGTTATTTATCTAAATGAGATTTAAATGCAATAATTTTTTTATTACTTATCAAAATAGTTTACTTAAATTTACTTTTAAAAGAGTATCAGAAATAGTTTAAGATTTAAGAATATTAAATAAAATCACTACAAGCAATGTATACCTAAAAGAACATTTTATTTTAGGTACACATAAAAAGCATTGCTTATGCACACTTAGGCAATGTTTTTTTAAAATGGGTTGCTTTTAATATAGCAAAGACTACAATTTTTTAAGTTAAGATATCACTTTTTGAAGAGTTGTTATATTACATGTGGCCAATTGTCAAAGGCAATATTTTTTAAACTAAGGGTATACTTTTAAGCTAATGCATCACTTTTCATAGTGTTGTTATAGCAAGTGTGATCAATTGTTTAAGACAACACTTTTGAGTAGGGAATGCAACATTTTTTAGATATCAAAGGTAACAATTTAAAAAAGTGTTGTCTATATGTACAAAAAGTAACACTTTTCAAATGTTTCAAAAAATAAGTGTTGTTTTAGGCCAAATTTCTTGTAATGAATATTGTTTTTATAACTCATCTTTAATTTTAAGTGTTTTTGAAGTCTATATCTCAGTTTGTTGGCTAACTGTTAAAACCTTTAATAAAATATTTAATTCCAATAATATGAGAAGAAAGTGAGAAATAAAGACAAATTATAATGAAACACATTTTCAATATAAAAAACCCATTACTTTATTTTATATATTTTCAACTTTTATCACCTGGGTATTTCATAATATAACTCATTTAAATAAGGAAAGATACATTTAACCCTTACATTTACACTACTTCCTTCCATCTCACTACCAGACAAAAAGGGAATATGAGATATGGAGGATAAAATGGGAAGAGGAAAAAGAAAGGAAAAATAATGTCCCTTCCCTTTGAAACTTATTTACTATCTCTTTGTCTTGTTTCTCTCTCTCACTCATCATACCCCAAAAGCTTTATTTTCCTTTCTTTGTCCCTCTCATTCTTCATCATTCATAGGAAGAAAAAGGAGAATAAAAATCTGTTGGCAGCACACAAAATTAATCCTTATGCATGAAGGCTTAACTCATTGTATTTGATTTTTTATGTATTTATGGTTTATGTCCCAAGACATAGATGATTTTTTTTTCCAATTTTTCAGTAATAAAATGAATTGATAATGATTCTGCTAGAAATTAAAATTTGTTGTTATTGTTCAAAACAAGTGTTAAAAAATTGTATATGCATATTATAAAAAGTTGTAAACTAGTATGTAAAAAGTTATAAATCAATTGAAGACACGTATTAAACAGGGTCATGATTAAATATGAAATCATATGTAATAAAGTTGTAAATTAGTGCGCAAAAAGTTGTAAATTGATTTACAATTAATACTAAACATGTTTAGTATTTGTCTTCAATTGGTTTATAATTAATTGACTGGCTTACAACTTTGCTACATACAATTTCATATTTTATTCTAATATTCAATGCCGTTTAGTCTTCAAGCTAATTATCCTGTTTATATAGGTTTTATTTGTTAAATTTCTTTTTCGGGTCTCAGCAAATTCCCGATAAGGGTTATGGATTCATGGAATCAAGAAGGCTAGGGGAATTTCCCCCTATTTCACCTAGTGGGAACCCTTGCCCTGGGCAATTGCATAGCATATCAGATTCATCCAAACTATTAGACTCTTGAGGTTCCTTAGAAAATTACTTCAAAGAGACATATTTTTTACAACCTAAAATCCAGTGTCCATTGACTCCATCGAAAACAACATATATTCAAAATCATAAATCAAAATTCCAAAAAAAAAAAAAGCACTCGAGAGAAACACAAACGCAAATTGATTAGAGATCGAGCTTTATCGTAACTGGAAATTCGCTTAAGCATGGCTTTGAGCGTCTCGACATCGTCCTCGTTCTCGTCATCCGACATAAATGGTTCATAATTTTTTGCGTATTGATTTCTAAATTTTTACATATAGGTTGACAACTTTTTATATATTGGTTTATAATTTTTCTATATATAGTTTCATATTTAATTTTGAACCTATTTAGTATGTGTCCTTAATTGATTTATAATTTTTTATATACTAGTTTATAACTTTTTGTGCCTTAGTTTATAATTTTTTGTGTATTTGTTCACAACTTTTTATAACTCACATTTACAATTTTTTAATTCCAGTTTCCAACAATAACAATAATTCTCAACTTCAAGCAACATCATTCTTAATTTTTTTTGTTGATAAAAAAATAAAAAAAATATTCATATCTTGGGATATAAATTACAAATACATAAAAAATTAAATGGAATGAGATAAATCTTCATATGTAAGGATTAATTTTATATACTGCTAATAGATCTTTATTATCTTTCTTCTTCTTCCTATAAATAATGAAGAATGAGAGGGAGAAACATGACAAAGAAATAGAGTGAAAACTTTTGAGAGATATTCAGTGAGAGAGAAACAAGGAGAGAAAAAGTTTCGAAAGGAAGGAATATTATTTTTTTCTTTTTTTTTTTCTTTTCATTTTATTTTTCATATCTCATACTCATTTTTTTATCTTGTAACGAGATGAAAGAGAATGATGTAAATATAAAGGCCTGCAATCATCATTCCTCTATTTAAAATATCTTTAAATGGCACTGTTTCTATTGCCAAACGTGGAGAATAATTCGAAAGGTTAACTATATATCATTCCCACTTCGTGATTTGACTTTAAAACATTCCAATATCCACTTTAACTCGGTGCTTTTCCTGCCTTCCCTAAATTGACTGTAGAAGATTGGCGTTTACTTGTGAGGCACTGGCCAACACATGGTGAACGCTTGAGTCGCAGTTACATTTCCTCTCCCATTTTCATTTCACTAACAATAAAATAAGGACCCCATCATGTATTCCGATGCAGAACTTCATTATTAAATTCATAAAATATTGATGCATAGTAAAATAGATTCGCACAATGTTAATGATGCTCCCTTGTGTCTTTTCATTATTTAAAGGGCCAATCATAATACCCCAAAGAGAAAGGTGATTTAGTAGCACAAGAATAAATGTTTTTTTTTTCTTTTTATTTTTTACACAAGATAGGTAAATGCTTAGTATATAATGTTTTTTTTCATACCTAAAATATTGTGTATATATAATTAAAAATTTCAATGAGTTTATATGGAAGGAGAACATAAACTTCAAATTTTAAAGAGAAAACTTTTATAAGTAGACTAAATAATTCTTATGTTGCTACAATGAAGATTGAGCTTTTCCCTGTCGTTTTTCTCTATTTCCTTCAAGGAAGATTCCAGCTTCTACCAATTGGGATATTTTTTTCTTCTGTCAATTTAACTTGATCTGGTACCTTTCGCGTGTTCATGATACAATGTCAAAGGACAGTTCAATTGGGCTAAACTTATAAAGATTTCTTATAGTCAAAATATAGAAAGAAATTGTGAATTAATAATCGAGTATTCTACCTATCTTGTTGACGAATCTGATAAAATTATTTGCATCTCTTTATTCATAAAATTCTAACTTGTCTTATTTGTTCATTGAAAATAACATCAAAAGTAAACATTACTCTTTCCATACTCTTAATAAATTATTGAACGAGCGTTAAGAATTCAGGATCCATTTAATTTTAAAAACTTGTTTTCAATTTTATATTTTGTTTTCTTATTTTCTAAATTCTGTTAATAAAATACTAAAAATTTTAAAAATTGTAAAATTTACCTTAGTTTTTATTTTTAATTTTTAGTATTTATTTCAAAAAATACTAAAAACATGAAAATTAAAAATAAAAACTATTTTTTAAAATCAAATACACCTTTATTGTCCCACAAGAATGACAATACAAATTCAAATATCCCTTAAAAAAAATAAACAAGTTCAAATATAAAAAAATATGCTTGTTAATAAAATAGAAATCTTCTGTTCTCAAATAGTATTCTTTTTTATATCCCTTCAATTATTTATTAATATATGAAATATATCTATTATATATTTAATAATTTATAAATTTATTTTAATTATATGATAATGTATGACTGCAAAAACAAAGAAAAGGACATATTTGGGCTGGAAGATTTACGTCGCTTGTTAATAACTTAAAATTGCAAGCGCAATATCCCACGTCATTTTTATTTCTTATAAAACTAGTGTGAAGTTGATGGAGGATTAGATAACATAGAAAAAACAATAAAATAAGACCATTGTCGGTGAGTTCATGAATTTTTGTTAGACTGGCAAGCAAAGCAAAGGTTGTCACTTTTTTACACCAACTACTTTCTTTCTCTCTCTTCTCTCTTTCTCTCTCTCTGCAACCAAAGCTTATCCCACCCCACTTCTTACCTCTGCCATATCTTATAGGCAAGAGAAGAGAGAGACAGAGAAACAAACAACAAACACCACCCCATCAGGGAGAGAGCAAAGAAGTTCAGAGACACACATATAGAAACAGATAAGCATCATCAGAGAGAGTTCAAAGACTTCAGTAACACACATAGAGAGAGATATAATAGAGGGGGAAAAAAAAGGAAGGAAAGAAAGAAAGGAACAAAGGGAAGTAGTGATGATGAACGGTGGTGGTGAAGCATATGGTGCCATTGAGACACAGTACATAAGGAGGCACCATAAGCATGAGCCTAGGGACAGCCAGTGCACTTCTGCACTTGTCAAACACATAAGAGCTCCTGTTCATCTTGTGAGTTTTCTTTGGTTACTTATTATTACCCTTTTTAGATCAATATATTGGTATCAATCTCGGTTTTTTTTTTTTTGGATTCTGAATTGGGTTTGATTTGTTTTGTAGATTTTTTTTATGTTTTTTTGGTTTCTTTGAAGATCTGAGCTATGTGATTTTTTCTGGGGTGGTTTTTTTGGGCTTCAAATGCTATTTACTCATTTGGGTATTTGAGTTATGGCATTTCCTTTTATGTGTTTCACTTTGTTTTTGCTTTTTTGTGAATTTGGTTGTGTTAAGGGTGCTGTAAAAAATGGATTTTTTTCAGTTCATGAGATGCAAGTTTTGATTGGTTTGTGGTTGTGAAATCGCTTATGGAGAAGGGTAGTGTCCATTTTTTGTCAGGGGATTTTATTGGAACTTCGGTGTCACATCCAATTCCTCAAGTTTTAAGACTGGATTTGGATGCGGATATTAAGAGCTCTTCACTAATTTGAGTTTCACATCTTTGTTTAGCTCTTTAACTTATTGTTCCCCTGCAGATTTTTTTTTTTTTTTTCAGTAAACAAAATATTCTTAATTTTTACATAAATTTCTTCCACTTTTATTCTCTGTAGGGGACACAATAGAGGTTCAGTGTCATGAAATCGAAGAAATAAGCTTATTTGATGGCATGGTTCATTAGTTTGTGAATTGTGTGGTTATAGAGATTTTTAAAAAAAAAAGGATTGATATTTGATTGATCTGATTTGTTTGTTTAATTTCTCTCTTTCAGGTGTGGTCTCTGGTCAGAAGATTTGATCAACCTCAGAAGTATAAACCATTTGTTAGCAGGTGTATCATGCAAGGGGACCTTGGCATTGGTAGTGTTAGAGAAGTGAATGTTAAATCTGGTCTTCCAGCTACAACCAGTACTGAGAGGTTGGAACAACTTGATGATGAGGAGCACATTCTTGGCATCAGGATTGTTGGAGGTGACCATAGGCTGAGGGTATGATGCCTTGTCTCTTCCCTATTAGATTCAATCTGATAACCAAATATTGGTAGCTTCTTCTATGGGGTCATGTTGGACATACATTGTGAGTATTGAGTTGAGTTATTGATTGAGAACATTCTGCCCTCTTCAAACAGAAATTGAGTAGTCTAATAACTGCTTTCCAGTAATCTGGAATTTGTTTTGAGCAATAGCCTAATAGGTATAATGATGATGTGAAGAAATGTTATACACTGACCAAATTATCATTTGCTTTTGTTGTTCAATTGGTACAACTATGGGATCTTACATCTTTGTTTTTATGATCATGTCTGACTTTTCTGTTTTTAGAAGGGAAAAAAAAATATGGTCTTTGACCTGCCTCTCCTATCATCTTATATAGGGTATGTATTGAAAGGATTTGGATTTCGGAGGCTTCTATTTGTCAGCGGTATTTATACTGCTGGGTTTGTAGTATGTATTGTATTTCTAACCTTAGTTTGTTTGTTAATTAACTTGATTTACAATATGTTTTACCTCTTTTTTTCAACTTATTATAATTGTCCCCCTCATTTGCTGACATTTGTGTTCATAGTTCTATGGTTTCATCCTCAATTTCTTAACTATGAATGCATTTAACATGTTGCACTGAACAGAGATGAAGTAGTTGGTTGAAACTTGGAATGATTATTGTTATAGAAAAAGGTTTGGAATATTACTTTTAGTTACACTAGCAAATGTTCCCATGTTTACTAACTTTACTATGCTGATGCTGTAGAAGAAGTACTCTTCAGTTCACAAATTACAATGCATGGATATTTGTTCAAATTATCATGATATGCGTTTAGTATAGGCTTTGTATCTACTAGCTCTATTATCATGTTAATAATTTTATGTGGAATATGCAGAACTATTCTTCCATAATCACAGTTCATCCAGAGGTCATTGAAGGAAGACCTGGTACAATGGTGATTGAATCATTTGTGGTGGATGTGCCTGATGGGAACACCAGGGATGAGACTTGCTACTTCGTGGAGGCTTTGATCAGGTGCAACCTAAGCTCTTTGGCTGATGTCTCGGAGAGGATGGCTGTGCAGGGTTGGACCGATCCAATCAACCATTAAGTACCTCTAGGATGGAACAAAGTTGGGGTTCATATGATAAGACGAATCTGTGGCCTTTTCTGATCTCAGTTCAGTTGTGGAAGATTGGTTGGAGTTTTTCCTCCCATTTTCCCAAGAAGTTTTGGATGTTTTTTCTTCTATATCACGGATACCGCTCCCCTACCATCCCCTCCTGAATTTTTTAGCTGTGTATTCCTCTATTGAACAGCTAAGTTTCTGTTCTTCAGGTTTTGCAAGATTAGATATCCTGGGCTTCATGAGCACAAGGGGATGGTAAGTGGGAAAGCTGCTTTTCTCTGCTGTATTCTTCAAGGGTTTTGTGGATGATGGTGTGTTACTAAAGTTATTTGTAAATATTTTTGTTTGGGGGAAGGAAAAAAAGAAGACAGTTTCTGCAGTCTTTCAAGGTTCATGGTTTATGTTTATTAGCAACTGGGAATATTTAGTGAATTCTACTTTGTTACTTTGGTATAACTAGTGTAGTTTTTGTTAGCTACCTATTCCACATTTCCTTGTTTAGGACTATGAGCCGATTGGTTAATAGTGCTTATGACTTTCTTTCAACTCTTTGGGAGTCAGAAGTTACATTTGTCATTTTTGGCTATAGAGTTTATGACTTCTCAAGATGTCATTATTAATACTTTTGAAAAGTTAGAATATGGAAAATTTTAAGTACTTTTCAAAACACTCATAATAAATACTAGGTATTTAAATACAAAATAAGTTATTTGTGAGTCATTTTTACATAAGTTAAATAAGTCATTTATCAAAACTGGTCCTATATCTAGAATAGTCAATCAAATTAACCATAGGGTATATTTGGTTTATAGATGCAAATTATGGTTTATTCCAATTGAAAAGTAACTTTTTCATTAAAAAGTATGTTAAATTGTAACTCAAAACAATATGATTAAATGAACTGAAATCCTATGCTCACCTTGCATTAGTCAAAAACTATGGTTTGGGGTGTGCATGGTAACCAGTTGAGGAGAAGGACATTTAACCCATGTACCAAAGAATAAAAAAAGGGACATTCAACCCATACAACTCTTACAAGTGAGGGTGATAGGAACTAGAATCCAAGCATGCCTAAATTGTAAGGGGAAATCAGCCATGCACAAAAAGGATTACCTTAAGGGATAGATATTGTACATTTTTGTTAAAAGTTAGATGCATGAAGATTAAGGGATAGATAAGGGAATTCATATATGCATTGGTAGTTTGTTACAATTGTTAATGCATAGGACCTTTATATCTATGCTGATTATACATGATTAAATTGCACATCAATTAGTGCGTTATAAAAAAGGATTACTTGGCTATTACAAGTGAATAAGTGATTAATTTAGTGGTGGAAATTAAAACTGTTATCCGTGTACTCAACAATAGCACTCAATTTGCAGTTGCCACGTATGTGCCACTAGCTAACTTTGAGTGTGAGTCTGAATAAGTTGTAGGCGTGTATCTTATTTCCAAGTGCACGCTAATACGATAGTGTATATAACATTGAGCTCATAACGAAGATCCTGAAGAGGATGTGAAAAGAAAAAAAAAAATGATGACACAATCATAGACAGCAATGTTACAACTATAACAACAATCTAGATTCAAAATATCTGTTTCTTCTTCAATCTAGATTTAGAATATCTTACTGGTTTTGTAAGTTCCATAAGGCTTTTATGTGAATAAAATTCTCGTTCGCGTAAATTATTATTTTTTTTGTTCTGTCAAATGGGATTAGTTACATGATCAAAAGATGTTATTACATTTTTATCATAAACCATATATATTATACATTGTAGATACCAATGGGTGTGTGTATATATATAAAAGCCAAAAAAAAAAAAAAAAATCAACTTAAAGTCTTAAAAATGGGATGCAACAATTCCAGGCTCTATGGTTGGTATGAATAACAACATAGCTCTGAATCACAAAATTTTGGTCAATCTTTTTCTTTGACACTGAAAAGGAATCAAATTTTTTAATAAAAAAAAATAAGAGAAACATGATTACAATTTCCTGTAGTTTAACAGATACATGGCTACTAAAGGAAATGCACTGAATTATGGTTACAAAAATCTATACCTACGAATGTGAATAATAGTCGCGTCTCATTTTATCTCATAATTTCCATACCAATAATTGTGAAATAGAACAATTGCATACACAAAAGACTCAAACCCACTGTGGCAAGGTGCGAATTCACGATGAAGATAACCAGTCACTATGGTTGTGGCAGTTGGATTGGAATTCAAGATGTTTTTTCAGTTACAGTCGACAATATTTCCATCCTTGGCAAGTCTTTTTCTATAGGCAAGACCCAGAGTGACGTTCACGGTAGTAGACAGAGAAAGAAAGGAGAACCACAAGAAAAATAATAAACAAATAGGGTTTCTAAAAATTTACACACACACACACATGTTGTATATATATATATATATATATATATAGATGATGACAATTAAGTAATTTCACACATAGTGTGTACTCGCGAATATGGGGATAGTGATCCCTACCTACACTCCATTTAACAATCGGGGCTTTTGAGTCCCCATCCCTACTACCCATGGATGGAAATCTTTCCCCTCATATTTGTCTCGTCATAGGTATTATCCATAGGTACCTATGGGGGTAGATATTATTGACATCCCTAGTCATCATTGTTAGCTCCAAAACTTTACTGAGACAAGCAAGGTTTTGATGACAAACAATTTCAGTTGATAAAAGTTTCTCTTACCTGCAAAAGTTTTTATCTCATGTTTTGAAACAACCAAAAACTTTCTAACAACATAACACTTGCTAAGTATTCTTTCTCATCCATCAAAAAGGTAGTTTCTAATTAAGAAACTTGGTTCTCAAAGCACTTGAATACTTTGAGTAGAGAGTTTTTGTTATAAGAAAGAAGTAAGGTTCTGAACAAAATCATTCTCAAATTAAAATGTCTTCAGAAACCAAAGCTATATTGCGTTTTCCTTTGAGAATGTGTTTCAAGTCCTTGCTTAACATGAGACATGAAACCCGGGTATAAGAAACCTATGAGAAACCAAGTGTCATCTTTATAAAGGTGATCATTGTGTAACAAACAACTTCAAGGATCATGGTTTCAAAGGATCAAAGCTCTATAAGTCGAAGAACTCTAAAGATTACTTTGGAAAGATTAAATTAGCTCTAGAAACTATATCCAACAAGAACACACTAAGTTTAGAAACATACTTCTCAGTTCGGTTATGAAGGTTCTGAATAACACGAGAAAGATGTTTTTCCAACATTATGGGACAAAACAATAGTTACCAATGCACACTGACACAGAAGCTGATATCGCTGCCACTTGTTAGTATCAAAAGACATTGAAGAAACAAATGTCATTTTCACAGTAAACTATGTGTCTAAACGGATAAATCATTTCAAATTCGTGGCCAGATCTATATAAATGATGCATTTCAAAAGGAGAACAATTGTTGAATATAAAAGAAATCTCTTTTGAAGAAAAAAAAATTTGTTTTCCCTTCAACTTTCTAAAGTTTCTTGAAACTTAAGTTTCTCCAAAAAACCTTCTTACAATATTAAGATCTTAGAAGCCTATTATCTCTTTGAGAGTTTTTATTTTTGTAAGTATATGATGCTTGAGGTCCATGTGTCCCTAGATAATTCTAGTATGGCCTTAGGTTCCTCTGGGAGCTACCCCTCCTATCGGAAAGGCCCTAGATACATGAAAAACCTCAAAAGTATAAAAGCTACATTCTTATGACTGTTGTAATGGTCACAGACTGCTATAGTGGTGATTGGTGCATCAACACCATTTTTGGTCCAAGAGTGACTGTTATAATGGTCAGTTGGTGTGGCCCTGGTGGTGTTAGTTTGTCGACCACTATAGTGGTATGAACGGTATCAAAACATGTCCAAAATGACATAGCTTCCTGTCACTATAAGAAATAAGCGAGCTACCAGCGAATTTTACCGACGGATTTTTTCCATCGGTAATACCGACGGAATCATCGACAGAAAACATAAATTTTAGAATTTGTGGATTTCAGTTATTATCGATAAATCCGTCGGTAATGTTCGCGCCAACTTTAGGTGATCTGGCGCCCGATCCGTCGGTAACATTAACGAATTATTTTTTAAACAAAAAATACCATTATCGATGGATTTTTCCGTCGGTAACATTATGAATTATTTTTTAAATTTTAAAATAACAATTACCGATGGATTTTGAATCCGTTGGTAAAATTTAGGAATTTTTCCGAAATTTAAAAATGACTATTACCGAAGGATTTTTCCGTTGGTAATGACTGATGAAATTTCTGTTCTAGCGCACTTTTTCAGAATTACCGATGGATTTGAATCCGTCGGTAAATCTTTTATACACCCAAGCTGTACCTCATTGAAGATAACTCCTTTCTTTCTCATCTACTCACTTTCTCTCTGATCCGCCGACCCAATTGACCGCCCACCCCCGTCGACCGCTCGTCGCTTGCCGCTCGACGCCCACGGCTTAACGCCCATCGCTTTGCCAGACGCCGACGTCGGTGTCTACCGCACGCCGACGTCCGCTCTCCGCCCTACATTTCTCCGCCGATCTCCGCTCGCACTCTGACGCCGGTCTTCCCCCACACCCAGACGTCGGTGTTCTCCCTCTCCCACGTGCGCCGGCCTCCATCGTCTGCGTGACGGACCAGATGCGAATGACCCTGCGCGACCACCAGCCTCCATGCGTGAACAGCCCCTGCGCCACCGCTAGCCGCCTCGCGAACAGCCCCTCCGCAACCGCGAACAGCCCACTCCACCCAACCGCGAACAGCCCCTCTAGCTCCGTGCGTAACCCACCGCCAGTAACCCACCGCCCGCCAGCCCCGTGCGTCTCACCAGCTAGCCATGCCAGAGAATGTGAGCTCCCCTCTCCTCCGCGAGTTCTCTGCTTTTTATTTTTCTTACATTACTGAACTGGGTTCTTTTACTTGTTGTTATTTTTGTTTAGTGTGATTTTTTTCTTGTTAATTTGGATTGCATGGACATGTTGAGAGGGTTTGGTTTGATTTTTTGATTGCAAATTGCAATAGTTGAGGCTAAAAATCATGAAATTTTCTTAAAAGCGGTCAAAACACCTTTAAATGGCTTTTTTTGAGCCCAGAAGCACCGCCAACCGGCTACGCCAATTGCCACGATGACGTTCTCGTCTGGGGCTTTCCGTTGATATGCATTAATAGTCATTCTGATAGCCAGATCAAAAGTTATGCCTATTTGAAGTTTTGCCGACAAATAGAGTCCTTATCAATTTCAGTTTCAGTTTCTGAGATTTCAACTTGTTTCACTTCTGTCTTGTGGAGAAATGGAAATGAAATTGTTATATGGCGCCTTAGATTCTCTGGCTTGTGGTGATCAAAATAGCTAGTCTTTAGTAGAATGATAGGGATGGTAGTTATTAAATTAGCTGGTCTTTGAACTGAAATCTGGTTGTTAATCCCTCACATGTTTCTTATGTTATTTGTCCTGACATGTTAATTAGCTGTTCCACCCAACTCATTGATGGCAACGACAACTCTTAGTGTTTTTTAGGATGTTCATTTGCATATCGATCCATCCCGAGATGTTGAAAGCACATGCATTATATATAGATATGTGTGTGTGTGGTGGTACAAAACTTAAATATTTTTATCTCAATATGCTTTTATATACAAATATATATAATCTCCTCCCTTATGCCCATACTCTTGGGTGCTTGTATTGTAGTCTTATTAATTATGGAAATGCAGCATAATTTCTTTGTGTACTTTTCTTTCCCCTTTGAATATGACCTTGGTTAAGTTTTGATTTGTTGATTATAACTTGTGGGTGCTACTAGTACTACTGCAACTCTTGGGTGCTACCAAGTGCTTCACTTTTTTTCATTTTGACAAGGATGAGATTGTTCACTTTTGCGGCTAGAATGCTACTTGGCTTCTTATGTGCACTAAGACCAATGGGCCCATACAGTTGCTTTGTTTATATTTATGTTTCCTCATGCAGGATGACTCTGGTATTAAATGAACTGAAAGGCACATAAACTGATTTGTTATTTTTATTCTATATAAAGAAAACTAAAAGGACATATTATTGGATGATTGTATATTGCCCAAAGTTTGAAACTGATAGAACCTTGATCTAACATGACACTGAGTAGCAAAATATTTTTTGTATTGTTTAAACATGCACTAATCTTAGCTCTACATGTTTTAGCAACCACCCAAATAGAACATATTTGTCAAGAAATCTAACTGTACTTCTAAGCTATGGAGGAGTGTCAAATGGATTCTTCATGGATGTACTTCAGAGTAATTTAGAAGAAGCTGACCAAGTCTTCTCCAATAAGCGTGCTGCACTCCGAGGTAGTTCATACAAATTTCTAGCTACTAATACTTCTTTTGCTGTATTTATTTGAGAATTTATTTCACAATTTGATTGATGTACTAATTAAAATGTGTACAAATCCACCTAAATGATGTTTTTATATTGTCATTTACATACAGCTTCTGTCAACCATGGTGAGATGGATGACTTGTAATACCTGGGGTACACGTGTCAGAAGACGAGTTTTGCATGACCTCAAGGTCCCCTGGGACCCACTGCTGTTGCCGGGTCTAGGTTTTTGCTAAGTCTGGAGCCCTACACCTCCTTGGAGGGCTATATGTTAGAGCCACAATCTTGGGATCAAAAGTCCCGGTAGGTGTTCCCCAGAGAAAAACAAGTTGAAGAGTGATTTTTAAGGAATTTTTGAAAGCCTCTAGATATTTCATTTTTAGCCCCCAAATTTAGAAAATCGCCGGAATTCTGGAATATGAACTAGAACTAAGAAATGAGATTTTGATTGGTTGGAGTTTTGAATTTTTAGATATTTTATTTGAATCCAAATGGGGAGTATTTTCTTATTTACATTTATGTTTTAAAGTTAATAAGAAGTAAAGTAAATGATTTAACTTAGAATAAAGATATGGAAATAGGTGAGTGAATATAGAGGTGAGATTATGCCATGACAGCAAATTCTGCAAAAATTGGGTTTTATTGTCACCGCTATAGCGGCCCAAGACCGCTATTCCGGTCGTAAGTGAGGCGCCAGTGATCGGGATGACTTATGACCGCTATAGCGGTCATACAGCTATAGCGGTCCCCCGATACCCAAAATATCGTAAACGACGTAGCATCATCTAATGAACCCCTTACCCCTTTTAAACCCTCCCCAACTCGTGAAAACACCTCCAAGTCTGAAACCCTCACCCCCAAACTCCTTCTCTCACATTTTCTCTCAACCCCATTCAAATCCATCTCTTCTCAAGCTTCAAGGTATGTGTTGGTTAATGGGTTTTGGTCTGTTTTCTTCCATTCTTTCATATTCTTAGTATGGGTCTTTAGTTTCTCTCAATGTTGTCAAGTGGGGGGTGCTCCAGTTTGTTAGAGCTAAATGAGAGTTATGTAGAAGTTGATAGATTTTAATATTGAGTTTTATGATTATTATAGTCGACGTTGGTGCCCTCCCTGCTCCCCGGAGCTCAGTTGGTATTGACGTCAACTCTCCCTCCCCTCCAGGTGAGTGGGTTTGACCTCATTGTCTTAGTTTCCCCATTATAGATATATTTCTTGCATAATGATTGGCAAATATGGAATTTGAGATGAGATAAAATATATATATTATGAATTTTACATGCTTACGTCAAGCTAGAAAATTATGGTTTATTATGATAGCATAAAAGAATGAGTTTTACAAAACCATGGGACCATGATTGATATGCTGTGTGTTATGAAAATGCTTTATTTGCCAATGAAATGATTTTTGGAATAATTCATGTTTTAGTAAGTTGCAAATTATGCAAGAGTATATGATTTAATAGTTCTTATTTTATTAGATATATTTTAAGAGTTTATGATATGCTATTGATTCAAGCCTTGAGATTTATATATATGATTTTTTAGAGTATTCAATTGACGTATGTATATATATTGGAAGAATGTTCGAAAGAGCATGATTCAATTTGATGAATAGAAATGTATATTTTGGTTTTAGAGGTTTTGTGATTATGAACTCTTTTATTTTGAAGTATAATAATAAAGTTATTAAGTTATGAAAATATGTTAGTTAAGAAATGGATTTAAAACTTCAGTTTCATGGTACCAAGAGGTACAGAATTCAGTATGATTGTTAGCAACTGCCAGATACATATTCTGTGGGCTTGAAATCGAAATGCCTACAAGTGGTGAACCCTTGGGCTCGATTTTTATGGCCACAGTTATGCTAAAGTCAGATTGTTAGAGTTATATGAGTTCAGAACTCTTAGAGTACTAAGAACTTAGGGGCTCTGCTTCGCAAGGGACAGAGTACCCACTCTTCAACTGTAGTTTTCCTTTTGTCAAACTAGTTTAGCCGGTAGAGATAAGGAAACAGACAGTTAGTTAACGGCTGTGAAGAGATCGTTAACCTTGGTACCAAGTTGTCCGTTAGAGGATAGTTTTGCCCCCAGCAGTTACAGAAAACGGGACCTAGTTAGGTGCCCACAGTTTGTCTGAGAGGGACTATTACAGATTCAGCAGGAGCTCTGATTCGCCAGGGACAGAGTCTCACTTCATAGTTTAAAATTTTATAGCTTTTATTGTTATAATATATTTATTATATTCAGCATACTGTTTCCTGACGCTCTGCCGCACCCTCAGTTAAAATGATTTCATGCTTGATTTTGAGTTAGAAATGTTTATTTATAAATACATGGAATGAAAAGTGTTTTCCTAGAGCTAGCTATGTATTTAAATATGAAAGGAATCATTATTGCTGCATGTATATTATATTATGTATATTCTTGGTTGTCCCATGTGGGTGATGAGTGAGAGCTCACTCACTGAGTCCGTTGACTCACCCCTCTCCCTTCCTCTCATAGTTGCAGGTACAGACGTCGTTCAGCCACCGGCCCAGTAGCTGCAGTTATACCTTGGTGAGCTTTGCATTGTTGTAAGGCTTAGTTTAGGATTTATGTTAGTTTAGAGTGCTCCAGTAGTTTTGCAAGCAGGATCCAAGCCACGCATGTATTTTGAGATGTTATTGATAATTTAAGAGATTATGTATTTTCCCTATAATGCTTTAGAGCTCTATAATGTATTTTGAAATATGGGCTATGGTTAGAGATTTATATGAAAGCTAATGAGAATGAGTTTATGATTCAGTCTTCAAATCTTAGATTTTAAAGCATGAAAAAAAAAATGTATTAGATTTATATATATGAATATTTCAGTTTTTAGGGATTTGACTATTATATTTTAATTAGAGAAAATGATATAGATTTGTAAGAAAAATTTCGTTTTAAGTATGATATTATACTATTTTATGCATTTAGAAAGATACGTCACCTAAAAGGCTTGCGTGGGGATGAGATTCCTCACGTGCCGGTCACGCTCCCAAATTGGGTCGTGACATGACTACACTATGGCAAGAATGATTTTATGTGGGATTCCTCTTGATGACTGCACTATGGATGACTACAGTATCATTTGTCCATACTTGCAAGAAAGGAAAAGAAGAGGCTTAGAGGAGGAAAACTGTATGTGTCCGATTCTTTCTATTTGATATGGGGACTGTTGATCCAACGGGATTACTTGAAAGGAATCAAGTTTGTATTTGATCCAAGGGGGGGTTCAATGTGCCTTTAGTTTGGTGGATATTATATGTTGACCTTTTTATTTTTATGTTTGTGCACTATCTAACATTTTTATCTATTTTATATTTTGAACTTAAGCTTTTATTATTTATTAGGAATTTTTTTTTATCATTTTTCATTATTAAATATATTTTGGTAATTATTTGTAAAAAACGATCAGATAACACACAAATTATAGAGTAATTATTTAAAAAAAGTATAATAATTACCGATGGATTTTTCCGTCGGTAAAATAAAAAAACATCTTTCTAAACGATTACTGACGGATTTTTTCGTCGCTAATATAAATTAAAATAATTAATAAAATTTAAAAATTAAACTTTCTGACGGAAAAATCCGTCGATAATAAAATTAAAAAATAAATTAGTTACCAACGGATTTTTCCGTCGGTAAAAATCGAGTTTTAAAAAATTAGAAATTAAATTGATAAGTTACCGACGGATTCCGTCGGTAATGTTAAAAAAAATCCGTCGGTAAGTTTTAAAATTGATGAATTTTTCTGACGAAATGCTTGATCGCGTTACCGATGGATTTTTCTTTGAAAATCCGTCGGTAATTCCGTCGATAAAAATTTTTGACGAATTTTTTCCGTCGATAATGATTTCCGACTACGTTATTACCGGTGGTCAAAATCCGTCGGAAATAAAATTTTCCGTCGGTAATGGTCAAAATCTGTTGGTAACAACGCTTTTTCTAGTAGTGTGTAGTGACCCCCCAACACTATAAAACATGCCGACGCATTTTAAGGTTGTGTACTCTCTTAATGTTCATAAGATTGATCTAGTGTGGCTATAGTTTGATTACTTCCATGGCAAATATCGGTATATCATTCCCATTCCCAGAAGCTTAGTTGGTCTTGGCACCCCTTTCCCGACCTTTCTGGATGAGTAGATTTAAGCTCATGAATTTAATTTTGGCCATTATAAGTAATTTCCATACGACGTTTGTACCTTTCATGGATTTAGAAATTCAATTGCTATTGACATGCTTTTCGAACTATACCAAACAAGAGAAAATTATGATTTTTTAGCCTTCCATGAAAATGCATAACTTTTAGAAAATACATGAGACCATTGTTGATGCTTTTGCTATTTATGTTATCATGTCTTTTAGCTGTTTTTAGTAAGTTAGGAAAAGCGAGTATTTATTTCAAAAAATCATATGTGAATTGTAGAAGAGATAGAAAGCACTAAGTTGAGATTTTAGCATGTTGACTGTGAGTGATGTTTTGGGTAGGAATTAGAGAAAGATATAATTGCGAGTTAACGATAGTGAATTGGTTAACCTTGGAATACCTTGACTCGTATAAGGGGCAAATACTTTTTACTTAGATTAGTCTCGAGAGATGCGGTTAATTAAAAATCTTAATTAGGCTCTCTTATTCGCAAGAGATTGAGCATCGCCTCATGATTATCTAGCAATATGTCTTCGTTTAATTCCCAAGAAAAGCATTTATGTTTCTCATACTTTATATGAAATTCATGTTATCACTATTATTATTATGTATTATGAATAGAAAGGATATTGCTACATTACTATTATGTACCTCCAACCACCCTCAATTACTTGAATACAATGGCAAGTTCGTGGGAACCGTCGTAGAATAATTGCAGTATAGTGGAGGTTATTGCAGCAATCCTAGGTCACAGCAAACAAGGTAAACACCCTTTTCGGTGTAGTGGAACAAGTGGTGTCTCTTGGACATGTAGTGTCTAAGGATAACATCTGGTGGAGCTAAAGAAGGTTGAGGCCATACAGCATTGGCCAAGGGTTTCTACGATTTGCAATTTCTTGGGCTTAGTAGGATATTATAGGAGGTTTGTTATGGACTTCTCTAAGATAACAACACCATTCACCAGGTTAATCCAAAAGAAGGTTAGGTTCTTATGGATAATTGAGTGTGAGGAGAGTTTCCAAAAACTAAAGACTTGTTTGACCATTGTGCTAGTACTGGTGTCACCTTCAGGGACAGGTGCTTTCTCAGTATACTGTGATGTTTCAAGAGTTGAGCTCGATTGTGTCGTTATGGAACATGATCGAGTTGTAACTTATGCCTCATGGCAACTCAAGAATCATGGACAGAATTACCATAGTTACTAGCTTTGACTGCATTTCTATCCTCAAATTAGCAAGATCTAGGATAGAAGACAAAAGGGCAGAGATTCTACTTAAGTTAACTTGATGTATTGCACTCAATGTTTTAGTCATAGATTCACTTAAAGAAATTTTTCAAAAAAACAAAAAAAATCGTCCTTCGCTAGTTCTTTTTTTGGCAACCAACCCTATAACAATCATATTTGAGGAAAATGTCTTCAAAGTTTAATGAAAATCCTTCATGACTCAATTGGAGAAAGGAATGACTGGACACCAAAAACAATGAAAAGAATTCCACTTGAGAGTGCAACCTACAAAGCATAAAGGAAAACATTTAGTGAGATACATGAATAGCTTAATATACAATATCAAACATCTTGCAAAGAATTATACTATATAACCCAAAAGCACACTATCATTTGTTGTTTTAATTGAAATTTTTGTTCATGTGTTGTATCCATATCGATTTTTTAGCAAACCTTGCATTAATAGTAATAGTTAGATTTTCGTATGATAAACCCCAATTTATTTCCTTCAATAGCTTTTTTTTACTTTGAAACAAAATTTAAAGTAGTTATTTACACAAAAATATAGCATGTTTGAAAAAAAAAAAGAAAAAGAAGATAAAAGATGGCAAGAGGAAAAATAGAAATAGATCTGCAAAATGTTCAATGTAAACCAGGTATATGTAAAGCCAAATTTACAGCCATGATTTCAACATACAACTACAGAAAAAAAAAAAAAAGAATAAGAATTATTACTATTTTTTCAGATATCCGGGATGCTAAACTTTTTCCTCCAACTACAGCAGCAATAGTGCATAATGCTTGTCCTCTGTAATGAACAATAAAGAATTAGAGTCATCTAAGAATTCACAACACCTTAGATATGTGACACATCATAAGTACACATTTATTCCTCTAGGTTATTAACATGTTGCGTTTATAAAGTATGGAATATGGATACACACTCGATAAGTGCATAATTCCAACAAAAATATTAATAATATCAATAGCAGAAATAAAAATAGAATAGATTAGTAGAAAATTAACTTAATACTTACAAAATCCCTCCAAGAACTACACCAATTGCATTCTCATCTGCAGCCAGGCCAATGGTAGCTAGCTGAAACATAACAAAGTTTTGCTTAATAAAGTTTCAGAGTTGTCTCAATTGAGGAACATAGAAATGACATATCTTCTCTAACTAATAACTTACCTGGCTCCTATCACCCCATTCACCAAAAAAAGTGATAGAAAAGGCCTGTAAAGTGGATATGATGAAGTGGTCAAATTTTTTATAGCTTAGTAGTTGATTGATAACTCCATAATATTAATGCATTACCTTTAGAAAGATGGGGGAGAAAAATTGAGCGAAAAATGGTCGTTCATGCTTTTTCAAATCATCATCAGCCTGAAAATTAAAACATCAAATTTATATATTCAATCTCTAAGCATATTACATTGTGCATATTCAAAAATTTAATAAAAACACGTTGCAAATTTTCTTTTTATAGCTCATGTACGCAACACACAAATTCAATGTAGATATTATATTCAGAAGAGCTAACAAAGTGCTTTTTCCACTAGGACCTACAAAAACATTATAGACAAAGTGTTTGTCTTGTTGACGATTCCTTCATGAGTAACAAAATCAACGATGAGAGATCAACTACTACTCCTACAGTATGTTTCTTACTCGATGTTAATATTTCTCAAGCAACTATTATGTAATTTAGTTGTCAAGACTCTCTCACTCATTGCTACACGCATATAGTAGTTGCTAGGCTTTTCCCAAGGGTATATTAAATCCTAACGACTATACAATCATAAAAGTTGAACAATATTGTTTCTTGAAATGTGTGTGCGTGTATGTGTGTGTTGAACATATAACATGATCATGGATGGTTGTAAGGTTCATATTAAGGGTAGAAATATGATGAAGGGAACATACTTTTTTTTTTCTTGTTAGAAAGAGGCATTTTATTAGATCGCTGAAAAAAGTTACAATGTTTCACCTTGTTGTTATCTTTTGTAGCTTCGCTATTAGCCTTCCGGTCCACATCCTAGTCACAATAAAAATAAAATAAAAGTAAAAAAGAATAAAATGAATGAAATTTGATAGAAGGGAGAAACCAAACCAATTTTGCTTCAACTTCAGCCAATTCATCGTCATCCCTGTATATATGCAGTACAATAAATCTATTTAGATGAAAACTTGTGTTTATTAAAGAATAATCAAAAAGTGAATTGAGAGATAATAAATTAAATCATTACCCATCTTCAAAGATTGCATCTTTCAAGGATAAAAGACCGAACACAAAGAATAACAATGTTGAAATGTGATGAGTCCATTTAGGAGAGACCTGTATAATTTAATTAACATTTCTATCAAAAGTAAAAAAGAGAAAAAAGGAAGAAAGATATAGCTAAACAAATATTTGGAAAAACAATATAACACAAGTCATTATTACTTAGCATGATTATATAACATTAACAATCGGAACATATACTGTTTAATGTAAGGGTGACACCTCTTAGAGTTTGGCATCACCTTAAAAGTATATATGTTGAAGAATTTAAATTTTCATATTCTATAGGTCTTATGATTCTCATCCTTGACATTGTGACCGTGTTTGATCCTTGAGAATTTTTAACAATCAATGCACGATAATGAGAATTGTGAAGCTTCACTAGCAAAAAATAACACACCAGATTTGGAGCAGCCCAGCCGACACCAGCAGAAAGAATGGTCATCACCTATAATTATCGATTTTTTTTTCACGGAGTGTCAGAAATTACAAATAAAACAAAAATCAAAAAGTAAAAATGAAAAAGCAAAACTAATTCTTACAATCAAAGAGCATAGGCATCCTGATAAGACAAGCCCTCGAGGGTTTCGCATAGCTAGTATCTGCAAATAACTAACTTGATGTTAAATACCAGTAAAAATGATTAGATTATTATTCTAAAGATCTTACCAATAAAAAGAAAAAAAAGCTAACATCATTGCAATCGCAAGCATTTCTATCAAGACAAACTATAAATTTTCATAATTTTATTTTTAATATTTGTTATTTTATTTCCTTAATTTGTAATATTTTGATTTGATGTTATCTTTTTTTATTTATTTGTAAATATTATATTTGCTTAACTTTTGGATAAATTTTATATGGTTTTAAGTTCTTCAAATTGCATAATTAATTTTTTAGTAACCGTTTTAGGACGAATATATTAGGCAAATTGTGGGATTTAGTTTCTATCATTCTCTTTACATAAACAAACTCTTGAATATAACTCTGTTTTGGTAGATTGGTTTAAAACTTTTGTCACAAAAAAAAAGAGATTTTTTCAATGATTTTTCTTAATAAAACTTGACGTGACTCCATGAAAGATATTTTTAAATAATTTCCGTTGCCCTATTGCGATGCCAATCGCGATGTACTTACTGCCCCTGAACACCACCATGCAAGCTTAAAATTTCCGGTGGTAGTTTCATTTGTATATAAAATAGGAATTTTAAGTATTGATATTCAAGAGAAAAATACAAATAGCTTTTGGCAATAGTAGGTAGATAAAGACTTTGTATCTCTCTCTCTTGAATGTCTCTTCTTAAAATATGTTTGTTAGTTTAAATTTTAAAGAAAAATACTTGTAGTATAGAATATTAAAATCTGACACTATAAATTTATCCCTCCTCGTCCTTTCCTTCAAAAATCATAACTCATAAACATACTCTTAACCCCACCTTTTAAATTTCAGATTGTCAGCCAAATTTTTTCAAGAAATGAACAAAAAACGCTGAAAAGATCAAATAAACTGAAGAATAAGAAAAAAGAAACAAAGACAATATTTCTTGTGGTATATATATATATATATATATATAGAGAGAGAGAGAGAGAGAGAAGGACTAACTGCAGCTGCAAAAAAAGTATTATCGCCAATCTCAGAAAGCACGGTCATGGCAAGAGACTTGGAAAAACCCTGATCAAGGCAATAAATATAGTGTTGAGAATTGAAGTTGAAATAGAAGAACCATATCCAAAACTAAAAAGGAGTAGGAAAAAAAAAAGTGAAAGGTGGAAAGTACCTGAACTATTGGACCCATAATGAGTGAATGAAGAATAGGAAGGAACACGAAGAGGGGCTACAGGAATAGAGAGTGTGTTTAGAACCAGAGGTTTTCTTTATGTGTGCTTCTCTACCCTGGTATTCTGAACTGTCTTATTAGCCGCTCATTTTCACTTCCACCACTCTAATTCAACATTGAACAGTGAATAGTAGTACGTAATACCTGACTTAGTTATGCCTACTATAACTATTATTTCATTATTTTTTGTCACAACTTGTTCCATGTCCCAGGGGAGTAACATCTGTCTCAGTTGTTTTTTCAGTTAATACTATTGTAACACACAAAATATGTTATTGAAATACCTATTTTATAATTATTAAATTTGATGAATATTAAAAATTAGTAGGGATCCCTATTATATTTAATAATAATAAAGTTATGTCCCATTACATACCCATTTTCTATGTATTAAAATAATATTTTGATTTTATTTTTTTTAAACATAGTATCTGCCTTAGTTATGCCTACTATAACTGTTATTACTTTATTTTTCCTGACCACCTGGTCGATTTCCCGGGGAAATTATTAATTATGTATATTACCTGTCTTGCCTGCCACTCGATTGAATTCCCTCAAGATATATTTTAATAAAGGTGACAGTATAGTATACATTATTTTTTCTTTGATAAGTAGTTACTTTATTAATAAACACTAGTTACTTTATTAAAACCATTAGCTTACAGCATCCGGGATATCAGTTACAAATAATTGGAGTTTTTAGTTATTTAAACGAAGTTATTAGTTATTTTATTGATAAATATAATACATAAATTATATTTATTACTTTTTATATAAGAATTTAGGTAAAATGATGACGTTTCAATTTAAAATAAACAAATTCTTTGAATTTAGAGAATACTTATAGATGAAATTATATTTAACTCACCATAAAAAAATGAATATGGATTTTAACTTGCTATTTATCAAATGTGAAACCATGTTATGCTCCACTTGTCCAACCTTGAAAGTTAAAATTCAGTTTATTATTAGTTATCTTATTACATTCATTAAGATCTTAATTAAATCTGTACCTGGATTTCTTTTTGGTACGTACCTCGATCTGTAAATATAAAATAGTGTATCAATTAATAATTGATTTAAAGAACATCTACCACATGTCCTTGGCGTTCTCGTCGACCGATGTGTGCTAGCAAAAACATAGCACATTAGCGTACGACAACCTTAACCTCGTACTGTACATCATCCTGTATTTTTTTTTATTGGGTATGATTATATTTCAACACCTACAGGGATATAGATATCTACGTAGATATGAGAGGAGTAACAAAGATAGAATAAGTTGGGAGAAAAAATAAATGATAGGATCCACAAATTTTATGAGTTAAGTATTTAAGAATGTTAGATATTAGAATAGGAAAGTTATTCTTCATTTCTATGCCAAGTGGGAAGCGACTAGCTCCATCGTCTTTGCTGACCCGCAATGACGTCGCCCTTTTTTTTTTTTGGGGTCCGAGACTTTTCTGTTGGGCATAGGTTAGAGACATGTCCATGTTAGAGCGGCAAGTGTTGCTGTGTTTGGGTTGGGCTTCGCTTTTTCAAAAAGAGGACTGAGTCCATCCCAAATCATATTTGGGCTTAGAGTCGGACTGGGCCAGATGCATTGATGAATTGATGTTGCAATATTTCTATCCTACACATGCCACCAAGGATTGAACTGGAACAGTTTATAAGGATGCATGTGGTGAGTGTCCACCATCTCAACTGATTGGATCTCCAATTCGGGCATTAGTGCCCTGCTCACTGGTATTGGATGTGGCTCCCCTTACTCTCATTTTTAATACAAAAGAAAAGTTGTCTTTAAGCTTTATTATATTCTCATATAATTAAATTTTTCATTAGAAAATAGATATTCATAATTTTAATCCTAATTTTGATGAATGAGACATTGTTGACATAATGACGACGGATGAATACTACAATAATTCAAACTTTGAAAGCGTGAATGAAAGTATTGACAAGAAAAATAAGTTTGACATAAAGTGTCTGTTGAAAATACTTATAAATTTATTTATTATGATATTTAATAATTGTCAATAAAAGTTTATAAATATTTTTAATAAATATTTTATATCAAAATTATTTTTCTTGACAATACTTTTATTAATGTCTTGATTATTGGGCTATTAACCAAAAATAAAAATGAAAAACAAAGAAGGAGAGGAAAATTGGGAATTAAAGGCTGTTTAGTTTGCTTTTTTAATTTTCAGTTTTTAAATTTTTATTTTTAATTTTTGTGAGAGAAAAATCGAAGAAACTGAACATTGATATTAAATCAGGGAAAGATCTTTTTGTCTTTAGCATGATTATCACGAACACACTCCCTTGGTCGATATAAAAAAAGACCATAATCAATAGGGAACAAAGTGCTCCAGGTTCTTTCTTTCTTGCCTATTTTTTTCTTATTACCAACAATCATTACAAGAGCATTTTCCATCTACAAAATGGTGGAAACGACCACCATCTCTGAGGAAAATCTCGCAGTTTCGAGCCAAAGAAATGTACTTTGCTGCTGTGTGACAGTCCTGACAAATCCTTGTGTTCTTAACTACCCTGATAGGCGATGCCCCTTTTGTTTTCATTAGTCCATATGCCATAGCTAGCTTCTCGGTGTGACCAAGCAGAACCTTCCCCTTATCTTTGTCATCAATGTTCTGATATACACAACTAATATCAGGCGCATATCCTAGCCTTTGAATCTCAGAAACCAATTGGTATAACTCAAAATATATTTCCCTTTCTTCTGGATGTGATTTCCCTCCTGTGGAGAACACATGAATAGCCTGATCAACTTGTATCCAGCTCCAAACATGAGGAGGGCCTTTCACCCCCACAGCAGCCATCTTGCCTTTGAGGCGCTCCACGTCCTTCCATCGGTCTAAAGCAGAATACACATTCATCATCAGCACATAGTTTGCAGAATTATATGGCTCTAACTTGAAGAGATTCCTTGATGCAATCTCAGCTACCATGATGTTCTTGTGAATTCTGCAGGCGGCAAGAAGAGCACCCCAAATGCTAGCATCCGGCTTCACCGGCATAGTTCTGATGAAATCCAAAGCTTCATCAAGAAAACCGGCTTTTCCAAGCAGGTCCACCATGCAAGAGTGGTGCTCAATTGTTGGACTAATATTGTAATCTGTACTCATACTGTCAAAGTATTTCCACCCTTCATCAACCAGACCTGAATTCTTGCAGCTGGATAGAAGAGCTGTGAAGGTGATGGCATCAGGTCTGATACCTGTTCTGCGCATTTTGTCGAAAAGAATCATTACTTCTTCCCCATGGCCATGAATTGCATATCCCATCATCATGCAGTTCCAACACGCCAGCGTTTTCCCCTGAATTCTACTGAAAACCTCACAAGCTGCTTTTAATTTTCCTGCCTTGCAATACATGTCAATGAGGGCTGTGGCTATGTATATATCATCCACAAACCCAAGCCTTATGCTGAAGCAGTGTATCTCTTCTCCTTTCTTTAGCAGTGATGGGCCTGCGCATGCACGAAGCAAGCTGCAAATGGTAGTAGAGTTAGGCTTTACATTTTCTGCTTGCATTTGGCTGAAATACTGTAGGGCATCCATATAGTTCTCATTCTGAGAACAGCCTGATATCATAGCAGTCCAGGAAACCACATTCGGAGCAATTCCCAATCCCTTCATCCTGTTAATCACATCCATAGCTTCCTCGCTACGGCCCCACATTGAATAGCCTGAAATCAAACTATTCCATGTTACCAAATCAGGTTCTATCCCTTCCTCCTCCATTTTGTTTAATAGTCCTTCAGCATCACTAAACTGGCCCTTGAAAGAGTGCCCCGATATCAGTGAATTCCAAGCACAAATGTTTTTGTTCTTTGCATGATGGAACACTTTTTGAGCTTTATCTAAGCTATCATTCTTGATATACATATCCACCAATGAAGTACAGACATAAACGTCGTAATCAAGCTTGTTTCTCAATATGTAACCGTGTATTTCTTTCCCTAAATTAAAGAAGCACAATTCAATAATTGCTTGCAGTGCACTAGTTACCGAGCAAGAATCTGGCTTTAAGCCTGCACGTTGTAGGCTCTGAAAATTGGCTAGAACTATTTCATATGACCCCTGAAGAAGATGGCCTGACAAAAGAGAATTCCGGGTAATAATGTCTGGTTTAATGCTGGAAGATTCCATTTCTTGGGAGATATCCATGGCATCATCCAAACAGCCATGAGCTGCATAACCCGAAATTATTGAGTTCCAAGATGACAAGTTACGATCCTCCATTGAATCGAAAACTGCTCTAGCTAGTTTGAGTCTATTGTTTCTAGAGTACATGCTAATTAAGGAATTACAAATTGAAGTATTTGACACCAGCCCAAGCCTTAAAACATACCCATGAATCTGCTTCCCTTCATTGAGGGCTCTTAATTTTCCACATGCTTGCAGCAGCTTGACAATGGTGGCATCAGTGGCTTTGGCTAAAGATAACTGCATGCCGCGGAACAATTCTAAAGCATTCAACCACCTCTCACTCCTCAAGTTAGCCATAACTATTGTGTTCCACAAGAAACCTTCTTTGTGAGGGGTCTCATCAAACACTTGATTTGCTCTATCTATACCCCAGCACTTCTCATACAAATTGATCAATGCACAACTCAAGTGTACATCAAAATGGAGGCCCCTCTTGACCAACCAAACATGAATCTCCAATCCAACCCAAAAGTCCATCAAAACCAAGCAAATCTTCAGGACAATAGTAAGAGCTACGCTATCAAATTCCACTCCTTTCTTATGCAATTCCTTGAAAACCCCCAGAACCTCATAGGGATCACCTCCAAAACTTCTAAACTCCTCAAGAAAAGAGTTCCATAGAAGATGGTTCCTTGCGAAACCAGCAAAGAACACTTTTGTTGCTGACCCCAAATCACCAAACTCAAAGTAGTATCTCATCATGGCGCCATCCATTGTAGCCAAATTCCCCTTGTTTGGCACTTTCAGCATCTGTGCATGCAGTTCCCTTACAGAATTCAAAGTCCTTATTTCACACAAGTCATCCAGAAAGTGAAAGGAAGGAGAAAGCTTTGGTGGGGCAAACAGGGTAGCATTGAAAACATTTGTATCTGACATTCCAATAGAAGTTGAAGTTGTTGAATAATGGCTTCTTGGTGGCATTCGGGTTTGTGGGGAGTGAAGAGAATGAGGATTAAGATGATGAACAGGTGCTAGCTTATTATCCACAAGGCTTTGGTACTGAGAGGAGATGCAAGATGCCATATGAATGTGTATGTGTGATGAAATGGTAATGACAATTATGTACTAAGAGAGTTGAAGCTTGAACTGTGACAACATCCAATGATCCATTTCCTAGGTTTTTTATCAGTTAGATTCTGGGGTACTAGTGTAGGAGCAGGTGTTGGAAAGAGAATTTGAGTTTGTGTGGATAAGGCTTATCCTCAGAACTCTTAGATGTGGGAGAGTTGAAACAGACATGCTAGTGGGCTAGTGGCCAAAGTTGCCTTTTGCTGCCATAGTGGTGCAAGGCTATTGGTTGGGTGAACTTAAGCTGCTAACACTAGATTGTAGAATACTTATTCTGGTGACTGCTTTTTTTTATTTTTTACGAATCAAGGCACTTTACTGTTGTGGCCAATTCATATGGAATTGGGCTATGTTTGGTTGGTCTTTCGCACATCGAGCCCATTCTCATTGACTGGCTTCTTTACCTGGGGTATGTCAGATATATCGAGGCCGTGACAAATTATATCTTCTGAATCTTATTCAATATCTTAAAATTTTATTGATTTCATAACAAGCTATAGCGTTAGGGAAGGAAGGTTCCCCAGAGAAAATGGTAATGTATAGGTAATGTGTGACTATAATATTGTGCCATTAAATACAGGCTTTTTTATTTCCTTGCACATTTTATAAGCATAAACTGCTAAAATTTTTGGGCCAGGTTCACATACATGTTGTGCTATCATGAAGTACCTTTTTTTTAAAAAAAAAAATTTAATCTGCTAAGTGCCAACAGTACTTGGTGCTGTGTGTGTGGATGTGAGTTGTAAGAACTTGAATCAGAATCACTAGACTTTGCAACGTACACTTTTTTGGTCACATTTCCTAGTCATCAATTCCTTGTCCCTTTGTGCCAAAAAGTCCACTAACCTCACAATTTGAAGTTTGAATCCCATTTTTCCTTTTAAAGTCCCCATGTGCACTCATTGCACCCCCACCAACCACCTTATATTTCGAAAGAGATATTGAAAGAGACCACCAAAACACACAAATCACACACATAGCTAGAGAGAGTGAAGAGAGAAATTAAGAAGACAGAAAGAAGAAGATCATGGCTGATTGGGGTCCAGTTTTTGTGTCTGTGGTGCTCTTCATTCTCTTAACTCCTGGTTTGCTGATCCAAATACCTGGTAGAAACAAGATGGTTGAGTTTGGCAACTTTCAGACTAGTGGGGTGTCTATAATTGTTCACTCCATTCTCTACTTTGCTCTCATTTGCATCTTCTTGTTAGCTATTGGTATTCACATGTACATGGGTTAATTATAATATAATATTCATGATATATGTATTCCACGAATGATGTTCCTTCTGAATACAAGATTTTAGTACTACTATTGTTGGTTCATTTCTATTTTCTAGCTTACGGACTTCGATTTATATGGTGCGTTCATGCTTTTCAATCCTTCAGTTCATTGGAACTTTTGAGTATTTCGTGTGCTTGAATCGCATAGAGTATGTGTGTTGTTCACACTTCACGGTGATGAAATGAAGTAATGAACTAATGAATGATATTGGACCTGCAATGCCTCCAATAGATCTTGTGTGGAAGCTTGTATGCACAATTTGTATTTTATTTTTATTTTTTCTAAATTAAAAGAAGGTGGAATCTATTGCACTTGTTAATCAGGTTGATTTAGTATCGGAGTAAACTTTCAACCTATGCAAAGGGAGGTAGATTGAGTCCTCGATGGACAAACCTTAATCGCAAGATTGAGAATTCGAAATCTGAAGAGTTCTTTTATTATTTACCACTCTAGGTTCTGGCAGTTTAAAACTACTCTACTTAACCCTTAACTTTATCAAAAATAATAATAAAAAATAAAAATCTTTCAATGTTAGCTTTCGATTTTTATGATACTCAATGTCAAAACTTTATTATTAAGAAAACAATTGTTAAATCACTTAAATTATCTGAGAGTTTGTTAAATTGCATTTAGTTAAACTGTAATAGCTTAACTGGGGTATGGTGGTTTGTTTGTGTTTGGCTATGATACCAACTTTTGCTAGAGTATTGGGTCAAGACTTTATGCTGGATTTGCCATGAAAGTTTTCATGGAAGAAGGAGCACACCATGTTAGGTCTCACACTTGGAGAGAGATTGTTAGTTTCAAGTTTGTGTTTAGAGTTTCACATTAATTAAATTTAGACTAAGTGAATAATATATATAATGAAAAGACCGACAAATTCATTACTTTAATTTTTTTTTTAAAATTAAGATATGATATTCAACCCACTTTTATAATTTGTTATGTTTATTTAAGTCTCTCAAGTCTGGGTCTACCAAACTATCTTTGCTCGACCAAGTTGTATACCAATAGATGAGTGAAGTCAAGAAAGGGAGTGCTCTTAAAGGGTTAGTGCGGATAGAGTAAAATTGTCTTGTACATTGGTTCTTAAACGGATGACAACAATTTTAAGGGTGAGTTTGTTTCAAATTTTGAAAAAAGTAGTTATGAAAGCTAAATTTAATATATAATTGAAAAAACTAAAAATTAATTTTTTTTTTAAAGTTACTAATTTTAGCTTATATAAAAAAGCTAAAAAGTGATTTTTTTGAAATTTCAATTATTTTTTAAAAACTGTCTAAAGATACAAAAAGTAATTTTTTTTGGTGAAAAAGTTGATTATTTGCCCAAATAATTAGAAACAAACGCACTCTAAGTTTCACTCTTTCACCCCTCTAAGAATGTTGAAAAAATTTCACCCCTTTAAGAACATAAAAGTTTCTTTGATAAAATAAGGAAATAAATTTGGTAACATAAATGTATGGACAATTTTAAGTTTCAATATTTCAACAATTTTATCAATATAGTACTTTGGTTATTAATAAACTAGTCTTTTTTAAGTTTTACTCTCTTCTTAAGCTCAATTCGTGTATGTATATTTATATATAGGAGAAATTTGTTTATTTCAAGAGTAAGTTTACTATACTTACTCCATTGAATATCTCTTTATTAACAACATATATTATCAATCCAATTATTGAATTATTTGATATTATCTTGTTGATCAAGCATACCAAATTTAGAAAAATTGGACATTAATAGGTATGTTATCTTATACTCAAAATTTACATGTGTTTTCATAATTACATCTTGCATCTAAATAAAAAAAAAGGATGATGGAGTATTAAGCTACTTTGAAATTCTTTGAAATTTTATACATTTGATCTATATAGTAAGAACTTATAATTAATGGTTAGATTGATGAAACTCAATGTCTATAAAGAGTTATTCAATGGAGTAAGTCTTTGTATACTTACACTTATTAATAACTTTTTATTGATGTAAAATTTCATTAATCCAACTATTAAATTTAAAGTTATTACCTAGTAGCTCAAATATATTAAATTTTATACAGTTTGAAAATGATTTGATATTTTATTATACTTCTTATTTTGATAGATGATATGTTTTTGAAAATACTAGTGAATAACGATAATTATAATGCATGCCTATTGTTATTCGATTTTTCTAAAATTTGGCATATTTGACCATCAATATAATATCATATAATTTAACGGTCTGGTAAACTAAATTTAATTTCTATGAAGAGTTTTTAAATGGTGTAAATGCACAAGAGTTACATCTGGTGTGAACGAATCTCCATTTATATATATAGGGAATGACTTAGATGAGATGAGTGTTTTATTAGGAGAGTGGGACGAGTAAATATGAGTTATTGAATTTTATATGAATAATTAAAATTAAAACATAAAATCATGTGATATTTTTGAATGATCACATGTTCATTAATTACCATTAATAATTTTTAATTATGATCATCTATGTATAATTATATGATCCATATTTACTTTTTTCATTCTCATAATAAACTATCCATTTCACTATAATCATTCCCTATATATATGTTTGTGACTTCAGAAATCTTTCTTTGGTTAAACCCACATGTATATATATATATATTCTTGCTCAAGGAAAAACCTAATCAAGCCGACCAGTAATCTCACTTTAGAGGATTCAAATCCTTCTTGCTCAAGGAAAAACCTAATCAAGCCAACCAGTACTCGAAATCTCTAGTTAAATTAGAATAATTCTTTACAATGTGATTGAATTGACGTTGGGCAAGTTAAAATCACATTCAAGAGCTCATCACCGTGAATTTATGCAATGTCAACATGTTTGGATGGTTGCTTCTAAAATTGATTCTAACTTCAAAATCGATTCCAAGTAAAAGTAACAATTAGTTGCTTCTAGGAAATTAACATCATGGTGATATTTTTGCAAATGTGAATTTTCAATTTTGTCCCTTGTGTATGGGAGTGCATGTCATGTCAAAATAAAGTATGGATATGTCACGCATTTTGATAATTATATATCTAAAAGTAATTTAACTAATACTATCCAAACAATATTAATTTTGACAAAATCAATTCTCAAATTAAACTACCAAATATAAATCACTTCACTTTAAAATTAATTATATCAAAATCAATTCTATTCAAAATCAATTCTACAAACTCAAAATCAAACACACACCTAAATGCTTATTAGTAGATTAACAATGTATCCAAATTAAATCTTGTACGCGGTTTACAGTAAACTTTTAAGTATTCGTATTAATATCATCACATTAATAAAATAAAGAAATATATATATAACCTGTATTAATGTTACCAATCATTTCATTATAAGTAATTTTCTTTGCATTATTTGCGCACACATTTTTTACGCTTAAAATATATATATGTGAAAAAATCAAATAAAATCTATAAAAATTAAAGTAATATAATTATGCAAATATTAACTTTTTTGCATATGTAAATGTTGAAGATTATATAAGATAAAGTGATATATATTCTTATCCAATATATAAACAATAAATTATTATTATTTGATATGAGACTACACCCAGCAAAGTAGTACTGTTACTTACTTTCCTTCTAACCTGTATTGTTTCAAAACATTTATCATACGTTCCCAAACCACACAATATTTGCGTCTTTTTGAAAAAAAAAACTTTTAATAATTTGATAATATATAATTTAATAATTATATAAAAAAATTTATATCAAACTTCAAATAGACACTACATTAAAATTAAATCTATTTTATTTACTCAAAAACATTATTATTATTATGATGGCACTACACTCAGCTAAGTTGTACTAGCACTTCGCTACTGAATTGCATAGTTTGCAAGCATTTCTCAAACGTTTCCAAGCCGCACAAATGCAGGAGATGAAGCCTCAATTCAATCCCCATCGAGAAATTGTTACCTGATGTGAGAGTAAGGAAATTATCTGTTCTGTCTTATTTATTAACTAAAACATAAGTTATCATATTAAAAATTTTATAATACTAATCTATAAAATTAATATGTTAATTATAAATAAAAGAGAAAAATAAAAAATATTATTTATATTTATGAGATATAGAATATTATATTAACTCACACATCATCTATTATTGAATGAGATATAAATCCTATTTGAATAAATATTATATCTCTTCTAATAATAAATTAATTATAAATTGATATAAAAATTACAAAACTCAAAAAAATATTTTGTTTTGTTCCTAAAACATCTATGTTTGTATTTCCCATTCTCATCATCTACCTCTCATCCTTACCTGGCCACGTGTCAAGCAACCAGTGGCTCTGTTCTTCCACCTCTACACGTCATCACCTATCCCTTACACCCCATTAACTGCACCAAGCCATCTACAAGCAAAACCTTAAACTCGTCAACTCCCTAAAATCAGATCACACACCACCAAAACAAAACAAAGACATCATCAACAAGCCCTTTTGAAACCTTGAAAATTCCCATGGTACTTCAGACACTCTGATTGCATCCACAAAGAGAAAAACAAAAATTTGTGACATTGCGATTATGCCATGGAGGCCCTCAATTCTGCTAGCAACTTGACCCCTCTATCTGTGCTATCTGACAGACCAAAACAAACCAAGAAGCTCTCATCACACCCCACGATTTCTGCATGCAAATTCTCAAACTTTTCAAGTTGTAATAGCAACAAGAAACAAAGGCTTGAAGAGTGCTTAACTGGGGGTCTAATCCTAGCAGCTTCAACTTTCACTAGTGGAAAACTTGCTCCTGCTACTGCTCTAACATATGAGGAAGCATTGGGGCAATCTTTGAGTTCACCTGGTTCTTTTGAGTTTGATGCAAATGGGGTTGTGGAGAGCGTTCTCAATTTTGCATCAGATAACCCTGCAGTTGTTGCTGGGGGTGTGGCTGTTTTGGTAGTGCCATTGGTTTTGTCTCAGGTTCTGAAGAAGCCTAAGCCATGGGGTGTTGAGTCTGCAAAGAATGCATATGCAAAACTTGGTGCTGATGAGAATGCTCAGTTGCTTGATATAAGAGCTGCTGTGGATATTAGGCAAGTAGGGACCCCGGATGTTAGAGGATTGGGGAAGAAATTAGTGTCAATAGCTTACAAGGATGATGATAAGCCAAGGTTTCTAAAGAAGCTTGCATTGAAGTTCAAGGAACCAGTGAATACCACATTGTTCATTCTAGACAAGTAAGGGGGAACAAAAAAACACATAACTATTTTGTATTTTGCAGCTGAAGCTATAATAGCATATTTCGGTAAAATTCAAGAGTTCTAATTTACATTCATATACTGTTTTGTCACTTATTATGCATTGAATAGAATGGTTCTATTTTTTAATGAATTTCGTTCATTTTGATTAGAATTTAGAACACATATTGCATCCATCTCTTGATAGAGAAAAGAAGGAACAGTTATGAAATCTATGTTGCATAGTAATACTAGGATGTGATAATTTATGTACTACATAATGTATGCAGTGAGAATGTTAACATTCCAGCACAAAGATTCCAAATGATTGAAGGGGGAAACTACAGAACAACAGAAGTGAGAATACAACTGAAAGTTAAAGTGATAACCAAATCACAACTATGCTTAAATTTGATGAATAGTATTAAATTCAACCAATCACCATATAGTATAATCATCTGATTAGGGGCATTAGCAAGAAATTCATTGCATTAGCTGATAAATCTGTAGTATGAATCATCTGATGTAGCATTTGAGAAACTTTAAATACTTGTATTTGTTGCTTCCTCTTGCATTTGCAAAAGAATATACCTGAAGCTGATTGAGTGAATTTGTGATGGAAGCCAGATTTGATGGGAACTCTGAACTGGTCGCAGAATTGGTCACAGATAATGGATTCAAAGCTGCTTATGCAATTAAGGATGGTGCAGAAGGACCTAGAGGATGGACGGTATATCTTCTCACCACTATTTTTGTTATTTTATTTTATGTTTCATATTTTCATTTTTAATATTAAGTTTTCTCTGCTCTCAATACACTAATGCTACTGGAAATAATATGCAGAACAGTGGTCTTCCTTGGATAGAACCAAGGAAAGCATTGAGTTTGGATTTTGGCAATCTGACAGAGGCTATCGCTGATGCAATAGGAGTATGTATCTGGGACTAATCTAATCATAATTGTATTTTCGCCATTTCAGTGACAATGCATATGCTAAATACTGCCGTAACTTTTCAGATTGCTGTATAATTGGCATACACTTTTTGTTAAATTTAACACTGTGTAAGAGTAAGACACAATTTAGTGCTTGTTTGATAGCAAATTTTCTCATCTCAAAATGAAAAATTGAGCTTACCAATGCACTTTTGTAGAAGGTAAGAATTTTCTTACTTTGTCCAAAAGTACTTTTGAGAGTAAAACAAACATAGCTTAAACTATTTGGGGTAGAAATCAAATGTTACCCTTTTGAAAGTGAGAATTTTTGCTAGAAAGAAAAGGTACAATTTAATGAAAAAAGCAATGTAGAATAGAACAGATTCTTAACTGAACTCACTCATCAGAAGAGTTCAACAAGAGAATGACATGCTGTGGTGATTGATCCATTAAAACTTACATGGTTGCTTTCAAAACAGATAGGTGTTGTTAACGATCTAAAGTTTTAGCACTTTTGTGTGCTTCTAATTAACGGATTTTTGTTGCAGGATACCTCCGATGGCTTGGCTGTCACTCTTGGGATTGCTGCAGCTACTGGATTGGGCCTGTTAGCTTTCTCTGAGGTTGATCTGATTAGCTATTACCTATGGATTTTCCCTTTTTTCCTCTCAAATATAGAAAAATCCATTATGGCGTAACTCTGCTGACATAAAATTAATTGTTGACGATGCTACGCCATTTGTAGGTAGAAACAATTCTCCAAGTTCTGGGATCAGCTGCACTTGTTCAGTTTGCGAGCAAGAAGCTTCTATTTGCTGAGGTATAGACTTTTCAGTTCTGGATGCATGAGTTTTTTATGCTGTTTATTAGCGTCATTCAGCAATTTTGTTGAACAATACACCTTTGGCTTCAGGTGGCAACCATTCTTATGCTGCAATTTTATGCATTTATTTTATGGTCCCGTCCTCCTCTTGAGTCTATTAACACATTAAATCAGCAGCGGATATTTCTCTTCAAGGAATGAAGGATATCTTCCTTTTTATACGAAGTCATCAAGATGTATGCATTAAAAGAAAATACATAAGCAAAGGAGAAAGGGCCATGAATTTGTTACATGTATTTTTCAAGGGCCAAAAATGTATGTTTACTCAATTTGTTGTACAAAGCAATGGAGAACCGTGTTAATCTATAACCATGTACTAGAGAGAGAGGAGAGAGATGGAGCACAATGTTTATCACAATGTATAATTGCATGACAAATAAGCCAGCTCCACAAGTCATTTTCGGTGAAGTTGCAGGCTTGCATTGATTTATTAATTAATTAATTTATTTATTTTTTGAAATGTCTGATTTTAGGACCGAAAGAAAACTCTACAACGAGTAGAAGAGTTCTTGAGCACCAAGGTTGCTTCTAAGGAGCTTGCCGACGAAGTAAAGGTACCTTAGATTTTTCTTGATTTATATCCTGATAAATGTGCTGTTGTTATGATGTGATTATGGCATATGTAGTTTAGTTGATGACAATTATATCTAATGTTTTATAGTTTGCCTAATGTGGAACTTCTTTCTACCCCTTTCACTATTACATTGTTCTCTTTGAATACAATGGCTGCGAATTTCAGGAAATTGGGAAGGCTCTTTTACCAACCTCCACCAATAGTAATGCTCTCTCTGCCACAGCTGATAGCATTGTACAAAAAGCAGAAGCCACTCCTGAAACTGCTTCCAATTCTCAAGTAGATGCAATAGCAAGACCTGCCTCTGAAATAACCTCTCTGCCTGGAACTGAGATCAAGGATGAATCACTTCCAGTGCCACCAAGACCACTTTCACCGTATCCACATGTAATGTCTAGAATTCCCTTTCACTTTTCATTTTTAGTTTTCATTATTTTCTTAATTAAATCCTGAAAACAGGAAACAAATTGAAAACGCAAAATGAAAACTAAAAACTGAAACCAAATACACCCTAAGGTAGTGTTTGTTTCCTATCTTGGGACAGGAAGTACAGAGACAATAGAGACGGAGCCAAAAAATCCTGTCTCTATATCATGTTTGGTTGTGGAGTATAAGACATGATAACTGTTTCCGTTGACCGTCGTTGTCTGACAGTGGACCGGTATTGACCGGCCGTTGAGCAGCATTGACCGGCGGCGGAGGTTTCTGTCTCCGTGTCCTGTCACCACTATCCTCACTTTTTGGAGGGAAAGAAATACAGAAAATTTTTGCCTCTGGGTTTTTATCCCCGTACCTCGTCTCCACTATCAAACATAATACAAGGATACACTGTCCCTATATTTGTATCCCAGGACACAAAACAAACATTGCCTAAATGATCTGGTAGAATGCACTAAAAGTTCACTTTAGAAGAACTTTTCCTATGACAGCCATTATCTGCCTCAACTTGCATGCTACTAACACCTACCTACTGATCTTCATGTCCATCTATGTTTACCCTTTTTGCTTAATTTTTTCGAATTGCAGTACCCAGATTTCAAGCCTCCAACATCTCCCACCCCTTCACAGCCCTAAAGCTTCACTTGTTTTACATCTTGAAAAGGATTCTATAGCAGGCAAAAAGTATCAAGAGCTGCGGAATACTACAACTATTTATCTTGCAATAAAGCTTCCACTTATATGCATCTTATGTTGAAGATAAGATCCATGCCACAAGTTATTTATAATTTATAGTATGTTATCTTATGAATTTGCTTCCATTTGTGCAATTGATTGGTGTGTTGTAGAGGTAGTTGTCTAATTGACATTGTACACTGATAGCAGTTATGTTGGGATTTTGTATATCATTACATGTTTTAGTCTTGGTGTAAGCAAATAAAATTTTATATATGTAGTTATGCCTTTGAATTGATTTCATGAACATGTTCTATACATAATTTTAACACATGAACCTTATTCATGAAATTTCATGCTTCATTTCTTTTCCTTGTACCAAACACACTCGTAGTTGCTTCCCCTAAACTATTTCTAATTTCATTGGCAATATGATTTGTAATTATAAGCTTTGTACAATGAGATGTACTAAAGTAATGCCCCTCCACTTGTTTTCTTCGTTTGAAATAATCGGATATAAAATATGCTTAGATAGTTGAAATTTTTTTTTATAAGATGATATAGTTTAAAATTATAAGTTGATTTACCTGGGCTGTGTTAAGCTGAACTTTGATTAATTCTCAACTTTTATGATTGGTTGTTTGATTAATTTTCGCCTTTTCATGATTGGTTTGCATAAGTAAATGAATCTCACGTTATGCTATAGATTGGTTCATTTCGTAAATAAAACCGGATCATGTAAAAATAATTAAGAAACCACTCCGTTCACTTATTGTCTTGGATGCATTATTATATATTATACATTATACATGTAATTACAAACATAAAATTTCTTCAAACGATATATACGAACAATTTCCTATTATCAGCTAACAAAATTTCATTAGAATGATAAATGTTGGTGATAGACTGATTATTGTAATATTGGGTAGTTATTTTTTATAATTTGTCATTTTGATTAAATTTTATTATTATACTATTTAAAGTTTTTTTAAAATTTAAAGTTATTTTACACTAATAGTATATAGAAATCAAATTTAAAATAAAATAATTATTTTTTCTATTTGATATTAATTGATATAATTATTAAAGGCTTTAAACACAAAAAAAAAGAGATGTCAACTCATTGACTAAACTACCCTTACAACCACTACTAGCTCATTGCCCATGATGATGGGCATTTATTGATTCAAAGGTTGATTGACTTAACATGGTTCAGGTTTAGGGTTAGTTTGAATAGTATAATTTATTTTTTTAATTTTTTAAATCAAAATTTATATTTTTTTTTTACCTTTTATCCTATTTAACTAAACAACTTATTATTTTTCTAAAAGTTATTCTTAATACTTTTTAAAAAATTAAAATATCTAATTTCCTAAGAAATATTTTCTAAAACACTAAAATAAAAAATTTATTATTATTATATATATATAAATATAAAATAATTTATTTATAAGTTATTTCTTAAAATTTATCCTTTATAAATACTTAAATGAGTTGTTCATCTTAAAAAAAAACCTAAACCGAGATTCATCATAACGTAAATAAAGTTTCATCCAATTCTCAACCGGAACCTTTTCTGACCCCAATTTTATCCCAGCTAAGGCAGCCCAATGAGCTCATTCTTACCCAATTTATTTGAACATCGTTTGTGGCAAAAATCTTCCATCTAAAAAGATTTATAAATCTCCGCCTCGATTGAAGTGCATCCGGGTTCAAACCCCACTAGAATTGGAGAGTGCCCAACACCCCCAACAAAACAAACAAAGCCACCCTCCTGACCAAAAAAAATGAAAATTATAAATGAAAAATTTAAAATGAATCAGAAAATTCTTTTGTGGTTTATAAAACTAGTGATTTAAAGAGCATTTGTGTATCTATTAATTCATATTTTTTTATTTTTTTCAATTTTTTGAATTTTTGAATTTATTTTTATAATTTTCTCTTATTCCCTATTTATCAAGAATATTTTAGAAAATAATTTTTTTTTTGTACCAAAACGCAATTAAGAGGGATTATTGTTTTTATATATAGTATGGATATATACTATAGATAATAATAATAATAAAATGACGAATCGGAAAAAAAAATCAAAATTTTTAAAAACAGAGAAAGCGCGCCATGCCGACCGACACCGTTGCCAAATTTTCTCATCTGGAAAAAAGAAATCAAAAAATTCATTTGTGGCTTTTGAAAAAGAAAACAAATTTACAGAGAGAAGAAATAAATAAATAAAAGAAAAAGAAAATGAAAACCTGAACCAGAAGCGAGAGTGAAGGGTCCATTTGTGTAGTAGAATCGTTGTGTTTGATTGCTTGCTGAAAACAGATGGCAAGGGTGAAGCATATCCCTACTCCTAAAGAACGCAGTTACGAAATTATGAAGAAAAGCACTTTTTTCTCCTCTGTTTCGCGTTTTCATTTCAATTCTCATTTCAAATTTCAACTTTCATTTCATTTCATTTCATTTTGACGGTTATTCAAAATCTTCACAGGTACAAGAAGAAGAAAGGGAGCTTCATCCTCATCTACACCTGCACCTTCGCATTCGCAATCGGTAACTTCTCTCTCTCTCTCTCTCGCTTTCTCTCTCTGTGTTCACTGGAGTGTGTGTTTGTGTGTTTGGTTGCTGAGAAAATTTTGGAAAATAACCGAAGCTAGGGTTTGATTTGATCGCTTGAACTCTCGTTTGCTAGCTCGTAATGTTAGGAGCTTAGTATGTAGCCTTAGTAGTTAGGGTTGTATTTAAGTTGATCTTCATTGGTTCTTTTTGTTCACCGAATTTTGCATCTCTCTATGCAGTGTTTTGAATTTTAATTGATTTTTGGTTTGATTTTATTCTGTTGTTGCTTTCAGTTTATGAATTTTTTTTTTTCCCGAGATCTAGGTGTTTCACAAATCTGGGAAATTCCCTGATTTGCTTGATGCGGTTGTTTCTATGTGAGCAAATTGCTGATTTTATAGCATGTTTGATTTTTTGGTTGTGAAAGATTCAAGCTGTGGTTCAGGGAAAATGGAAATTCAAGCATACACGTAGTTTTTATTTTACGAGTTCTGGCATAATTTTCTAAGTGATTTGTAGGTTTTATGTCCACAGATTTACTTTTAGCAAAATATAGATTGATGAACTGTCAGTGTGAAATGATTTCGACAAGATGTGAGCAAAGCTTTTGGCCCTGGCATATTTGTAGTGGAAAGTGTTTTATACTATCAACCAATCATATCTTATATTTTTCATGACTTCTAAGATAGTTATAATAAGCATCAAACATTTTCAATGATATGATTATATATGATTAGATGACTGTAAAAAAATGTCTTACTGTAGTAATGTATTAACTATATTATTCGTTGTATGGAATTTTGATGCTTGTTGTACCATGCTTTTGATGGAAGTAACTTGTTTTACTTGATTTATTTCTTTTTTACTATTTTCCTTAATGTGAATGCTCTGAAGCCTGCTCGAAGCAGGAGGAGGAGAGATGGAGGAGCAGAACCTGAACCACAGTGTATGTGTTCACAATTTCGTGAAGAATTCGATGTTCTACTTATCTTTTACTTGGGTTTGTTGTGGTCCTTGATGGGCTGGTATGTGTTGTTTGAAGTTTGATTTTTTTTTTTTAATTTTGTTTTTAAAATAAAAAATTGCAGCAGCACCTGCCACTGGGACTCAGGGTAGGAAGAAAAAGCGCAATAAGCAAGGAACAGTGGCTCTTCGTGAGATTCGTCACTTTCAGAAGACTTTCAAGCTACTTATCCCAGCTGCCCCCTTCGTGAGATGTGTGAGTTGTTTGCTTCTTTAATAGCACATGACTTTGGATTAATGTTTCATGTACAGGACCATTGCATATCTGTATCCTTCGGTGGATGGAATGAAAATGAGTAAATGCTTAAATTTGTTTATACACATGAACGCAAACATTAAATCAGTTCTGCAAAGAGATTTTTTCTATCAATTTAGTCTTTCATTGGGTAAAATAATCATCAATTTAAGAACTAGATTGGTGTCCAAATATGTACATTAGAAGATTAAATTGATGTATCTGTTAAACATTGGGGTGACAAAATTGATATCTAAAATATTTAGTGGAGATATTCCATGTTTCTTTGGGGGACCAATTGAGTGTTCATTCAAAAAAAAAAAAAAAATACTGCGTTCATATTCACTCCCTTATATTCATCCATAAATTAGAGACTATAGGAACTATCTGTGTATGTGCCAAACTGCCAATATGTAAACCATCGATAAACAGAGGTTAAAATTCGAGAGTTGTATGTCTTGTACTAACAGTAATGCTGACATTATTTTGGAGGACGCTGTTAGATTTCGTTTTGCTCCAGTTTTGCATTTTCATCTAAAAGAAGTCTCATGATCTCTTTCTATCTAAACCAAACTTAGAAATAAAACTCGTTTTGAGCGTCACAGTGAATCTGACACTTGCAGTTCTGTAAAAATAAGTATTGTAGTTTGTTGTTATTTTTACTTTTCATGGGAACATTACTCACTTTTATAACCTTTTTACTCATAAAAGCGCTTGAAGAGCATGCATTTTATGGAATCTCAAGTTTTTTAAAGGTCTGTTGACATGGCACTATGTCATGGTTTTGGATGAATTAGAGTTCTGGGAATTTTGCTCTCATTGTTGTAGTTATGTTTTTACTTTTGCTGCAGGTCAGACAGATTACAAACCAATTTTCTACAGAGGTATCTCGCTGGACAGCTGAAGCTATGGTAGCACTTCAGGAAGTATGCAACTTTTTCCATGCTCATTTCTGTGATCATTAGAGTGCTTTCAATTTATCTATATTATCATGCAAATGTATGTTTTGGTCTATTTCAAAATTCAAAGTTAATTCGTTTAACCTCTCCCAGACATTCTTTCAACTTGTTCATAGATGAATATTAATTTTTTCGTACTTAGGTTAGAATATTGACAATAAATAATGCTAATCTACTGCTGTAGCCAAATATGTTTGTCTATTTATTTATCTGTATGTTTGCATGTTATATACTAAATTAAAGCAAGTTAAAATATTACTAAATTTGGTTAGAAATAATCCATTATTTACAATTACTGAGACTTCAGACACTGGATGTTGGAGTATAGCACAATGTGCTCAAGTTGTCTGCATCCTTAACGAATGGGCTATTGTTAAGTAACTTGTTTATTTCTTAAAGGAGGCATTCGGATGGGATTTTAGGGGTGAGAAAAATAGCTTATTTTTTTAAAAAATAAAAATAAAAATTCACTTTTCATATATTTGGTTAATTTTTAAAAAATTAATCAGAATAAAAAAAATTAGTTTTTCAAGTTTTACAGTTATATATGAAATTTAAGTTTCATAATCACTTTTTCTAAAATTTGAAACAAATGCTCCCTAAGTTCAAAGCCTATATTTTTATTTCATGTGTATTACAATCTAATTATTCTGAGTGGAGTTTTTCCATGTTACCATCTTTTTTTAGAGTAATAATACATTTAATATCGTGCCTCACTTATTCAAAATATAAATATAAAATATTTTATATTTCAAGTTAGCTTGACAAATGACCAAATGCTATTCATTAGTTAAACTATCTGGTGCCATCTTAAAAATAAGGTTACCAAAAGAATCTTCACATTTTGATCATTCGATAACCCAGTAATTGTATTTCCTGAATACTAGAGTTGATATGCAAGCTTGGCCCTTTAATCTACATTGTAAGATCAATAATTGATATTAGGGGAATAGGTCAATCAACATTATTACCCTTGACTCCTCTAATTTTTTAAAGTTACACTTACCCTCTTACTTTCAAATAATTTATGGAATTCAAAAATTGTCCATCTTTCCCTTCCTCCGTCCACTCCCATGTTCTTCCCCAAAACCATTGCCTTTTGGGGTGCAAGAGATGCCAAAATGCAAGAGACGTTTCAAAAGAGAACCCTTATCTCTTGGGAGGGTTTTCATTGCTCGTCCCTCTCATTCCAGATTTTCCTCTCATTTTAGAATTTAGAATTTATGTTTAAGGGAGGTTTCTGTAATGTTTTTAAACAAATTAAAGGAGTTGAGTGTCAATTTTAAAACTTCGAAGAGTCCAAGTATAATATTGCAGAAATTCAAGGGAGGTAAATCTAATTTACCCTTGATAATAAGAATGTGGACTTTGTTATTGCTCCCTCTGGGGCTTGAGGTGCACATGATGTGGTGGTGTGCATGCTTCTTTGCATTGCAACTTCTAATGTCTTATTGTTCCATACATGTAATCCGATTGAGAATATTAACTACATAGGCTATGTTTGGAAATTGGAATGAATGGGAATGGGATAAAATGGAAACGAAAAGGATGGAATTAAAAAAAAAATCCCTTCCCTGTGTTTGGATTTTTTTTTTTTTTTTGGGATGTTACCCCTATAAAGTTGTGAGTAACTCAGTCTATAAATCATTCTATCGGTTTTTGTTTAACAATCCTTCAGGCAGCCGAGGATTATCTGGTTCGTTTGTTTGAAGATGGAATGCTCTGTGCAATTCATGCAAAGCGTGTGACTCTTAGTAAGTTGACCAATTCTCTGTGCAGTCCTCTGATTTTCCCTTCATCCATGTTATCTTTTCTTTTCAAATTATATGCTAATTTTTATTGGTGATGAATGACTTTTTTTTCCCCCATTGGTTACAGAAGAATGTATTCTTTTGTTACTACGTACATTAGTTATATTTGAAACAATATTCTACTGTCTCTATAATGGGTTTTGCCATGAGGGATGCCGTCAATGCGTGTTTAGTGGAGAAAAAATTGTCGTAAACTGGTAATTTGGGAACATTTGTACAGTTTTTGATCAATGATGCTTTATTGTTTTGAGCAGAGCACTGTCATTGATTTCTAGCTAACCATGTCAGATCAGTCACATCTCCTTAATTCACTAAGATAAGATGACTATTCTTAAAGAATGAGACTCTTGGCTGTACCATGTAATGGGCACATGCTATGTCTGCTAAATTCAGAAAACTAAGTGATAAGCAAACTCAAAAAGACCAACTTTAGTTAGCTGGTATTTTCCAATGACCATTTCATTCGCGCCATTTATAAATTGATTTATGTTTGTCCCTTATGAAGATTGTCCCGTTGTTTTCTTTCAGTAACATCATGAATCTTTTATATTTGTTCTTTTTTTCTTTTTTTTGCTGCCTCAGTGAAAAAGGATATTGAGTTGGCCCGGAGGCTTGGAATGATAGGAAGACCTTGGTGAGAGCAAGCACTGAACACCATTCTTGCTTTTGTTATGTAAAAACTTGACACCCGTAAAGACAAGTGACTGCATGGGGTTTCGAAGAAGCCATTGCTGCTTGGAAATCCATCACTCAAATTGCAGTGATTCTGTAGTGATTATTTGTCATTAAATATTAGGAATTAGGCTAACTCATGTATTGCCAATGATAATTACATCTCTGAAGGTGAATACCAAGTTAGATTCTGTTGTAGAATGAACCAATCATTAGGGAAGAATGGTTTGCTATTATGACTTTAGATTGATTGATGAGTGACATATTAGTTTAACATATCTGTTGCAATGAAAATTTCAAGATTATTTCCACTCATGTTTTAATTAATGCAAGAGTACTGCGGATGATCATGAATCCACAAGGCTAAGTGCTTGTTTGGATTTTAGTTTGGCACTCCAAAATCATAGTTTGGACAAAAGCCGTAATAAGAATAGCTTTTACACAAATCGTGGTTTGGAACTTTTTAGACAGAAATCCAATCATGATATTAATGTATCAAAATCTCCCGGATTTGGGGGTGGTGCCACGCCATTCACACTTGCCATGGTGGAACTTTCTAGACAGAAATCCAATCATGATATTTATGTATCAAAGTCTGTCGGATTTGGGGGTGGTGCTTTGCCATTCACACTTGCCACGGAGACATTGTGAATAGAAACCTTTTCACATTTCTTCTTTTGGTTCTAATTTCATTCTTTTTATGAAATCTAATTCATAAAAATGCTTAGCTCGGAATAATATTTACTATTATTCATTTATGAATAAATCCATTTATTATTGGACGAAATTTAATTTGACATCATCTTTAAAATTTTATTAACAAAATATTTTATTGAAGTTACATTAAATTATTTTGAATTATTTATAGGCGTATGCAAGCAAATGCATAGACAATTACATTATTTAGTCGTATTATAATCAAATTGCAAAGATTGCAGAAAGTATATCAAGGCATTCTCTAAGCAAAAACTAAGTACTTTTCGGTATAAGTGGAAGATTGCAAAGAAGATCATGAGCGAATAGACAAAGCTAATTAAGTTACATTTGTTTCCATGACAAAAACAAAGGTTATATTAATTTTTTAAATTAAAAATTCCTCAACTTTAGCTTAACATTTCCTTTTTCCTTCATGGTAAGCTCAACACATGGACGAGGGGCCATGGTAACACGGCAAACGTGGCTATGCGTGTTGTTTGTACTACGTCCAGCACATTTTTCTAAAGTTTCTAGATTTCTTTTACTTTGCTTTTTGACCCATCGTTAATCAATTAATTTAATCCTAAAAGAGCAACAAGAAAGAAAACTATAAAACAAAATTTAGAAAATTAAAAACAAAAAAATATATTGATGAAAATCATCAACCTCGCAGACAAAGGAAATTCAAAGGTCCAAAATCCACTCGTTTTCACTTTTTAGATTTCACTGTGATAGAAAAAGAAATGACAAAAGATGTAGAAGCTGACAACTACGCAGCTATTGTAGAAGATGCATGCTAGCGTTCCTTTATATTACTTTCCACAAAATATCATGGTAGTTTCATGGAAAATTGCAGTGCTGTCTTTTTCTCACATTGCTGTTGTTGATAACTTAGAATTATTTGTTTGTAAGGGGAATATGTGGAGACTAAATATGTTATCCAAATTGATACGCGTTGAAGTCAATTATTTAGCTCTCATTTGCAGAAAATCTTTCGAAAGTTCATTTTGAATTCTTCAAAACCTTTTTCTTTCATATAGTTTGTGATGACTCTGTTGCATCACTGTTAATTAAAGCAACAGTGGCATACTATTTTCGCAATACCAACCTCATAATAATAAAACAAAAAATATACATTATACAACGCTATTTTGTTATTTATTTATTAAGCAAAAGTATAGAAAAGAAATTTTACAAAATTAATGTGCAAAAAATATTGTTCTAATCAAACCATTTTCACATAAAAATTTTTGAAAAAATGAGTTTAACTAGTATATAATATTAATGCTTAAAAAAAAAAGACTACACATTATCACCCAATGACAGGTTGTTACATCATTTGACGAGTTTTTCTGGTAAATTTTTTTTTTTGGGTAAATATCATTTGATGAGTTTGACAATACATAAGGTGCAAGCACAATAAGTAATATGAAAACACATTATTAAATATGAATCGGTACAACTCTCTTTTATAGGTAGCTTGCACGTCAATTAAATTATAAATTAATTGTTAATTAGTACTACGTCCAATTTTTCATTCACCGGCTAGGAATAATTTGCAATTGTGCGTGGATTACTTGGTTGAAATTTAATATACTTTCTGTTTAAAGTTTTTAGCATTGTTTATTGACATATATATATATATATATATATATATATATATATATATATATATATATATATATATATATATATATATATAAAAAAGTAAAGGTGTGCTACTTAAAGAATTTAATATTTTACTAAAAATATAAAATTACTGAATATTTTATATAATGACAGTTTTTTTTTTTCCTCATGGTTATGTGCTTGTTTTAGGAGCCATAGATAGTGTTTAAAACAATCACGAAAGGCGAAATAACACTTATATTCCGAATTCCAAAGGGCTTCTTGCTAGCAAACAAAGGCAAGTTTTTTAGTCAGAACCGCAAATTAAGAATCACGGAAAGTTACTCCAAAGTACCATTCAAATTTATATATTTATTAAATAAATTAGATATATGAGAAATAGAATTTTACGTATTAAAAAGATTGAAGGGATCAAGAAAATAGTAGAAAATTATTCAATTTTAAAGAGCAATGTTTATTGTCTCGAATACATTTTCATTGAAAAGGGCAAAACGCAAAATAAGTGTGTTAAATTATCATATAATATTCACATTTTTTTAACCAATGATGTGTTAATTATAGCAAAAGGAGCTCAAGTCCCATAAGTATGAGATATTAACTTTGGTCTTGGAATGTATGTCCATAAAAAATAATACTATTGGAAAGATATCTCAGAAAATTAGTCTCTTACCTATCAGATAAGGGATATTTTTTAAAAATAAAATATTTATATATCATAAAAGTAAGCAAGAAGTTTTTAATTCTTGAGCCATTTCAAGAACTTTTCCTTAAGCAATCAATCATTATTGATTTTGAAAATTATAGAAATTCTTAATTTTAATTACTTCAAATACTACCAAAATAAATTAAGTATACGTGATAACAAACGAAAATATTAATTAAAAGGGCATGATCACAATAGACATCTCTCCCTCATTTTTTAACCTTTTATCTTTTTCCTCCCCTCCTTCCTCATCTTTCCTCTTCCTCCCACTCTCGACCACCACATCACCACTATCTCCACACCACCTCAACCACCATCTTCATCTCATCCTCCTCCTCATCATCAAATTGCACCTCTCTATCTCTCTTTAGCTCGCAGTTTCTCTCTCTATATAGAGGAACAGATTTAAGCTGTGAGTTTTGAATCATTTTTTACTTCTAGTCTTCCTCCTAGAATAGTGGGTAAATATAAATCTCGCTCTATTTATCCTAATAAGCTCTCTATGTAATTGTTTATAGTAGATTGAGATTTTTAGAACCCTATCACAAGTTTGGGTTTTTTGTTATGGCGGGTTAATTAGTGTTAATTAATAATAGCATTATCACCTTGCTAATATTGTATTTACCTTGTTCCTAGAATTGTAGAGCAATTGAGCATTAATTGTTGGATTGGTGGTACTCAAAAGATTGGCGTTCAGTTCTTTAGAATCAGTTTATGAGTATATTTAGCCTCTCTAGTTACCTTTATTATGTTTTAAATAATAGAAATATAACTATAAATTATTTTGGTATGCATTTGTGATTTTATACTAAGTTTTTTATTTATTAGAAATCTACTGTTGAGAACATTTTTATTGTTAACATAAGGCAGTTAGACTTGAATATGTGTATGGAAGTGAATTTTTCGGCATGTTTAGTATTATTAATGATAACTAAAATCAATGAGAATGTTTTTATGAATTATTGAGAAACTTTGATGTGAATATCTCCTAATTTGATATGAGATATTGCACGTTAGTTGGAGTTGAAGGAGAAGTTCTTGTAGAATTATTTTTTTAAGAAATTTTGAATTTCATGTATTTGGTATATTTTGGATGGTTTCAACGTCTACAGCTAACAACAGTAGGCATTAGCCTAGGTACACCTTGACTTGGGTATTTACATGGCCACTGTATAGTGATGTGTGATGTTTCACATGAAGGAACGACTGCCTAAGTGTGATCCTGACATTTATCTTGAATTGAACCAACCCTTGTGTATTTATAGAACTTTTAAAATGCTAGTTATGTATATTTTCACTCCTGGTATGTTTTCAGGAATTCTTTACTATATTTTGTAAGTGCTAGTGATGTTTTGTCTGCCAATGAGTTGCAAATTTACTCACTCCATGGTTTCCCCCTTTTTTCAAGATGCATGTGCAGCTTCAGGTTCAAATCCCACGCCTCCTCAATGGCCGAGTTCTAAGTTAGTGAACCTTCTTGAAAAGGTCTATTTTGCATATTGGAACCTACTTTTTGAACATTGTCTGATTAAAACTGTCCATAATACTCCATATTCCGTAGACAAGGTCCTCAAATTAGGTTTATGTTTATGCTTAAGAACTTGAATTCAAGAATTAGTTATATAGATTATATTATGGAAAGGATTTGTAAACTTAGATTTATATTTTGAACTACATTCTTAGTTATGGTTGGACATATAACTTGTGGTTATGAATTTACATTTGAAATTAAACTAGTTTGAAAACTAACTTGACTTCATGTTTGATTTTAGGATTGGGTTTGATTTACATTATACATTAGAACTTGGATTGAAATTTATATGCTGAGATGCTGCTCTAGATTCTGTTGAGTTGGTTGTTCTATTGCTGAAGGTGTATTTTGATAATACTTAAAACCCGATTCTTTATTTTATCCATGTTTTCATACATGTATTTTTTTTTAATTCTAGATATCCAAAAAACAGAGGAAACTCTATCCATTTTTCTGTAAATATTTACATGTTAAGGCTTGCGAGAGAACGTATTTCCTATGCATTGGTCACAACTAAAGTTGAATCATAATAGTATATAATAAGTACATACATATATGATAAGATAAGATATTTAAATCAAATATGTTCACATATGTTAAATCAAATAAAAATTAGTACGATAAAATGGAATTCGGATCTTCTATCCTCTTTTTTGTCCCATTCTCTATGCCTCAATAAAAATTTGATGTGTGTTTAATGATGGCGTAATCTATAATTTCTTATCCAATAATATTTTTTAACTATCCATAATTTTTATACATAATAAAATTTGATCAGAAAATAGGGAGTGGGACAGAAAAATGGCACAAATGATTTTTATTCACAAATATGCATTCAGTGTATGATGTTTTGTTTCTTTTTGTTTCCTTATTTGCGCATTTTCTTTGAAAGCCTGCCTGGAAAATTTTCCACGCGTAGTTGTCTTCTCAAGCATAGGAATAATCAACCTTAGCAATCATTAAGTTGAAGTGCAAACGCGTGTAGGAAAACTCCAACGAGCATAAAGCAAACCATGGACCAATTAAACTACATCTAGAAAGCTGGAAGTTACTGTGGCGGCTATACTGCTGTCTGGCTATGTATGAAGACTAGATGACAAAAATTAGGAGTGCATGCAGGGATGGATTTATGTTGCACATAATGGGGTATATGCTCCCAGTGAAATTTTAAATTATTTTTTAGAAAATATCAATAAACATGTATTTTATCTCCATTATTTAATTACGTCTGATTATATACTAAGATAAAAATTATTTTGTGAAGTTTAACTATACATAATTATTTTATTAAATTTGACTCCACATAAAATAAAAATTATTTTATTAAATTTAACTTCATACTAAAATAAAAATTAGTTAAAAGAAATTAACTTACTTTCCTTAAAATATCATGTTCCAATATTCTATTACTATATATTAATTTATTCAATTATCAAATTTTCAAATCCCACCCACAAATCTTGGATCCACTTAACTCTCTATACCTTTACCTTTCATTTTCCCCTTTTCAATATCTTTTTCTGTACCCCACGGCCCCACTCCAAGTCTCCAACTTTAACCCCTATTTAATTTCACTATTCCTTCACCTTTTGTCCCTTTCTCCACATTCTCCTTCAGCATTTGGGAGTTGGCTCCTTCAACAACATGTCACGCCATTAACATCCACAACAAACAAGTATTGTGGCCTTGTGGGTCTGACGGTCCATTGAGGTTTGTGAACAAGATTTTTATATTTTTTTTCTTTTTAGCAGTTTTGACTAGTTTGGTTTTTTTTCTTTCTTTTCTTTTGTGTGTGTGTGGGGGGGGATAACTTTGTGCTTATCTACTGTTGTTTGTTGAGCATTATTGCATTACCATTAGGCTTTGTGTTTTATTTTTTTTAAAAAAAAGATGTAATGTGTATTTATTTTTTGTTTGAAATTGTTCGTTTACCTTTTTTTTGTATTTCCACTTGTAGTGTTAATGTGTATTGTGTTATTAATTTAATAATACAACCAATTACTAATTTAAATTCATAAATTTTGTTGTTTTTAGCAATGGACAAAATTCTCAAAAGAAAACCACCATTAGAGTCTCAGACCATCAAATTAGCTTCTTCTAGTAAAAAGAGGTTTTTAGAATTCAATGTGGAAAGCCTTCCTATATATCATGGGCAACGTCATAATGTTTTAAGTTATCATCCAAATGATAGAGATGAAATTAAGCTGGCATATTTGCAAAAAGTTCCTTGTTAACCAAGAGACCATGATTTTTGAAAGCCAATTGTGGGTCTTCTCTTCGTAGATTTAATCCTAAATGGTTTGATGACTTTAGTAATTGGCTGGAGTATAGCATATCAAAAGATGCTATCTTTTGTCTTTGTTGTTATCTTATGAAACCTGAAGGGGAAGATGAAGATGCCTTTGTAACTGAGGGTTTTTCAAATTGGAAAAAGAAGGAAAGATTACAAGCTCATTTTGGAAACCATTAGAGTGCTCATAATCAAGCTTGGAGAAAATGTGAAGCACTCATGAAGCAAAAACAACATATTGAAGTTGCTATTCAAAAGTAATCTGAGCAAGTTAAAAGAAATTATTGAATTCACCTGACGGCAATAATTGATTGCATTAGATTTCTATTGTGGCAAGGATTAGCTTTTCATTGTAATGATGAAATAGAGGATTCAAATAATCAAGGGAATTTTTTGGAGCTTCTGAAGTTTCTTGCATAATATAATGGTGAGATTAACAGTATTTTAAAGAAAGCTCATAGGAACCTTAAACTAGTAGCACCTACAATTCAAAAAGATATTGTAAGAGCTGCTGCAAGTGAAACTATTATAGCTATTGTTGATAATCTTAGAGATGACATATTTGCTATTTTGTTTGGTGAAGTCCAAGACATTTCTATTAAGGAGCAAATAGTGCATAGTTCAATCTTTGCTCATATTTTTATAAATAAAATGTTGAATTTTAGTAAAAGATAATGTATGCTTATACATCCGTGTTTCAAACCCGATAAACATTTGCATAAAGGAATGTGTTGGGTACGAAACAACTCATATGTCTCTGCGTATTCATGTTTCAAGTCTAATAGACATTTGTGTAAGGAAACATGTTAAATATAAAAAAAACTTCATGCATCTATTCTCTATAGTTTCAACTTTTAGGGAGGAAAATTATGTAATTCCCTCAAATTTTATTGTGCTTCGTTACATAATAATAGGAAAACATATGTTAATTTATGAAAAATTCACATTCCACGCACATATCTAATTACCTCTAACAATCAACACATGATTTTTCAGCAAACTAAGGAACACTAAAAAAAGGTGGAGGTCAAATAGTTTCATGTCTCAAATAAATATGATGAATTCTTCAGAAATTAAAGCATGATCCTTTATTAAAATTTGTAACAGTCGTGATCATCACTTATGGCATGCATTTAATAAACGCTACTATGAATCATTTGAAAAAATGAGCAATACTTAATGTCATTCACAACGCACAATATGTGTGCATTTATGTAATTTGGTCATAATTTAATTTTTCCTCTAGAGATCTTTACCTTATAAAATAATTTTTAGACTAGCTAGCCTAGCTTTCAATGTTTATCTTGAGTTATATGCATCTCAATCATTTGAAGTACTGAGATTGACAGATTTGGATTCTCTAAAGTGATTATCTCACTTTAGATAGTAAAGTAAAGAGATTTTACCTTTAGATCAATAAAGTTAGAAATGAGCCTTTTTCACTCTATTGATTTAAGGGTAAAACTATTTATTTTACTCTCTAAAGTGAGATTATCACTTTAGGATATATCTGTAAATTTCGGTTCTGGAGTATAAGGGATGAGAGGGGAGGATTTGTAATATAATTTTATACTATAAATCTTCATTTTCCTTTTTTTTTTTTTCCTTTCAAAATCCAAACTCATACCCATCTTTAGAGAATCTAAATCCTAGATTGACTATTGCATCATAGTGGCAAGTTGGCTGCCTATTTGCACACGAGTGAAGTATATGCTCTATACTATATATAACGTATTGACAATTTCATCTCAACAATTTAGAAAGAATTAAGGTTGATGTAAATTCTCAATCATTTTATTATTCTTTAATAGCGTATTATCTGCTAATAAAAATATTAGTACGCTGTCATTGAATTATATATATTGTTATATATTATACATGTGATTTTTTTAGGTAGTGATAATAAAAGGTAAAAATTACACTTATTTCTTCTGATATTTGGAAAATCCTCCATTGACTCCCCAATTAACATTAATCAATTTTTAACTTCGATAAAATAGTATACATGTGTACAACACATTTTTTTTTATGATATTATTATAAATATTAAAGAGTATTCTAACTATTTAGGCTGCAAGACTCTGGTCAATTTTTTGGTTTGAGGATGACTCACTTCAATGTTGGGAGGAAGAGATTGAAATAAGAAATGGGAAGACTGTATGCTTTCATCACTTAATAAAAGGATAATATGATAATTTCAATAGTTATAACGGTTTTTAATATTTGCAATAATATCATTACAAATCATGTGTTATACACATATAATATACTGTTCTATTAAAGTCACTAACAACTAATGTTATTGGTGAGGCCAATATAGGATTTTTCAAAACTTAAGGATTTGATATGCAAATTTTAAAAATAGAAATGGTGTATGTTGTATTTTGTCAAACCTCAGAAGAGATGAATGTGAATTTCCTTAATAAAAATCAAACAAATTTATTGATATAATAATGCATGATTAAATAATTGTATTAAAAACTTTACACTAATAGTAATAAATTAAAATTAAAATCTAACAATATACACTTAGTTAATAATATAAAAAATTACAATTAAAAATTATTCTTAAAAAAAGACTATAATTTATAGGCCACTATACAACATTACCATATCATTTTATACAAAATTAACCATGTGAGGCATTATTGTTGGTAGACATATAGGCTTCCGAGTATTCGGAATACATCCTAGTACTAGTATAGTAGTATATCTAGCTCATCATTACCATATCATTTACGTGATTTTTTTTTTCCTAAAAAATTTTTAACATAAAAAAAATTAATAGACTTTTATTCACTAAATAATTCACTCAAGTCAAACTCTTTTCAATGTAAGACATATGCATATATCCCCAAATAAAAAAAAAGTTAGACATATGCATTTCAAGTTGGAATTAAGATCACCATAATACTTGTTCGTCAAACACTTCTGCAGAAGTGAGAAGGATTGAAATATTCAATATTCTAATTTGGATATTTCGGTATTTGCACGCAGCTCAATTGTCGTTAACCTCTTTTTTTTTTTAATATAATTTTAAAATTCTCAACCAACCAAGTGGGGAGCAAAAAATACAGGACAAGAAAATACCAAATTAACAGTGCAACTTGTCGTATACCATTATTGCACATTGTCCTATTCTGCCTTATGGCACCCTCATATTAATTTTGAGCAGCCGAATTATAATACATTGTATTAATTTTATACTTATATTTAGGAATACCTGTAAGAATCCCATGTAGTAGATCAGGGATTTTTAATTATGTCAAAGAGGTTTAAATTCATTCGAAAACACATTTATAAAGATGAAGCCAACACCCCAGAAAATAAAACCGCGGTGAAAAATTATAGGTCCGGGTCCAGCGATAAATTATCTTCACAAAAGGAAAATAATTTTTCAAAAAGGTTAAAAGGTTTTCACGCCCATGCACAAGACAGGATAGAGCAGACATGTGTATCTTTTATGTAGGTCCAAGTTCACAATGCTACCTCAATATCGTTAGATATCTGTAAGATAGTTAAGACCATATATAAAATCTCTTAAGGAGATTTAATCAAGTAATGTGGCACTTGTTCCTTACACAAACTATACAAGGAACATTCAAAGTTTGCAACACAATTAGACATATAAAATACAGCTGAAAAAAAAATTTAGGGTTTAGGGTTTAAAAGGCAACTATAATACATTGACTAAATTAAGATTTGGCACGTGCTGCGAGCTTGAATAATTTATAAGAAGCGAGCTTGAATAATTTATAAGAAGTGATATATATATATATATATATATATATCTGTGTGTGTGTGTGTGTGTGTTATACTGGCAACAGAAAAAGAAGATTAAGGTCAATGAGGTTAACTCATCTAGTTAATTTTCTGCTTAGATATCACTTTAACTTGGGTTCAATTTTTAATTTTTTTTATTATTTGGTCAATTATTAAATTTTTGTAAGTTCTAAATAAGTTCAAAAACATGCTATAAGATTAGATAAAGGCGAATTTTTTCCACTAACCAAAATTTTATGGCGCAAAAAAAAAAAACACTTAAAAGACTAAATTGATTTAAGTGCAATGTTTAAAAATTGAAATTCTTTTAATTTTAGTCAGCTTTGAATGGTATAGTTAATTAGGATATATATATATATATATATATTGAATGATATATCCTAATTTTACCATTTTCCCTTTTTTATGTGAATTTTACTTTTTATTTAAAGTTATATTTTAATTAGTATGCTCGAATACTTACGTACTTTAATGTATATTATATTGTTTAATTTTTTTTATTATGTTAACGGGCAAAAACATGGAGCTTATGTACCTCCAGCACTTATCAACAGTTTCTTAAATAATTTTTCACGGGCAGTAGTTTTTTTCAAAAAAAAAAAAAAACACATTAAATATGAAATCTTAAATGTGAATTTGCATCCTCTTAATACTTGTCGGCAAGATCCTTAGGTGAAATTGAGATTTCTTTGCGTTTCCTACATAATACCCTAATAAATGCAACCCCACAAGGCTTCATACCAAATGCACATGCAAGCTACCACCATTCATTATTATATTTTGTTTTTCAAACGAATTTAAAACTTTGCTTCACAGGTTCTATCTGCGTATGAAATGGCCTATTGGGAAAAAAATAAAAAAAAAGGAGTCACATCTGCGTACAGTATAAGGTGCTAGAGGGGTGGCTTTGATTGTGGATTGGATACTCACACTTGATAACCAGCATCAACATCAACGTAAGCAAAGGGTTGCACATTACGCATACGATAGCGTCACCCCCTCTTCTTGTCCCCATTTAAAGTTCATCATAATCATTACAAAACAAATCATGCAGAGTGGCACATCGATTAGTTGGTTTAAATAGTTTATTTAATTTTATTAAATAAGATTTTAAATTCAAATTTTGTGAATAAAATTCTTAAAACCTCCGAATTTGATTCATCTTAAATTTAAGTATGACAAATTGGTTCACCTAAAAAAAATCTAAAGAAGACTATATACTATCTAAAAATATAGGATAAATTTGTCCGTGTATCCATAGATCAATTTGACTTTTTATAAATTTTTTCCGATTAATTTATCTTTTTTTTTTCTAGCATGAACAATTTATTTGGTATTTTACATTGTCAAGAACTTCTCTGGATTTGTTCCCCTAAAGGGACCAATTTATCTAGCACAAAATTTAAGGGAGATTAAAAAATAGGTATCTAATAAGACATCCATTTATATTTAATATGATGATAGTTCTCACACATTTCACTCATTCATCTTAGTGAATGATTATATGGGCACCCATTTTAAGCTGTTTAAATACCACCATTCATTAGATAATGGTTTAAGATACTTTTAAACCATTAAGAAGTCCAAATTAAACCGTGTGAAAAGTAATAGAGAACGCTAATGTTGGAAAGTCAAAGATTTCAGTATTAGAAATTAGTTTGAGATATATAAGATGCAACCAAGAATCTTCAGCCCCTCTTCCGGGGTGGTACTCACTCCCTTGTCCTTTGTGGGTAGCAAGAGCAAAGCGTGTGCCTTTTTTTTTTTTTTCACTTTTTTTGACCCATCTAACGGGTTGGGGTTGGGAATGTTGAGGCAGATTATAAGTATTTTGAATTAGTCAATAATTCACCGCATTCACTCATGATTTGCTCTCAACTCTCTCCCACTAGAGATTAATATAACCGAATTACTTTATATATAATATTTTTTAAACAAACATTGTTGTTCTTTATTAACAACTCGGTTACTAAAAAAATAGAAAAGCATGTAATGATAACATTGAAGCTTATTTCTATAGATACTCTTTATTTAAACCTTTCTTCTTCTTTATTCTACTTTTCTCTCATGCACTGCTAAAGAGATCTCTGACAATTTCATTGAGAGACTCTTTTGAAAAAATTCACAAAATGAGATTAAAGCTTTCAAAGGAAAAAGAAGTTGTTATTTTTTTTAAGGGGTAGACGCTAACCATTAGTTTTAAAGTAGTTTTATTCTCAAGATAAAAATTAAATCTTCGACACTTGGTTAAAAGATAAAAAAATCTTTACCACCTCACCTTGATTTTGTGGTTGTTATTTTTATTATTTGACATAATCTAATTAAATGATAAATAACAATTTTTTTTCCCCTCTTCTTTGATATGATCTAAGAATTTATTTTGAATAAATACACCTATGTTATAAGGCCCCCCGACATGGACCCCACAATTGTAGAAAATTCACTTGGGCATTGGCCAGTCAAATCAGCCTCTTTTTCCTACTCTCTTCCCACTCTTAAATCCTCTTCTTCCTCTCACCTTCTTGGCTATGCAATTAAGCCTCTCCTTCCTATTTTCGTAGCACACCTCAATCTGTGCCTTATATCTTCACTCCATATCTCACCACATCCTCCAACACAAATTTTCACTCCAATTCCCACTCATCTTCACCACAATTCTGATCGATCCATTCGGCATTTCACTAGCTCACCACTCGGCCTTATAGTATATTCATTTAACACAAGTGTTCAGATTCCTTGTTCTCTTATATGCTTGTATTTATTTATATATGTCATCTTCGTTTGGCAATTCAGCTGAAACTTCCAGGACTTTATCTATCTTCCACTTCACATACCCTTTTCCAAATTATTGATATAATCTCTTGCAAAATGGCCAATACTACTATATGATCAACTTGTGCATAAGTTGAAAATCAAGGCCTTAAGCTTTTGCAGCTCAAGCTGGAATAGTACTTGTCCATTAACTCTTGTTGCTATTGGTTTGTCTTCAAAAATGGAAGAGAACATGAAGTGGGAACAAGTTGGTCTCATTGGTGATCAGTTAATGCAAGGAAAGGAGCTGGCAAAGAAGCTATGTGACCATCTTGCATCACCATCATCATCATCATCATCCAATGAAACCAATGCAGAGTTAATTGAGGAAATACTTTCAACCTATGAGAAGGCACTCACCATGCTGAACTGGAAGGGTAATGTGGGAGAGACTAATAAGGCCAACAAAGGCAACATGGTCATGGATTCCCATTGTTCTTCTCTTGCAAATGTGAGCCCCAGAAGTGAGGTCTTGGACCAAGAAGTAAAGCACAAAGATGTCTTCAAGAAAAGGTAATGTTCATAAGTAACCAAGTTGTATTCTGTTTTGTGACTTTGGGGTGAATTTTTTTTTTGGTTCATGATCTCATTTTTCAATCTGGGGGCCTTCCAATTTTGTGGATTGTAGAAAGACCATGCCAAGATGGACAAAGCAAGTAAAGGTTGGCTCAGAAACTGCAATTGATGGGTCTCTGGATGATGGCTATAGCTGGAGAAAATATGGGCAGAAGGATATTCTTGGAGCTAAGTTTCCAAGGTAAAAATTACTTGCCCCTCTTTGTTCCTTTTTTTTTACCAAAGAAGCATAGTTAAAATTTTTCCTCTTCATGAGAAAAATTTGTCTATTATGGGCATATGAATATGATAGAAACTACTACCTCTCTGGCTTTTTATTTGGTATGAGAATATCTTTTAGTTAGTGCCAGGGGCCATAGGTACCCATACAACTAACACATGATTGGTCAATTAGCCAGTGATCTCTAATAAGGGAAATAAAATAATCATATGATAAGTTTTGGCACACCTTTGTTCCCTTGTAAAGTTTTCAGCCAGATAATAGACAAAGTGTTTTTTTCAAAAAAGAGAATGTAAAGTGTAAACTTATCCCAAGGACAAATGTTAGCTAGATTGGATTCAATGCAATTGCAGCCTTTTTCAATTAATTACTGAGGAGTTTCATTTCTCTGAGGTTCCAAGTGTTGTGAAAGAAGGGATGGATCCGTATATTTGTATGTTGCAAAAAGCAGACAATCTTATCAAGTGGGGGTGAAATTGTTTGTAAAGTTCAATGGTGGTCCTATAGGTTTGGCAGTTTCATATGCCCCAAATTTATTTCAGCATTAAAAGCAATGAAAAGAAGCCAAATTCACAACTGTAGAGAAAACGTGGAGAGAGAAGAAAGAGGACTATAATAATACCCCTTTTGTTTTTCTTTACTTTTGAACACAAATTCTTGGTATCTACCTTTGAAAGCTACTCAAATGATCATAAAAGCAGTGCATAGTTTTATGAGAAATGTTTTTTCGTTGCCAATTTTAAGGCATTATTAAAGTGGCACTATGATATGTCATATAAGCAGATGTAGGTGTATATCACTGTAGGGTCCAATTTTTCTCATATGTTTGCCTTGCTCTTTAAATGTCCATTTTGGTATCCGTATCTAATGTCCAATAATCTGACTGACTAAAATTTTATTGTTTCCTGTATCACTATAGAAAACAAGGGCATTCTTTTTTGTTTTTAGTGTTGCTGAACTGATTTTATATTTGAAGCAAGCTGTTTTGATGTTTTTTTCTGACAAAAATTGGTTTGCATTGCAGAGCATATTACAGATGCACACATAGAAATGTACAAGGATGTCTAGCCACAAAACAAGTGCAAAAGTCAGATGAAGACCCAACAATATATGAGATAGCCTACAGAGGCAGACACACATGCATCCAATCTAGTCATTCAAACAAGGCATTCCAATTAAAACCAAAGATGGCCTTAGGAGAAAACAAGAATCAAAAGAACCAGCAACAAGAAGAGAAAATAGAACAACAACCACAAGAGACAATTTTCACATTTGGATCATCAGATCCTGAAGTCAAAATAGAGGAGTTGAACACTAAGGAGAACATCTTCCCATCATTTTGCTTCCCTTCTCCATCAATAGGATCTGAAAATGAGGACAACATGTTCAATGATACCATGATTGAGGACCATTTCATGCAAACCTTTTCTCCTCCATTCATATCACCAGAAACTTCAGAAACAAACATGCTCTGCATGTCACTCTGCCAATTGGGCAGCAATGGACTAGGCCTAAGTGTGCAAACCTCAGATTCTGATATCACTGAGATACTTTCAGCACCAACTTCAGTCACCAATTCTCCAATAGCAGACTTGGATGCTTTCTTTGATAATATGGATTTTGAAACCAATTTCCCCATCAACTCCCCACAACTTTTCTCTTGATGAAAATCACCCATTTCCAAGTTAATAGCATAGTTTGTGCGCGGATTAACTGGTGATTTTTGTAGATCCTGACTAGCACCAACTGGGATGGAAGATGATAGTAATAGCATATCATGTCCATACCTGAAGAAGTTGTGATCGGTTGCAGACGTGGTTGTGTTGCGATTACTACAATTGCGGATAAATGCGGCTAATGTGACTGCAATTGCGGCCGCGATGCGGTTGCAGACATGATCAAAACCACAATACTAAGTTCACAATTGTGGTCACAGGCCGATATTTGTAACCATGAGACTTCCTTTTGATGTTAGTTAAGAGAGCTTTCATGTGCCTAGGATAATGTAATGGGGAAATAATGTGTAAGTTGTAGCTATAGTTAGTGTTTTGCTTGTTCTCACTGCAGTTGTAACTTAGCAATGTACCGTATCTGTCTTCTTCTGGCTCAAGGGACAGCAAGGATAAGTGAAATAAAATGGGATTTTCATCATAGTCATACCACAATTAGTGCCTAAGATCATGATCAATGCATAATCTCTTGACTGAAGAGACAGAATTATCTGACAATATGCATCAAAAGTTAATTTGACAGATTCAGATGCATACTTCCTAATGGGACATGGGACCACAAATCTCAATCATCTAGTCACCACCCCGGTCTAGGGGCAAAAGGGAATCCTGATCCCCTCAAAAGGAAACAAACACGTAAAGGCTAAATGGAATAACCGGAATTTGTATGGATCTTGCTCTCAAATAGTCATTTTTGTGCAGTGTGATCATACGACAAAGTAGGAATCAACTTTCCAAATAATCCCAACATGGCTATCTTTTTGGAATGAGAAATGATACTTGTTCCCATAATTTTGAATTTCATTAGAATATGCGGGGATTAGTATATAAATAACTAGTAGTTTCAATTATGTTTCAAGTGAACATGATGGATGTAGGAAATTAATTAATAATATATGTGAAATCCATTAATTGAATTCGTCATTAAAATAATTGAAATCTGTAATTGTTAACATATGATTTCTTCTACTTTTTCATAAACAAATTCACTAAAAATGTAATTGAAATATGAATATACTTTTAATACAATTGTAAGTGTTTGAAAAAAAATTAAACTGACATTTAATCATATACTGTCACATTAGTAAAGCTGTTGGATTCAACCACTTATTACCATAAAAATCATATAAATAGAGTCATGTGATTGGATAATAGTATAAAACTATTTCACATTTGAAAGTCAATTAATATCTAGAAATATTCAAATATCTGTATGTGATCTGCAGTTGTGAAAGTGATATGTACAAAGGTGAAAATCCTAATGTATTAACCATATTCTCATTTTGCGTGATGAAGGGGGGCTACAGCCTACAGAAGTGATGAAAAGAAAGTGCCAGCACCATCTGACTGTTAGACCACATATAAAATGAAGACAAATTGACTCATTCTAACTAATGTTGTGATTGTTCTTGCCTCAATTATTTACTATGTGACTTCCGAAAAATGGAGATATTTGTAGGTACATTAGTGGTGACTTACACAATAAAGACAATTATTTTGCTTCTCTATAATTGTTTTTTTTTTTTCCTCCTTTAATCCTTTGGTAGAAGACCGTATTCAATATTCCCTCTGTTGCATCTGAACAGTCCAAAACCAAAAAAACACATATTAAGAAAGCAATTAATAAATATTGATAAGAATGTAAAAGTGTGTTGATTAACAAGATTACCCCTATTTAATATGATTATACTATTGAAAGAAAAAAGTAGATACAATACAGTTAACTACAATAAGACTATAATTGATAAAAAAAAATTAATACTTTCTTAATTTGATAAATTGACATGAGAAGCCAAACAAAAATTTCAACAAAAGTGGACAGTTGAGGTGAAATGGAGGAAGTATTAAAATATTTATACTCACTTCAAATAATCGAACAAGAACAAACTTGAGATCACTTTCTTTGATCAATAAAAATGAAATCAATCTTGTAATTCTCTGGTCAATAAATAAAAATGAAATCACTTTGATGAATTATTTTTTCACATTGCAAAGGCAACTCCTCTGCTTTCAAAGAAGAATTGTTCACAATTCACCAATGTGAAAAAATGACATTTTCTTGTCAAGATGTGAGGAAATGACTGAAATACAGTCTTGGGCTTCCTTGCATATTTGGTCCTAACTTTGCTCTTCTTTCATTCAAAGGGCCACATTCGACTCCAGACTGATTAATCGTTTCACTCATTTGTTCCTATGGCCCAACAAGATAAAGTTGAAGATTTCTTTTGGTCTAAAAGCCCAAACAATTGCTCTTTGATTAATTGAATATGGACAACATGTAAAGTACATACGCGAAGACATGAAATTTCCGTCTAATAAAAAGAGAGAATCTCTGAGACCCCAAAAAAAAGGGACAATCTCTTGACAATAATAAACAACAAAATGGAGATAAAAAAAGAGTAGGATTAAAAGAGTATTGTTGTGTTTTGTTCTAATTCCTATTTTATTCTAAATCCAATAACAATAAAAAATTCTTTGTCTTTAAAAAGGCGACGAATTGTAGAAGTAATTAAGCATGTAGCTTGTAGGATTAAATTTAGATTTAAAGCAAGCTGCTATTTAATGCTGTCCGATTCCCAGTGTTAATTGGACAAAGTAAATGTACGCTTGCAGTGCATAAATTTATGCTCACAGCGAAACAAATTAATATCAGAGGCAGCATCAATTATTTGGCTCAAGATTCGCGTTTATGAAATATAGTTCTGCTTGTTACTTAAATAATTATTCAATTTTAAATGTACATTGAAATTTAAAAAATGGTTAAAAAAATATTTAAATAAAAATAATTTACTGAATTATCCTTATTTTTATTTAATAATCTAATTTTCTCTTTCCTCCTTTATTACATCTCTTTTCTCCTCCAATAGTATTTAATAAATATATTATTAAAAATAATTAATTAATATTACTTAAAATTGTAAAATAAATAATTATTCAAAGACATACTATAACATTCTACTAACTCTGAAGTAGCATTGATCTTGTGTTTGAAAGATGATCATGCCAGGGAGAGACATTGAGTCAGACAAAGAGATAGACAAAACAGTACAACTCAAGTCAAATGAATCCGACGATTTACGTGGTCTTATGTCACTCTCTTTACTACCATAGCATTTTCTTCAAACAGGCAAAAATGTTGAGAACAATTTTTGTATAAATGTAATTTTAACATTTATTTTTAGATACATTCACAGTAAAGTTAGTGAAACTCATAAATTAGTGGATATATATTGAATAAAGTTAATAGAATCTATTTTTACTAGGAGTTAACCTAAAAATGAGGTGATAAAACTGTATTCATGCAATGATCTGTCTAATATTGAAAAGAAATAAAAAAACAAAAATTTAAGTTGCTGTACATTAGACATGGAGTTAAGTTGAGTTGGTCACCCAATATCAAACAAGGTGTAAATTTTTGGAAGAAGGAAGTTTGATTTTGTATAATATTTTTTCCTGTCTATAATATAAGTCATGTTTTACTTATATATAAGAATTAAGATAATAATTAGATCTTATTAATTTTATAAAAAAATAAAAATATAAGATAATAATATTCTTTATCACTCATCCTGCAGGATCTCCATTAACTAGAGTAATGAATTGATTGGCTAGCAAAGAGGCGAAGAGCCTCACGCTATTTGGCTCCCAGATTTGAACCAACTTTGCTGCGGGAATTGCCAAAACGTTGAATGGGTTTCCCTGTCATCTAGAAGATGGCCTTGTCTCCTCAAATGTGTTTCCTTGTACTAAATAAGTATTCAATTCTAATTAGGTGTATGGATTTAAAAAAGTATTGAAATTATATTGATTTTAAATAAATTTTAGTTAATTATACAAAATTACCCCTACTAATTTTTTTTATTATTATCTCTCTCTCCACTTATTTATTCTCCTCTATTTAATATAGTGGCGAAACTTTATAATGTCCACAATTTTTAAAACTTCATATATATATATATATATATATATATATATATATATATATATATATATATTAGTGAGCGCGCGTGATTATTAGAACTATTAGATAATTAATTTGTCTTGATATACGAAACACTAATATATAATTAATAAGTTCAAAAATTTTCGTTCTCTAATTTATGAGTAAAAAGAAAAAAGTTCATTAATACTTTTTCAATGTTTTCTATATTATTATCAAAACACTTCACTTGCATATTACTATTTTAAAATTTATTTGGTTAATATATTTATTGAGCAATGATAAATCTTTTTAATTATTGTGTATAAAGATTCTTTTAATTTAAAATCTCTCTTATATGTATTTAACAGGTATTGAATGTTATGTAAATTACAACTCATGTAATTTTGAGCTTAATTTAAAATTTGGAGAATTTCAGGAAATATGATCACTCTATGTTTGTTCCCTCTAATATTTTAGTCATCTTTTGCCACTGATTTAATAGGGATAGACATTTATTTTGAGCCAAGTAAAATTTGAAAAATAAACACTTATTTGGGACCGCATGAAGTATTCTAGACCGTAATCCACGATAAATTTTTATACCCTTCCATTTTTTAAGAATTTTTCTAATCAGTGTGCTCTTATTAAAAACTCTAATCAGTGTTCTAAAATTTAAATCTGTGATTTTAAAGATACCATTTAAATACTTCAGTAATAACTCAATTCTAGTAGCTTATATTATGAGAATAAGAATCAGGTATCCAATCTATTGGTTAACTAATTGGAATTCGAGTATGGCAAAGGCTCATCATAAGGGCGATTCTCACGGCCCAATCTACTCCAAATAAGAAATTGTTTTATTTTTCTCTGTAAATTGTTTGATAAATTAGTGTTGGCTCTTATTCTTTTTAATTATCTACTATAATCATTTTTAACCGTTACAATACAGATTTATAAAAAGGAAATGTTAGACAGCAAAATTTTTGGTCAAAATTTATATCTATAATGATGTGTCATAGTTATTAGCCTTTAAAAATGATTTAGTTCTTGATAACAAAGAGAAATTACTTATTATTGGAAGATGTAAGAATATCCCCCTGTCCATAGCCTAGAGAGAAACTGTTAAGGGTACCAAATAAGTTTTTTCTGACTTTTGATATACTATATTGTATGAGTTGCAATTCGTAATGCTACAAACTTGGGAATTATTACATAATTTGATGTCATCACTACAAAATTACATATAGACCTTGAAAACATTCCTAATCATTGCTTATCCAATGTTAGCGTAGCCATTATTTTCAGAAAAAGATTGGGCATACCTGATGAAAACTGCCTTTTCCTCGTGAGTGGCAAAAGTTGGCCAAACGAAAAAGAGATTAATTAACTAGTTCCAAAAAGTCGAAAAGTAGACACATGTATTCTTAGGTTTTGATGACATCAGAACGAATAATAATTGCCCTTCCATTCGATTTATAATATTCTCTATACTAACAGAAAACGTTAAATTTAAGTTAAATATATGCATAAATCATTTGTTAATATATTATATATAAAATACCTTTTTTGTTTTTGTACTTTCTCTAAATTTATGCAGTCATATTTATCTTTGCACATAGTTTTACATTCAATTCAATGACTTTACAATATTATTGTTTTCAAGATTATGTACATATAAATAACATGAGTTTAATAATGATACACTAACACTATAAAGGAGTTTTACATTAGTATCCAATCAAGAATTTTAATTTACATGACTTTTTAAGTAGTGTACATGCAAGTTAATCATATTTGTTAATATGATATTATATGATTGGATAACTGTATAAAACTTTTTTACACTAACAATATATCAAAATTAAATCCAAATAATATCACCTTTAAACTTTAGAAAATTTAATTAAATGAGAGCCAAATAATTTTAATGTTAGCAATAGGCAGTTTAGTTGGTCCATGAATGTCGACTCTTCTTCTAGAAAGGTGGAAACAGACGACTTAATGAGGCAACTGTTTTAGCTGGCAGAATGATTATTTCTTTGACGGGTCTTCAAGGAATCACTGGAGTAATTGTCCTCATCTATTAGCTCTGCAGTTAATTCATGAGGAGCTTGTTTGAAAGTTATGAAACATATATGAAGTGAAATGTGAGAATTGTCTTCACATCTTTGAACAAGACAAAATGTTAGGTTGTGTTATAGTATAGTCATTGTTTGTTTGAAAGTTCTTAGAAACAGCTCCATTCAGAGTTTTTTTTTTTTTTTTTTCATTTCTAAGCAAGGTTCTGAAAATTGAATTGACTATTAAACTGATCAAGGTAAGGGTTTAGAAGTTCAGTGATTCAACCAGTTCAATCGAGGATCCAATCAATATATAATAAAACTTGTATTTATATAAATATATAAAAAGATAAAATAAAACATACGTCATAAAATAACTAAAAATTAAATTAGATATCAACACAACCCATAAAATATAACACATAACCCATAGAACAAAATAAAACACAATTAAATTCACAGAATCATATCAAAATCCAACAAAAAAATCAAGTTAGTAAAATTTAAAAATAAATAGTCCAGCACAAAGTCACAAATCAAGTTAGTACTAACTACTAAGCTTCAAATAATCAAGTCCAAAATTTGCTTCAAATTACAACAAACAAATGTCCTAAAAAAATTGGAATAAAATATAAAAAACATGGGCTTCAGCATCCTTACTTCAACGCAAAAGTAGAAGTATATTTCGAAGAAGAAGACTCAAATGTAGAAGCAAAAGCAGATTTTGAAGGAGGCAGAAGACCGTGAAGCAAGCACGACGATGGCAACGTGGGCGAGGAGTAGTGCTGGGTAAGCAGATTGGTTCAGTCCATTTTAGCCCAGTTCACGACGTACCAACATTAAATGGGCCGGACCGGACCGGTCCGCTTCATAAATGGATTGGCATTTTACTTTGTCTGCATCTGCACTGCATAAGCTCGGAGGTCCACAGACCAATCCGCATTTTTGGTCCAGCAAGCACCAAATCGCGGACCAGCTTTTTTTTTTTTCTTTCATATTTTTTTCACTTTTTTTAATACCTTATATTATATATTTATATTTATACAATATATTTAATAATTTACATCACAAAATACATATGCACATTTTTCTTTACAGTATACAATTTAAATTTAAACAAATAACAGTACTAATTACTAAATACCTCAAATATTAAAATCCAAGTGTTAATTTTGTCAAAGTAATAACATACAAATTACAAATCAATCAAATATGCATAAATCCTCCAATTATAAAAAAAATATTTAAACTACTAAAGAATATAAATTAACAACTACTAACTATCAAACACCAAAAATAAACAAATCAAATACCAAATACAAACATAAAAATAGTAAAATAAACCAACTCACCAAAACAAAAGTCTTAACACATCAAATTTAAATTATTACAAAGTCCATCCATCACCATCAAGCACATAAATAAAGTCCATCCATTTACTAAGTGAGCAGTGGACTTTAAGTAGTGGGCTTAAAGTGTCTTTGTTTATGGCTTAGTAGCGAAATTATTTGTGGGCTGGAGACTGGACACTAGAGCTTAGTCTCTATGTCTACAAGATAGCTTAGCGGGTGGTCCACAGCACTGAGCCAGGCTTGTCTAGCCCACAGGCTTGGCGGAATAGATCAAAAAAGTCCACAGGTTGGCAGGTTAAAACTTTTCTAGTCCATTTTCATATGAGTTGCGAGTTAAACAGGTTGATCTGCGAACCACGACCCATATACTTAGCTCTGGCGAGAGGGTGGTGGTGACGCAGGTGATGGCGACACGGCTTGTGGCGAACAGTGTTGGCGGTGTTGTCCTCTGCTTCACCGTTCGAATGGTGATGGCAAAAGAAAGGAAAGAAAAACTGAAAAAGGCCGAAAGGCCAAACGCACCGTTAAGCTTTTTTCCTTTTTTATTTCAACCAAAAAAACAACGTCATTGTTGTGTCCATTTTTTTGAAACCATCGGACCACACGGATCGGTCTAGTTTGCTCGGGTTGACGGTTCATAGCGTTTCGATAGAGGTTTTCAGGTCCAACCCAAACCAAATAACAAGCCAGTTCCCAATTCAACCGGTCCGACCAGCAGGATCGATCTAGTTTTCAGAACATTGTTTCTAAGTTACCACAAAAATTTCAGATAATTATACAATAGAAGTTTCCAATAAAGGTTAGTGTTTGGTTTTTTTTTCCCCAGCAAAAGCAAAATGTTGGTGTGTAAATTTATCAAAACGTTTATATTATTGATTCCAATATAACATCAAATTGACATAACTTTGTTAGATCAAAAGCAATGTAATATCCAATTTGCTTATTTGTGTTTAAAATGTTTGAGAACTAATTTAACTGAAAGTAAGAATACAATATAAGGAATTATGTATATAATTAACTACAAATAAACAATATATATATATATATATATATATATATATATATATATATATATATATATATATATATATATATATATATATCAAATATTAAAAAAGTTGTTGTCTAAATGTCAGACACTAGCTATCATAATTGATGCTTACAGTTTTAGAGAACAACTATTTGAGCGTTCACACCTTTTTCTTTCTGAAATTGACCGTCAATTTAGGTTGAAATGTAATGTCATTGGCCTTCTTTACTTGAGAAATGTCAAAGTACTATCTCTCTTTAAATTCCGTACTGTTGATGGGTGAATACTGAGAAATGAGTAGTGTCGATGCGTGTTGGCTAGTGGAACATAAAAAATACAAGAATAAACTCCCTCTTAATAAAGGAAATAATGCAAGAAGAAAAAAATTATAAAGAAGACAAATTTAACATGGTTCAATATTAATTGCTTACATGCACAACCCTTATAAAAAGTTTCAAATCTTTCACTATCTGTAACTTTTGAATGGCTGAAGTTGTAAACTATCTTTACAAATATTTTCATCACATGAATGACTCCTAAAAGCTACCCATATAGATCACTCCCACTTTTTAGAGGATAACAAAACTCAAATAAGTAAAATTATATTTATAGACCAAAATACTAGCAATACTTCTATTTCTTACTGATGTGGGACTTTGGGTTAAATCCCAATAATGTGGTCTCATTCCCTTATTGATTACATATCTACTTTAGTAGTGTATTGTCCCTGTTGTTATATTGAGGAATCACTAGAAGAATATATAATCAAAAGCAAAAGGTTAATAGCTGTCCTTCAGTTTGAATCCTTTATTTGCATAAAATGCCGAAAGTTCCCAGCAACTAAGAACTAAAATAATTATTATAACTAGCATCGTGGTCCAATTTGTGCATTGCATGGTATATTGTCATGACTCAATTTAGGTCATGATCAATACGTAAGGAACATGTTTCCCCACACAAAGTTGGGACTGTAAAGGTTTGCAAGTGAAGATTTGCATGAAAACATATTTCTTATGCATTGGTCATGGTCTAAATTGGGTTATGATAATACAAAATATAATGCATGTACTATGATGCTAGTTATAATAAGGATTTTTGTTCTTAGTTGCATGGGATCCTCCACAGCCATGCTATTGTCATTCTCCTTGTATCTCCCACACTTGAAAGAAATAGTTAATTGTGATTTTAAGGACCTAATTGAACCAGTTTAGATGCCCGATTCGGTCCTGGTTCATGGAAAAGTCTTTCCTGAAGGATTCAAGATCGAAGCATTAATGAAGCCTCCCTGAGCATCTAAAGCGGTTCAAGTCAGGAACGAATCCATGTACAAATTATTGGGGGCACATGCATGCCTGCACCAATATATATAAATTTCATATTATGTTTGTGTATATTGTTTTTGTTCCTATCACTTAAAATTTGCTAAATCCAGGGTGTTATTTCAATCGTGATGGCCATAGTGACCCTTTTGATTTTTTGCCTAAAGGGTTGGTAAAGAGGACTAAAACAATGGGTCTTGTGGTGCCAAAATTGGAACTCTATTCTCGAGAGTGTTGCATGGCAACTCTAAAAGATGAACATGATTTTGATCACCCAAGAAATAAAAGTGGCGTTGAGGCCAGAGGTTGGTGAGGATGGTTTGGTGGGAAGGGAAGGCTGGTAGTGTTGTTTGTGAAGAGGTTGATGGAAGGGATGAAGAAGCTTCGAAGCGTTGGCTCTCAAGTGGAAAGTAGTAGAAAGAAGTTGAATGCTTAGTGGTTAAGTAGATCAGCTCAAATGCTCATTTTCCATTTCTATCTTGCTCTTGTTTGTATTCTCATTTTCCATTTGTTAACTCATCAAATGCTCATAATCCATTTATATTTTTCACGTATTGCCTCCAAGTTGACTCAAAAACACTAGTCTTCCCACTAAGTGAATCGAAAAATTTGAAAATAGAATGTGTTATGTATCAATGTATTTGTGTATAATTGTCGTTGTGCACCAGTCTTCCCACCAAGATTTGGGTGTGCACTTGTTTTTCATGAATGCAGAATAATGAAAAAGATCAGAGGTAAAGGAGAATGGAAAAAATCAGTAGATTATTCACTAGCTTATATAGCTACTGAAATAGTAATAAAATTACGAAAATCAATATAGTTTTTGGAAAGTAATTTTCACAAAAAAAAAAACAAATAAAATTAATAGTTAAAAGTTCTATTGGCCTAAAGAACAAAGCAAATTATTGATTTATATATACTTTTTTCAAGCGTATAATTAAAATAGTCAAAGAAAACTCTTCCTCGAGAGATGTTATTATTAAAAGTATAATCTAGATAATAGAAAAAACTGCCTACAAGATTTTTGGCCTAAAAGCACAACTATTTTTGGCAACACATAAAAAATGTTACTTTTTTTATACATGTAGGCCACACTTTTTTTTAAATAGGTTACCTTTTATATCTAAAAATTATTGACATCACTATTCAAAATGTTGTCTTAAACAATTGGCTTTGTGCTATAATAACTTTAAGAAGAGTGATGCATTAGCTTAAATGTCACTTAAAAAAAAGATTGGTGACAGTTTTGGGTTTGTGACAGTTTATAACTGTCTGTTATAACTATCGCAAAAGAAATATCACAACGATTCATAAAGCGTTGCAGATATTGCTATCCTTTCAACCGTTTTGGCCTTTTTTCTTTGGGTTTTGAGGCGGTTTGTAACTATCGAAAAGAATATCGCAGCAGTTCATAGAGCGCCATGGATAGTGCTGTCCAAAAACCATTTTGCGGTAGTTTTGGTGAACCACTAGAACAAACATCGGTAAAATTGGATTCATGACAGTTTGTGTGGCATTTTGTTTTAAATCGGTTTTACACACATTTTCGATGGGTTGGAACCACCGTGAGATGGCCAATAATTTAGCAAAATGCAAGCTTATTACTGGCAATTTGGAACCATTGCAAATGCAACTTTTGCTTTCCTAGATTTTCAAACCACTACAAATCATCCTTTTAAAAAAATATATTTTGTTGTAAAACAAAATATAACTTCCACCTTCTAAAACTATCGTATTCTATATTTTCCACCTTCCAAAACTCCACCATTCAACCTAGAATGCCCTTAACCAATATCATGTGTAGTCTTTGTTAGAAAATGTTGTCTTGGACAATTGATTACGCTTAATATAATAAATCTACCTAAAGTGATGCCTTGACTCGAAAATATTATCTCGGTAATTGTTCCCTAGAGAAAAATAAGTTTAAGGGTGATTTTTAATAAATTCTATAAAACTTTTAAGCATTTCGTTTTTAGCTTAGAAATTTATAAAATTGTAAAAATTCCCGAAGTTGAACTAAAACCCAAAATTTGGATTTTAATTTGTGGAATTTTGATTTTTGTGATATTTTATTTGAATTCAAATAAAGGATATTTCCTTATTTATATTTATGTTTTAAAGTTAATGTAAATAAGTTAGTACTGAGATAGTTTAGTTCAATACATACCAGTACTTGAATTATAGCTCAAAGTTAGAAGAAAAACCATTCTGGAGAGCACTGTAGCAGCCAAGTGAATAGTAAGGCGGTGCAGTGTACAATGTTATGCTTTCAGCGCTCACAAAATTTTTATAAAAAACCCATTTCGGGTTCTAAAACCCATAACCAACTTCCACACTCTCCAAACCCCTCTCAACCCCGAAAACACCTTTCCCAACCCTGTTTTACTCACAAAACTCCATTTCCTTCTAATTCTTTCATGTTTAATTGGAAATCGTTCATCTTTTAAGCTTAAAGATATTGCTGCCAATTCTGTTTCGCAGTATCCTATTGGTATAGAGTCTTCACTATTCACCTCACCAAGTGAGTGGATTCGCAATTGTGATCTCTGTGTTGTGCATTAGATATTATTGTCATGAAAATACAACTTAGTATTTCATTTTAGAGATTATTGTACAAGGATTTGAAGTTACTATTAGTTTATATGTTTTAGAACTAATAATTTTAGAGCATGAAACTTGTTTTTGATAAAACTCTTGGAACCATATTTGTTATACTAATTTTAGATAGAATTGATGACATCTATAACTGTTAGAAACTTTTATGAATGTTAAACTGAATTCTGGAAACGGTTTATGTATATGAAATAGTTTTATACCTGGATGTGTAGTTTAGAAAAGATAATAGAATTATGATTCCAAACTTTGCTATTTTGAAGTATGATATTGAGTTTTCTAATTTATGAAAAGCTTGACAGTTGAGATATTTTTTAGACAATTAAATAAAAGATTTTAGAGCTTGAATCTTCATGAGATTCAGGACAGTTCATGGCTACATTTCTATGAGCTTTTGAAATTACAAATATCTGTAAAGGGTGATTCCTTGGGCATGATTTCATAGCCTCAGTTATGCTAATATCAAACTATTAGAATTAGATAAATTCAGAGTACACAGAGAATTAAAAGGCTTTAAAGGTTTTCAGATTTACATTAATCTATTTAATTAGTTTCGACAGTAGCTATAGAGAAATAGCCAGCAAGTTAATGACTAATATTAACCGCTAACCTTGGTACCAAGGTCCACTAGGGGCAATTTATTCAGAGAATAAATTAGTCCATGAGGGACATGGTTCACAAGAAACCATTAAAATATTAGTTAGGGACTGTTATTCATAAAGGACTGGGCACCCATAGATCAAAGTAGAGATTGCTGTTTCTTTGGCAACTACTACACTATGCAATTATATGATTTTAGATATGAAAGTGAATTGAGAAAATTGTTTTGAATTTGAAAAATGATGACTTCTATATGTGTGTGTGTGTGTGTGTGTGTATCTGTGTGTGTAGTTTATTATGTAAGACCTTTAAATATTATTAATGTTATTATGATTTTATACATGGTTTCTCTGGTGTCCTATAAAAAGGGGTTTCAAGTAAGGAATCACTTACTGAATTTTGGTTATAAAACTCACTCCTCTATTTCTTCTCATACTTTACAGATATTGTAATTGTTGAGGCTACTTCCCATCTATCTTCCCTCCAGCAGTATTAGATTCCAGTAGTGAGCATTATTGTCATCGGTTTAGAGTGCTCCAGTGCATTACAGGCAAGATCTCAGGCCTTAGATCATGTTTTGCATTTTGCATACTAGAATAGCATATTCATATTCTATATTTAATGACTTAATTGTATCAGTTTCATGGATATTTTGAAATAGAGCAACATATATTTATATTATGACTCCAGGCCTTAAAGATAGATTATGAAACTGCATACTTAATTAGTTTGATGATTTTGATTTTTTTTTAACTTTAAAGAACATGTGATTTGTATGTAGAAACAGAGAAATTTTCTATTTTTATGGATTTTTATGAGGAGAGCATGCATGTGGAAACAGTCAATAGGTCATGAGTTTCACATGAAAATGAGATTTCTTACATGCGTAGATCGAACTGTGACAATTTGCTATCTCAACGACAACACATTTAAAAAAGTATTGTCTATGTGTACTATAGACCACAATTTTCACATCTTTCCAAAATAAGTGTTGTTTAAGATATAAATTTCTTGTAATGAGGGTTATATATTGTTGCGCCAAAAATCGTACATTTTATGCCTATAAATTATATGCACATTAGTTTTTCAACTAATAATTTATCCACATTATCCTTCGAACTTCAGTGAACTTATACTTTAGTCTTCTTTTTTTTTTATAAAATGTCTTTTTTGTTTCCCAATGTATCCATCACCAGATGCAGTGACAAATCTCTTCGCATACAGTAGGTTCATTTAATAGAGTAGACATTGGTTATGGGTTTTAAAGTTGTTTCATTCCTAAAACGATAATCAAACTCTCGACATTTAATTAAAGAATGAGAGAACCCTTACTATAAATTTCTATTGTAATAGATAAATATAATATACATTTAATAAAATTTAGAAGATAAAAATGCAGGTATTCTAATTTTAAGCAATAAAGTGCATATGATCTACTATGAATTTGTTTTCTATTACAAAAAATAAAAACTAAAAAAAAAAAAGGCTAAATTACGTATTAAAAAAAATTGAGAATCACTCAACATATTTTTTTCAGATTGAAAAGTAATATATACATCGCCCGGCGTATAGCTAAGTTGGATAAGTGATTTTTTCTTTTTCTGCAAAATAGTAGTTGACCAGGAGGCGCAGTTTTTTTTTACTATATGACTAGCCGACTCTCTCTTTTGGCGGTGTGTTTGGGATATACATATTCATATTCTCTCTCTCTCTCTCTCTCTGAATATACGTATTTTTCGGTTGTTAGATGTTATCTAATTGCGTCGTGTAACAATAATTGAATGTACGTGCAATGCATGTCAGCCACTTTTTTCCAACAAGACTGCCTGGCGTCTTGTCATTTTTGTTTGGTTAGGTTAATTATTTTGGGGTCTGCGACTAACAAAGGGCCCTGCCTTTGACCTATAAATTAGATTAAAAAAAGAGAAAAATATAATAAAAAAAAAAACCAAGAGAGATATGCTTATGTATATATATATACACGATGCGAGAAAATTCTTAGGTTATATAACTTATTATTTATTGCTATTATTTTTAATTATTCATACCTTAACTGTAATTGTTAAAATTAAATCCGATAATTAATATGTAAATAATCTTATGTTTCTAAATATAACCCCAAATATCGGCGAGAATTGTTTTAATTTGCCCTTTCATCGTAATTTCATAAATTAGATTCTTAGCTTTTTTGAATAGAAAGTAGAATTGATTTTGGTCAAAATATATAATTTTCTCTTCTCACAGAAAATAAAGATATCAAAACAGGCCGGCCCATTCCATTTATGCTCGTTCAAAATAAAATGAACTGATAGGTAAGTGGGTTAGTCTACCAAAAATTTAAAAATTATAAAAAGAAATCCTTTTTATTATTTTTTTTTGGCTAAAACAAACTTTTAAAAACTTTTTCTCTAATAAATGCATACTCAATTTTTCAAAGTTTAGTCAATACTCAATAACAACTATACATTAACAGTGATAAGTAATTGCAAGTGAGTTGGATTGCAAGTGAGTTTAGTCAATACTCAATTTTTTCATTGTAAGCAGCTTTTTCAATTTTGGTTTGGGCTTGTCAAATGGTCTTTTTTGATAGTTCAATACATCGGCCTTGTTTGTCAGATGTTCTGAGTTTGGATAATAAGAATTAATAAAATAGTCTTTAATAATTAATAAATTTTGATTTTTTTATAAAAAAACTTGGTCTGCGAGCTAGGCTCAGCCCAACCCCCATAAAACTCCAGATTACACAGGTTGGAATTTTTATGAGTTCAAAAAGTTAATTCAACCAACTAAAAATGATAATTTTTTTTTAGTACACGACCAAGGGTGTTTACTGTCGATCACAGTGAATAATTCCCGCGTTGGTTTGTGGGCACCTCAAGGGTGGGACAGCTGGCCCGGAAATTTAAGGCTTTTCCATACCCAAGGTCAGGATTCGAACCATGACCTTAGTTAAGGCGAACGAGTCCCTCACCACTCAACCACACCCTCAGATTAAAAAAAAATGATAATTTTAATGGTCTAATATGACATATCAAGCCTATTTTAACATCTCTAACAAAAAGTGCCTCCAGAAACATATGAGTGTCTTGAAAAGCCAAATTTAAGTTAACAAGCTGCCAGAAGTTGTTGGTGTTTCCTATTTACGTCAACTTAAATTTCAATAACACAAATTTTTATGATTGCATCGAAGTCTGAATCCGACATGCATGTTTGAACCGTGTATATATGACCATTTTTTTTTTTCTGATTCCAACCGTATATGGCCTAATATTAATTTTATATCTTTTTCTTCCTAATATTTATTTGTAACATTTTTTAATATAAAAATAGCATTAATTAGTTACTGAACATTCTTATGATCACATAAGCCTTGCGTTCAAATTGACATCATCCCTTCTCAGACCACAAACAAAGGAACACACTCCCTCATGCAAATCGCTTTCCTTCTAAAGAAAAATAATAATATGTCCCCATAAAATAAAATAATCCCACCATGAACTCCGCCATCCTATAATTTAACTTATGAGTTGTACTATTTAGTACATATTAAGAATCGACATCAGATATAATATCTGTTTTGATATGAGTATACAACTATTTTTGTTTTATTTTCCTGACCAAATAAAAAAAAAGTTTCATTTTGATAACATATGTACTTATCTTCTTTGCTATTCGCTTTGATAGATCTGTATATGATGTCTTAATTATACAATTCCTATATATCATAAGCTGAAACAACATTCTTCATATAATCTATTTTCCCACCCACTCCCACCAAACATCAAAACACCCAGAGTTAAGTATATTCAACAAAAGTATACCCATATATCTACTGTTATCATTATTATATATTATCACGAAAAAACGTACATGCACATGTATGGTACGCATATAAAATACAAACTCCAAACTACGTACCACACAATCATCAATCATAATTCAATCAACCCCTATAAAACCCCCATCGATCATTCCCACCACGCACCTACAATTTCCAATTCTCAAAGTATACATAACACCACCATCAATCTTCCACTTCACCATAGGAAAATTAAAAAGACGCAACATGCAGGGCCAACAACAAATCTTGACACAAAAACAATCAACAACATTAGTGGCTATGATACCAAGCCCGGGCATGGGACACCTCATCCCCATGCTCGAGTTTGCCAAGAGGCTCACCACCCAACACGACAACCTTGCCGTCACCTTCATCATCCCCACAGCGAGCCCTCCCTCCGCAGCCCAAACCACCGTCCTCCGCTCCCTCCCCGCTGCCATTTCCCACACCTTCCTCCCTGCAATCTCCCTCTCCGACCTCCCTTCCTCCACCAAGATTGAGCCCCTCATCTCTCTTACCATCTCCCGCTCCCTCCCTTCCCTCCGCCACACCTTCCACTCCCTCACCTCCTCCCACCGCATCGCTGCCCTCGTCATAGACCTCTTCGGCACCGACGCCTTCGACGTTGCCAAAGAATTCAGCATCCCCCCTTACGTTTTCTTCCCTTCCACCGCGATGCTCTTGTCCTTTTCCTTCATTTTACCACAACTCGACCAAACCGTCCAGTGTGAGTATAGGGACCTTTCCGACCCAATTCAAATCCCCGGGTGCGTCCCGGTTCGAGGAAAAGACTTATTGGACCCGGTCCAAGACCGAAACGATGAAGCCTACAAGTGTTTCCTTTATCATGTAAAACGGTTTGGGTTGGCCCGTGGGGTCATAAAGAATAGCTTCTTGGAACTTGAACCGGGTGCAATTGAGGAATTGCAAAGGGTTAAACCGGGTAGGCCACCGGTTTATCCGGTTGGACCATTAGTAAATGTGGAAAACGATCGAGCTAGTAGTAATGAGAGTAGTCATCACGATCAGTCTCTGAGGTGGCTGGATGAGCAGCCACGTGGCAGTGTCTTATTTGTTTGTTTCGGGAGTGGTGGGACCCTGTCCAGTGCCCAGATTGATGAGCTGGCATTTGGGTTGGAGATGAGTGAGCAAAGATTCTTGTGGGTTGTGAGGAGCCCAAATGATAAGGTTGCAAATGCTTCTTACTTCATTGCTCAAAGCCATGCTGACCCTTTTGATTTTCTACCTGAAGGGTTTGTGGAGAGGACTAGAGGGAGGGGCCTTGTGGTGTCTTCTTGGGCCCCACAGGCCCAGGTGTTGGCCCATGAGTCCACCGGTGGGTTCTTGACCCACTGTGGTTGGAACTCTATACTTGAGAGTGTGGTCAATGGGGTGCCCTTGGTTGCATGGCCACTCTATGCGGAGCAAAAGATGAATGCTGTTCTGGTCACCGAAGATGTTAAAGTGGCTTTGAGACCAAAGGTTGGTGATAATGGGTTGGTGCAAAGAGAAGAGATAGCTAGTGTTGTGAAGAGGTTGATGGAAGGTGAGGAAGGGAAGAAGGTTCGTTATAGAATGAAGGAACTCAAGGAGGCAGCCTCCAAAACTCATGGGGAAAATGGGTCTTCAACAAAGCAAATTGCTGAGTTGGCACTAAAGTGGATGGGCTAAGTAAGACAACTGTGTAGATCAAATTAATGTTTGCTTTTCATGTCTTTTAATTTCTCTTATTGTTTTTTTCTGCTGTTTCTTTGGTTTTTTTTAAGGCCTCCTTTAGTACGATGAATTAATATGGTGTGCATTAGGTTAGGGTTCAAAGATTTGAACCGTGTGAGAAGATGTCATGAAGTCTAGTCTGTTTTGCTAACTTTGATAGCGTCTTTGTTTGGATTACAACAAGTCCACACCTACATAAGCTGCTGTAGTAATTTGAGGGGACTTTATTCCAATCAGCTAGTTCAACAACTATTGAATTATAGAAAGGGATGATCAACTGTTTGTATAAGTTAAAATAATCAATTTCAAATTATCAAATATTTTTTATTAAATTTTTTTCTGTGTAAGCTATATATATATATATATAAAAGTTTAATTTTTATTAATTGATAATGTAAAAGTATTTTATATTATTATTTTATATTATTATTCAATTAAAATATTTTCTTTGCATGACTTTCAAGTATTGGTGGGAAAGTTACTATCTTAACTGATACAATAATATAATTAGTTGACTATATAAAAAATATTATAATATCAGTATATAGAAATTAAATTTTATATATATATATATATATATATCGATGGAGATATGAAATTGAATCTGTGGCATATCCAGAAGGAATAATACATTGGTGTTGGACCCAGTGAAAAGAAAATCCAACACTATAATAAGGGTTATTGACATGTTCTTTTCTATGACAAGATTATTGATGTTACGAAGTGAGTGGCTAGCTAGCACTAGACTTATTAGGATAAGTTAACTTTAAATTAATCTGTCCGCACATAATTGGAAGAAACCGGTGGTGGAAAATGGTTTATAATGAAATCACTGTCATTTTCAGCCATATTTATCCAGGAAAATTTGTGACTTCTAACCTAACCTAGGTTAGCATTACGGCAAACTTCTTCGGGTTTGTTTACTCGTTATACCTTTATTACATTTCATCAATTTTAGTAAATTACATACATTGATGGCTTACAGCCTGTTCGATCAGGTAATTTTTTCGGTTAAGTAAAAAAATTGGTTTGTAAAGAAAGAAATTATTTGGTTTAATTTTTTATTTTAAGAAAAAATGTATCACTTTCATGAGATTTAATTCTAGTGAAAGCTAAAAATATAGTTTTGGCTTTTACATCTCATATAAATTCTTCTGAACTCATTTTTTAATATTATTTATAAACATGAATCAATTATTTTAAAATTAATTCTCTCGAAATAAACTATTCAACATCAGTTATTTAAAAAATAATTTATCAAAAATCTAAACGAAATGGATCCTTAATGAATCATCATATTGTTTTTTTTTTTCTAAAAAGTATAGAAAATGACAGACTTGCATGGCAGAATAAAAGAAAGCAGACACCATTAAAGCGTTCAATTCGAATCTGTTAGTTTTATATATATATCAACACCCATCAATTTTCTTTTTTATTTTTTTATTTGGATAGAAATCCCATCAATTATTACGTGCATCCAATTTCTTCAGTGTTTTCATTTTTTTCCCAAAAAAAAATTACTTATATAAAATTGTATATAATTAACATTAATATTAATGTTGAATTAGTGAGTGAAAAACAAATCAGTTTTAACGAATGAAAAAATAATAAAAATAATTAATACCCTAAACATAAAAAAAAAAATCATTTTTAAATTTGGTAAAAAAATTCCAATTAGGTATGTATAATTATTTTTTAATTTTTTATATCTATATTATATCATCTGTAATTGAATGACTATCACTAGACGACATGTAACAACTTTTAATTGTAGTCATATTTAACTAAATGTATTATCTCTAAGTGTCACATAATGACTAGTAATTATTAGAGTTAAAGAAAATTTGTTAGCTAAAGTTTTCTATCTCTTACATGTCTATTATTATCTATAACTCAATTAACCCCCTCAAAGTCTTACGTGGTAGCTCGTAATTATAACTGAATAAAAATTATTCTACTAAAATACTTTAACATGTTCTCACACACATTGCTTATTTTCTCAATTTGTTCTCGCAGCTAGCTCTCATACACATTTTTCACCTTCACGCTGCTCTCTTTTCTCTGACAACCAATTATTATAAGGTTAGACTCCTTTCTTTCGATTCGCTTCTCTATCACATAATTATCATCTTCGAATATTCATGCCATTGAAGAGATTAATATTACAACTAAATAAAAAGTATTCTCACTAGAATACTTCGACACTTTCTCACTCGCATTGTTTAATTTCTCTTGTTCACACTGCTAACTCTCACACACATTTTTCACTCTTTCACGCTACTCTCTTCTCTTCGACAATCAATTCTAAGGATTGACTCCTTTCTTTCGATTCACTTTTCTATTATATCATTATCATCTTCAAATATTCATCCCATTGTTGACATTGATTAATTAATATAAATTGGTTGCTATCATATCTATTTGAATAGAAATCTTTCCTTATTATTTTTAATTTCAAGTCTCGCACCTTAAAATTCTTCTTTTGCTACACACACAATTTCACTATTTTTTTAACAAACCATTTATTGACTCATTTAATTCTAAAGTTTCTATCAAGACATTGCGGTCCACTCTAATGAGATAAGTTTATCTTAATTTATGAAATAAACGAAGTGACATATACTTCATATATAAAAAAGTAAAAAAAAATCAGAAAGATATTAAAAATATTGTGCAAAAAAAATAAGAACATCGAAATAAGCCTTTAAAATCACAGACATAAATACTAATACTTTTTAAACCCATACCGTAGAAATATAATATACTAATATGAATATAAAGCAAGTGTTTAATTAATTTAATATATTGACTGTGTAAAATAAATTACACTATCATCTAATCATATAATGCAATATTAGTACATACGGTCAACTCTCATCTTCATTCAATACCCACTACTACATAATTAATGTTTACTAACATTTTTTCAAATGTTGGTAAATCATGAAAAAGTGTTAGCTATTTACATGGGCAACATTTTTACAAATGTGGATTTAGTTGATGTCACTAAAAGGTTTTAGTAACATTTTTTTATATTTTAAGTAACATTTGGAAAAATGTTGCAATATCTCTTTTTGGTAACATTTATAAAATGTTGCAATATACCTTTTTCTATAACATTTATAAAATGCTGCAATAGACTTTTTTAATAACATTTATGAAATGTTGCAATAGACATTTTCTAATAACACTTATAAAATATTGCAATAGACTTTGTTTAGTACTTATAAAATGTTGCAATAGACTTCTTTTTCCCCTTAGTATTTTTTAAATGTCACAGCTGCTACATCTAATCATGCATAAAAAATAGAACAAAACAGGGAAAAAAATAAAGCTTCAAGCAAATTAAGAATTTCATGAACCAAATGGAAGTATATTAACATCTTTGAATCCCAAAATCTCCTTGTCATTTATGATAATAGCATTTTTACAACAGATATACCTAAACATTCTTGACTTACATCATGGAATTGTTAACAAAAAATAATAGATGATAGAAAACAATACTCATAAGTTTTCAAGTAGAAATCCCTTCATCCAACATCCATATGTAACTACATCCACAGTTTAATCCATTGGTAAGGTTTGACTTTCATGTTACATAAAACTGAGATATGATTTATTCAAATTAATTCTAGAAGTAAAAAAGTGGAGTGGAGTGTCACACTCACTCTACATCATAGTTTTAAAAATTGGATCGGACCGGCCGGTTCGGACTGAAAACCAATGAACCGGTCTCTGGTCCAGTTCGATTCTCTCATTAAACCGGATATGCATTGAACCGGTCAATACTAGGTCAAACCTGGAGCATACTGGCCGAGTTGTTGAACTGGTCTGTCAAACCACCCACAAACCTGAAGAAATTCTGAAAAAATCTCCAAAAGCTCCTACACCCAGCTTCGAACTCGCAACCTGCATGCCTGTGAAAGGAGGGCGTGCCTGAACCACTAGACTACCCGCTTCCTTTGATAGTTTATGTCATTGTTTTTATATATAATATATGTTTTGTTTTATTAAAATTAAATCAATCAAAACTCACAATGGCACGACTAGAACCCACGACCTGCACTGGGAGGAACAGCACTAGGACCACTAGGCTAATCACTTCCTTTGTTATTTTGTGTCATTATTATATATATAATATATGCTTTGTTAACATTATACAAAATCCTTCAAAAGTACCAATGGAAGGACTCGAAACTGTGGTGAGACAACAAAGGAAGGACAGAGTGAATGTACCACTAGGCTAGCCACTTATTTTGTTAGTAATCTTCATTTTTTTATGTATATAATATATTTAATTGTATCATTTGTATTTTTATATATTAATTTAATAATATATGGTTAAACCTGCTTCAACTCCTGATCCAAGAATCTCAAGACTCGATCGAAGTCGACTTCTGAGCCGAGTCTGAAAACTATGCTCTACGTTATTGAAAGATCCCTCTCATGCTACTATTTTACTAAGTATTTAATTGTCAACTAAGAAGTTATCTAAAAGCATGTCATCAACTAAGTCCATAAGAATTGAGAAATAAAAAGGTAAAGGGAAAAAAAAAGGATATTAACATTGAAGGATCAATGCATAACATACAAATGTTTGTGCTCTTGAGCTAGCCATACATATGTACTTCCTTTTTTCTCCTAACATTATGATTCATTCAAGTAAATGCACATCCATAGTTGAATCTGACTCTTGTATTGAAATTGTTATGCCTAATTAGTTTTACGAAAATGGCTTTCCTTGATCCAGAACAAGCAATACTCACATGCCATTTGCTAATGATGTCCATCTCTAACAGGAATCAAACAAGAAGTTTGGAGATGCTTACACAAATGAATGTATAAAGCTTCTAGATAACACAATACTAAAACTTACAGCTAAAGCTGATAAAGATGTTGATTGTGATAATGATTAATATCTAGTATTTATCAAAGACAAAAATTTTCAGCTTTAGTCTCACCTTAGGCCCAGGCCCAACTTACTTAAAAAGAAACTTGTTTTTTAAAAAATTGCTTCTCTCTTTCCTGCCACAAAGCCAATGAATTAGAGATAACTCAGCAGTGGCTAAATATTTCATTAGACTCTAATTATAACTAAGTTGATGAAATCAAAATATGAAATTAAGTTAAGGACTAAGAGGGTTGGACCTTTTTAGTCTTTCCATAACAAAGTCTGTGCAAAATGGATACCATAATCTTTCGTAATAGTCACATTTTTCCCAAGTACATATATCCAAATCATAAAACCTCAAGAAACTACATCCATCAAGTATTATACCTTCCACTAAGATTGAGAAACCAAACCTTTCACCTCCACAGGAATCAAGTAGTCACTTGAAAAGTATTACAATCTTAGAAGCAGAAAATTAACATTAGTGTAGCCTAAACATCTAAATATAAATTGAATAACGAGTTACAAAAAATAGGATGCTTTAGTACAGGGTAAGATCGACATAAGAAAACTAGATAAAGTTACCTTATAGTACAAGAAAGATTATTCTGGTTACAACACTGATCATTTAGAGGATTGGACACTTATGACAATAGGTATTTGCTGAAATGCTCAACTGTAGCGAAATGAAGAGTACCAAGTACATAGGGCTAATATACATGCTTAAGGACACCCTAACACGCTCACAAGGTGAAGAAGCCCCCCATACAAGATTGAGCATTATAAGCACCAATAATCTTGCTATGCTTTTTTTTAAAAAAAAAAAACAAATAAAAGTGAATGCTAATTTTACAAGTATGGTCTTTCAATATCTCAATTCTCTATTTTAAGATTCTCTGTGTTAATAATGGTCAATATTTTTACTCATGAAAGGAAACATGTAAGTGAATGATCAAATATTATACCCAACCAGAAAATTGCAGGGCTTTCAATAACAGCATCATAGCTTCAGCTGTGTCCACTTCTGCGGTTAGATACATTCTCTAATTGACTGACCAAGAGAGTTGGCTAGATTGTGAGAGATATAACCTTCCTCCTCTAGGGAAAAAAAGGGGGATAAAATTTAGCAACAATACAATAACTAGAACAAACCGGCAAGAATAAGCTTGTCCATGTATTAGGAAACAAGATAAAAAGCCCCCACATATATCATACACCTCCTTCATTTTCCATATGGTCAGCACTGAAAACCCAATCATACTTTTCACCTTCCTCTGAAAGAACATCAATGCTAATGTAAACAACACGGTAAGGGGAAATCACATTGTATTCAATACTCTATTGTGAGATTAGCTTAACATTCACCATCATTTGGTTATGGATTAAGCTCTGCATACTCATAGAATATGTGAAACAGTATCACTGTAATAGAATGAAAAATCAATAAGAATACTATCTATTTTACCCTAATTATCAGATTGAAACCCAAACAGAACTAGAACCAAACTCTAGCATCTCCGGCAAACAAAACCTACAAAACCTCTCGAAGCATCCACCTCTAATTGAATTAAAGATATCAATAACACCCTAAACAAGGACGTGTTGGAACGAAAACATAAACAGCAACATATTGGCAGAATTTTTCTAAAAAGGATGCAAAATCTCAAACTGATTTTTGCCACTTATTCCTTAGAGCAAATGTTAAGAAAGAATAGAGATTACAACAAACCTTCGTTTCGTTAGAGTCATGTCTGTGCAACGGCAACAGAGGTGGGCATGCAGGCTCCTGCTTGACGGAGAAAGGCTCGTCGCGATCTCTGGCAATTGGGAGACGGGAAGTGTCGCTGGCGCTGGTGATGGGGGTAGTGGTGGCAGTGGTGTTCGTCGGTGGTTGGAGATCATGGTGGCGAATGACAGAGAAATGAAGAGAGAGAAATGAAAATCGATTTCAGAGGTCATAGATGATAAACACGATGAACATGAGAGGGAGCTTGATCTGAGTGTGAATCACTTGCGAATCGTGTGCGAGAAGAGAAGGTAGCTTGATGGAAACGAAACCGTAGGAGTGAGCACGAGAGAGAGAAGGGGTGAAATTGTGAGTTTTTATTTTTCAATCTGGAAATGGAAATGGAAATGGAAATGGTGTGTTAATTTGGGCTTTTATGGTTTTGATAGAAAAATTCTGTCAATTAGTAACATTTTTTTTTTTTTTATAAGTCAAGGGATCAACTAGAGACATAGAACTTACAGGGTCTTGCCTCTGGTCATGAAACCTTCTCCATACTTATCGCCAAGAATCGAGCCATTGACTAGATGCTTAGTTGTTCAACTACTATCAACTCACAGCCTCACATGGTTGTCAATTAGTAACATTTTACTTATAAATGTCGCAAATAATATAGAATTTGTAACATTTTTATGAATGTTAGTAAGAAAGTGTTGCTATGGATTATAAATGTAGCAGTGACTTGAAAAGTAATTCAAATGGAATATGAATTCTCATCAACTTTTTTGCTTTTGGTATGATAATTCAAACCAATGTTACTCTCCCAACAATTATTTCTCATCATCCAATGTCAACTATTTTACTCTATGTTTCTCTATTGCGAATTGAACCCATATATGTTTCAATTATTTTTACTCATCCTAAAAATTGATGATATATAATTTAAACCATATATGTTACTCTCTTGCCAAAAAAAATATTTTACTCATATATGTTACTCTCTTGCCAAAAAAAATATTTTACTCATCCAACAATTTTGTTTCTGTCAGCATTTCATCCAACAAATTGGAATGCGAATTCTCATCATTGTTTTTATTTTTATCATTTATTTATTTATTTTGGATTTTTGCTTTTGGAATGATAACTCAAACCATATTACTCTCCTAACAATGAAGAGCTTAAAAAGATGGTCAAAATGCCCAAAACAAGAACACATTGCTAAACCTCCCAAAACCAAGTTTCCCAAAAAAAAAAGGGGTTTGCTAGAAACTGGAAAGATTTTGGCTCTTGAACGAAATAGACCAAAAGACAAAGTGGGCTCTGTCGAGGCCTTTTAAGAAAATTTCAAAGCGTGTTATGATTCCATTGAAATTTGGAATACTGCATGTATGTTTGAACCCCAAAGAAACAGTCGAGGCATTAGCAAAAAGGTAGACCATTGTGTCTCCAAAGCAACAGCACCCGGGATCGACACCAAGAGACCAAACAAAAAAACCCAAAGAATGAATTTGGTCTAGAATTCTAACAATCCTTGTAGAAATCCTAGAGCATCAGCGTCGCCCCCTAAATCTCTTTGATCTGTAGATCCCTCTTCACCTTCATCTGCATAAGGAGGAGCCGCCTCCCATGGGGGGGTTCTTTTCCTTCATGGAGGTTTTTTTTTTATCCTTCTTTGTGTCTCACTTTCTAGATTTATTTGATTTCTCTTTTGACAAGTTTCTCTTGACAGTAGTTGTGTTTGAATTGTAGAAATAGAATAAGCTTGGTTGTTCACATTTTATGTGTAAACTGCGCTCCTGATCATATGTGACAAATCAACTTCCTATAATAGCATTTTGTATTCTATATTTAATGAATTAATTGTATTAGTTTCATGGAAATTTTGAAATAGAGCAATGTATATTTATATGTTATATTATGATTTCAGGCATTAGAGACAGATTATGAAACTGCATACTTGATTAGCTTGATGATTTTGATTATTTTTTAACTTTAAAGGACATATGATTTGTATATAGAAAAGGAGAAATTTTCTATTTTCATGGATTTTGATGAGGAGAGCATGCATGTGGAAATAGTCGATAGGTCATGAGGCTTACGTGGGAATGAAATTTCTCACGTGCCAAGATTGAATCGTGACAATTTGCTATCTCAACGACAACACATTTAAAAAAGTATTGTCTATGTGTACTATAGGCCACAATTTTCACATCTTTCCAAAATAAGTGTTGTTTAAAGTATAAATTTCTTGTAGTGGTGGTTATATATTGTCGCGCCAAAAACTATACATTTTATGCCTATAAATTATATGCACATTAGTTTTTCAACTAATAATTTGTCCACATCATCCTTCAAACTTGAGTGAACTTATACTTTAGTCTTTTTTTTTTTTCTTTTGTCTCTCAAAGTATCTATCACTGGATGCAATAACTAATCCCTTCGCGTACAGTAGGCTCATTTAATAGGGTAGACACTGGTTATGGGTTTTAAATTTAGTTCATTCTCAAAACGATAATCAAACTCTCGACACTTAATTAAGGAAGGAAAGAGCCCTTATTATAAATTTCTATCTTAATGGATATAATAAACATTTAATAAAATTTAGAAGGTAAAATTACCTATATTCTAATTTTAAAGAATAAAGTGCACATGATCTACTATGAATTTGTTTTCAATTACAAAAAATAAAAACTAAAAAAAAAGACTAAATTACGTATTAAAAAAAATTGAGAATCACTTAACATATTTCTTCAGATTGAAAAGTAACATACACATCGCCTGGCGTATAGCTAAGTTGGAAAAGTGATTTTTTCTTTTTATGAAAAATAGTAGTTGACCAGCAGGCGCAGTTTTTTTTTTTACTATATGACTAGCCGACTCTCTCTTTTGGCGGTGTGTTTGGGATATCCATATTCATATTTTTTCTCTCTCTCTCTCTTTTTATTTTTTTGAATATACGTATTTTTCGGTTGTTATCGAATTGCGTCGTGTAACAATAATTGAATTTACGTGCAATGCATGTCAGCCACTTTTTTCCAACAAGACCGCCTGGCGTCTAGTCATTTTTGTTTGGCTAGGTTAATTATTTTGGGGTCTGCGACTAACAAAGGGCCCTGCCTTTGACCTATAAATTAGATTAAAAAAAGAGAAAAATATAATTAAAAAAAACCAAGAGAGATATGCTCAGAGATATATATGTATATGCGAGAAAATTCTTAGGTAATATTACTTATTATTTATTGCTATTATTTTTAATTATTCATACCTTAACTGTAATTGTTAAAATTAAATCCGATAATTAATATGTAAATAATCTTATGTTTCTAAATATAACCCCAACTGTCGGCAAGAATTATTTTAATTTGCCCTTTCATCGTATTTTCATAAATTAGATTCTTAGCTTTTTTTAATAGAAGGTAGAATCAATGTTAGTCAAAATATATAATTTTCTTTTCTCACAAAAAATAGAGATATCAAAATAGGTCAGCTCGTTCTATTTATGCTCTTCAAAAATGGGGAAATGGGATGGACAGGCTAGCCGTCAAAATAAAATAGATTGAAACAGTCAGCCCAACTCATTTTGAAATGGGCTGACAGGTTAGTGGACTAATCTATCAAAAATTTTAAAAATTATTATTTTTTCTAAAACAAGCATTTTAAAACTTTTTTCTCTAATCAATACATACTCAATTTTTCAAAGTTAATTACTCAATAAAAACTATACACTAACAGTGATGAGTAATTATAAGTGAGTTGTATTGTTGTAACGTGTTTTTCTCAGTGTCTCCCGTTTTTTTGGTTAGAAAACAAGTCTTTTTTTTTTAATCATAGGTAGCTTATTAAATTTTATTTTGGGCTTGTCTGATGGTCTTCTTTGATAGTTCAATATATGGGCTTCATTTTTCACATGTTCTTTAAGTTTAGATAATAAAAATTAATATAATAGTATTTAATAATTAATAAATTTTGATATATTTTTTAAGAAAAAGCTTGGATTGCAAGCTAGGCACATCCCAACCCACATAAAACCCCTGATTAAACAGGTTGAAATTCTTTCACGAGTTTAAAAAGTCAATTCACCAACCCACTAAAAATGATAATTTTAGTGGTCTAACATGACATATCAAACCTATTGTAACATCTCTAACCAAAAGTACCCCGAGAAACGCATGAGTGTCTTAAAAGCCAAATTTAAGTTAACAAGCTGTCAGAAGTTGTTGGTGTTTACTATTTACGTCAACTTAAATTTCAATAACACGGAAATTTTTACGACTGCATTGAAGTCTGAATCCGACATGCATGTTTGAACCGTGTATATATGACCCCTTTTTTTTCCTGATTCCTAATATCTTTCTCTTCCCAATATTTATTTGTAATTTTTTAAATATAAAAATAGCATTAATTAGTTATTGAACATTCTTATGATCACATAAGCCTTGCGTTCAAATTGACATCATCCCTTCTCAGACCACAAACAAAGGAACACACTCCCTCATGCAAATCGCTTTCCTTCTAAAAAAAAATAATAATATGTCCCCATAAAATAAAATAATCCCACCATGAACTCCGTCATCCTATAATTTAATTTATGAGTTATACTATTTATTATATATTAAGAATCCGCATCAGATATAATACCTGTTTTGATATGAGTATACAACTATTTTTGTTTTATTTTCCTGACCAAATAAAAAAAAAAGTTTCATTTTGATAATATATGTACTTATCTTCTTTTCTATTCGCTTTGATAGATCTGTATATGATGTCTTAATTATACAATTCCTATATATCATAAGCTAAAACAACATTCTTCATATAATCTATTTTCCCACCCACTCCCACCAAACAGCAAAACACCTAGAGTTAAAGTATATTCAACAAAAGTATACACATATATCTACTATTATCATTATTATATATTATCATGAAAAAGACGTACATGCACACATGTATCGTACGCATATAAAATACAAACCCTAAACTACGTACGTACCACACAATCATCAATCATAATTCAATCAACCCCTATAAAACCCCCCATCCCTTTCTCCCTCCATCGATCATTCCCGCCACGCACCTACAATTTCCAATTCTCAAAGTATACGTAACACCTACAATTTCCAATTCTCAAAGTATACGTAACACCACCATCAATCCTCCACTTCACCATAGGAAAAAAAGACGCAATATGCAGGGCCAACAACAAATCTTGACACAAAAACAATCAACGGCAACAACACTGGTGGCCATGATGCCAAGCCCGGGCATGGGACACCTCATCCCCATGCTTGAGTTTGCCAAGAGGCTCACCACCCAACACGACAACCTTGCCGTCACCTTCATCATCCCCACAGCGGGCCCTCCCTCCGCCTCCCAAACCACCGTCCTCCGCTCCCTCCCCGCCGCCATCTCCCACACCTTACTCCCCCCAATCTCCCTCTCCGACCTCCCTTCCTCCACCAAGCTTCTGCCCCTAATCTCTCTCACCATCTCCCGCTCCCTCCCTTCCCTCCGCCACACCCTCCACTCCCTCACCTCCTCCCACCGCATCGCCGCCCTCGTCATAGACCTCTTCGGCACCGACGCCTTCGACGTTGCCAAAGAATTCAGCATCCCCCCTTACGTCTTCTACTCTTCCACCGCGATGCTCTTGTCCTTTTCCTTCATTTTACCACAACTCGACCAAACGGTCCAGTGTGAGTACAGGGACCTTTCCGACCCTATTCAAATCCCCGGGTCCGTCCCGGTTCGAGGAAAAGACTTACCGGACCCGGTCCAAGACCGAAACGATGAAGCCTACAAGTGTTTCCTTTATCATGTAAAACGGTTCGGGCTGGCCAATGGGATCATAGAGAATAGCTTCTTGGAACTTGAACCGGGTGCAATTGAGGAATTGCAAAGGGTTGAACTGGGTAGGCCACCGGTTTATCTGGTTGGACCATTAGTAAATGTGGAAAACAATCGAGCTAATAGTAATGAGAGTAGTCATCGTGATCAGTGTCTGAGCTGGCTGGATGAGCAGCCACGTGGCAGTGTCTTGTTTGTTTGTTTCGGGAGTGGTGGAACCCTGTCCAGCGCCCAGATTGATGAGCTGGCATCTGGGTTGGAGATGAGTGAGCAAAGATTCTTGTGGGTTGTGAGGAGCCCAACTGATAAGGTTGTGAATGCTTCTTACTTCATTTCTCACAGCCATGCTGATGCTTTTGATTTCCTACCTAAAGGGTTTGAGGAGAGGACTAGAGGGAGGGGCCTTGTGGTGTCTTCTTGGGCCCCACAGGCCCAGGTGTTGGCCCATGAGTCCACCGGTGGGTTCTTGACCCACTGTGGTTGGAACTCTATACTTGAGAGTGTGGTCAATGGGGTGCCCTTGGTTGCATGGCCACTCTATGCGGAGCAAAAGATGAATGCTGTTTTGGTCACCGAAGATGTTAAAGTGGCTTTGAGACCAAAGGTTGGTGATAATGGGTTGGTGCAAAGGGAAGAGATAGCTAGTGTTGTGAAGAGGTTGATAGAAGGTGAGGAAGGGAAGAAGGTTCGTTATAGAATGAAGGAACTAAAGGAGGCAGCTTCAAAAACTCATGGGGAAAATGGGTCTTCAGCAAAGCAAATTGCTGAGTTGGCACTCAAGTGGATGGGCTAAGTAAAGCAATTGTATGGATCAAATTGATGTTTGCTTTTCATTTCTTTCTCTTATTGTTTTTTTCTGCTGTTTCTTTGTTATTTTTTTAAGGCCTCCTTTAGTACGATGAATTAATATGGTGTGCATCAGGCTAGGGGTCAAAGATTTGAACAATGTGAGAAGATGTCATGAAGTCTAGTCTGTATTGGTAACTTTGATAGCGTCTTTGTTTGGATTACAACAAGTCCACACCTACATAAGCTGCTGTAGTAATTTGAGGGGACTTTATTCCAATTAGCCAGTTCAACAACTATTGAATTATAGAAAGGGATGATCAACTGTTTGTATAAGTTAAAATAATCAATTTCAGATTATCAAATATTTTTCTATATATATATATATATATATATATATAAGTTTAATTTTTATTAATTGATAATGTAAAAGTAGTTTATATTATTATTCAATTAAAATATTTTCTTTGCATGACTTTCAAGTATTGATGGGAAAGTTACTATCTTAACTGATACAATAATATAATTAGCTGACTATATAAAAAATATTATAATATCAGTATATAAAAATTAAATTATATATATATAGTTGGATATATGAAATTGAATCTATGACATATCCAGAAGGAATAATACATTGCTGTTGGACCCAATGAAAAGAAAATCCAACACTATAATAAGGGTTATTAACATGTTCTTTTCTATGACAAGATTATTGATGTTATGAAGTGAGTGGCTAGCTAGCACTAGACTTATTAGGATAAGTTAACTTTAAATTAATCTGTCCGCACATAATTGTAAGAAACCGGTGGTGGAAAATGGTTTATAATGAAATCACTGCCATTTTCAGCCATATTTCTCCAGGAAAATTTGTGACTTTTAACGTAACCTAGGTTAGCATTACGGCAAACTTCATCGGGTTTGTTTACTCGTTATAACTTTATTACATTTCATCAATTTTAGTAAATTACATAAATTGATGGCTTACAGCCTGTTTGGTCAGATAATTTTTTCGGTTAAGTTAAAAAGATTTATTTGTAAAGAAAGAAATTATTTGGTTTAATTTATAATCTCATATAAATTCTTCTGAACTCATTTTTTAATATTATTTATAAACATAAATCAATTATTTTAACATTAATTTTCTCAAAATCAATTATTCAACATCAGTTATTTCAAAAATAATTCATCTAAAATCTAAACTAAACGGATCCATAATGAATCATTATGTTGTATTTTTTTGTCTAAAAAGTATAGAAAATGAGAGACTTGCATGGCAGAATAAAAGAAGGTAGACACCATAAAAACCTTTAATTCGAATCTGTTAGTTCAATTGGAATCTGTTAGTTATATATATATATATAATTTTAATGAATTTAATTTATTTATATTTATATAAAAATATATTATCTACTATTTATATTTAATTATATGGACTGTCACTACTTGTTACATGTCACATTTTAATCACACAATTGAAAAATTAATTTCTCCCTCAAAATCCTAATCATTTTGCCTCATGGTCAACACCCATCTTTTTTTTTTATTTGGATAGAAATCCCATCAATTATTACGTGCATCCAATTTCTTCAGTGTTTTTCATTTTTTCCCAAAAAAATTACTTATATATAATTGTATATAATTAACATTAATATTAAAAACAAATCAGTTATAATGAATGAAAAAATAATATAAATATTTAGTACCCTAAACATAAAAAAAAAATCATTTTTAAATTTGGTAAAAAAAATCCAATTAGGTATGTATAATTATTTTTAAATTTTTTATATCTATATTATATCATCTGTAATTGAATGACTATCTCTCTAGGCAACGTACATGCAACAATTTTTAATTGTAGTTATATTTAACTAAATGTATTATCTCTAAGTGTCACATAATGACTAGTAATTATTAGAGTTAAAGAAAAATTGTTAGCTAAAATTTTCTATCTCTTACATGTCTTTTATTATCTATAACTTAATTAACCCCCTCAAAGTCTTACGTGGTAGCTCCTAATTATAACTGAATAAAAATTATTCTACTAAAATACTTTAACATGTTCTCACACACATTGCTTATTTTCTCAATTTGTTCTCGCGGCTAGCTCTCACACACATTTTTCACTTTCACGCTACTCTCCTTTCTCTGACAACCAATTATTATAAAGTTAGACTCCTTTCTTTCGATTCACTTCTCTATCACATAATTATCATCTTCGAATATTCATGCCATTGAAGAGATTAATATTACAACTAAATAAAAACTATTCTCACTAGAATACTTCAACATTTTCTCACTCGCATTGTTTAATTTCTCTTGTTCACACTGCTAACTCTCACACACATTTTTCACTCTTTCACGCTACATTCTTCTGCTACAAGAAAAATAGTCTATAACAACACTTTAAAAGTGTGCCTTGAAACATTATAAAATGTTGCCTGGTCAAGTGTGGCCAATTATAAAAAACAACACTTTTATATCAAAAGCAACAGTTATGGAAATATTATAGCCATACCTATCAAGTGTTGCCTTTGAGTCTAAAACCCAACAATATTTCAAAAGAATAAGCAACACTTATTTCATCCTAAAGCAACATGTTATAAGTGTTGTTATATTATGATTATAGGATAAATCTACCCTCCTTTTTAAATTGAAAAATGTAATATTAAAATTTCTTTAATGAAATATCCATTTAGTGATATTCAAACGTATTTGATAATTTAATTTTTTTATGCATATTTTTTTATTTTTCATAAATTGTTGTGGCAAGTTTTAATGAAATATAGCCATTTACTCATTTTTATTATGTATTAATCAATATTTATTTGAAAAAAATTATAACAATTAATAATTCATTATTTTATAAAATAAAATGTGAAATGAATTTATATATATTTAAACTAATTATAATTTGTAACAAGTACCGTAAGTAGAAATGGAAAATGATAATTAATGGAAATCTTCAATAAAACTATACAAGGAGTCTAGCTTTCAGCATAGATAGAAAATACAACAAATCAAACTAACAAATTTATATTTTTCAATCTCTATTTTTGTTTTTATGCCTAACAAACAATCTTTCATAAAAAATGTCATGATAGATTCAATGATCCCAACCAATCCTGATGTACAGTATCAAATAAAGGAAACATTCTACAAAGTGAGAGTAAGAACAAAAGATAAACAATTAAAAGAACCATGACTAAATCCTTCAAGCAATTGGCCACACTAAGGAACACAATGCAAATAGGTGTATGTGCAAAGGCTATGATTCTTGATGTACTGGCACCTGTACATAGAAATTGAAAGAGACATTACATTAGAACGTCTTCTTGAAATTTATGTGGAATACTTCCATAACATATGATTGATTAGATCCTTTCTTCTGATTCTTTCAGATCATTACTGCATCAGTGACGGTAAGATCAAATATGTACAACCCATTTTCCACGTCTAGAAAGAGAAAGCTTACAGAAGGCAATTAGAAATTTGCCATTTTGGTGAGGGTCCGTACCAAATCATGTTTTCCATTTATTATTTCAACAAAATGGTTGTATTGCCTTCTAACTAATTAGGTTCTATCCGATCACAAAAATAAAAAGGAAGAAAATAGATGATATTTAAACTTATATATTTAGATTAGAGCTAGATTCATACTTCATGCCAGAATTAAAATAAAGATCAGTTGTTGAACAACACAAACTTGAGTCCTCCAAAGTAGAAGCTCATAAATAATTAAACAAGTAGCTAAGCTTCATCATATGTGAATTAGAAGCATATGAGGACAAACCAAAGCACACAAAGAGGACATTTACTAATCATAACTTCAACTGTTATCAATTAATCAATCTCAAGCTTCATTATCCTTTTTTATTGTTCTTAAGACTAATCAAAGTAACTGGTAGCATGCACAAAATAAATCAATGTCAGTAGTATCTAAAAACTTATCATTTCTTGATCTCAAACATGAATTGATCTAGAGGAATGTGGATTATAGTTGGCTGCCACACCTGGTGTACTATTAGCATCATGTGGAGTAGCAAATTGCAACAATGCTTCAACTTCTTCTACATTTATCCCAATATCACATCGCTGAACCAATAATTTTACCATATGTTGTAACCCATGAATCATTCCCTTAAAATCTCCAATGTCACTTTTCAAATATGTAACTTCCTCATTATGTTGTTGTTTGAGTTGGGTAATTTCTGCATCTTTTTTTAGATAAGTTGCTGTAATTGATCTACCATAACACCGAACTTGACCAGGCTACTCCTTTCCAAACACTGCTTCAAAAGCGCCCTCTTCTATTTCTCCAGCATCTTGGCGACTTTGAAGTTCTGACTGTTTATAAGAAACATTAAAAGTAACATTAGTAAACAATATAATAAATTAATGATGTCACAATTAATAATACACTTAATCTGCATACAATTGCATCTTGTGTTTCTGAATCAACTTCTTTCCTTTTGCGACTTGTGCGAGTAGCAACAAACATTTCAGATTTCGTTAGATCCTCACTTGTCCCCTTGGTTGCACACTATAAGAATATATATGTATAAACACACACATATTTACAAAGAAAGTGATGTCTTATGATGTGTCCTCAAAATCAGACTCCTCTCTCAAATTTGCTTCATGTTTTTGAGCAAGAAATGCTTCTGGAACCATATTAACAATAGTTGGTGGTACATCATTCCTCTCTAAGACAATTTCACCATTATCATTGGGGGTAGAAGGACCCACCGAGTGTTCAAACGACTCATTTCCATAAATTTGCTGGGCATCAAACTCAATTTGGTCACTCATGTTAAGTAAGTCTCTTGGGATTGTGCCCATGGCATAATATTTGTCTTGTTCAAATAGGTCTTGCACATAAAAGCATTGGCATGCTTGAGATCCTAGTATGAAAGGGTCTCCTTGGTAACATTTCTTGTTGAAGTGAACATATGGATCACCAAAAAATTCTTCAACGGTTTCATACCAATCACACCCAAATAATACAACCTTTAAATGGCCAAAATAATCTAACTCTATCATATCAACTATTCTACCATAGTAAGTTAGATTTGCATCAACTGGATTTTTATCCTTTGAGCTTGCAAAGCTTGTAGTCAATGCAACTAACATGACACCACTGTTCTGAGTTTTTTGTCTTGCACCATGATGCCTAGTATGAAATCTATATCCATTAATTCTAAGGATTGACTCCTTTATTTTGATTTTCTTTTCTATTATATAATTATCATATTCAAATATTCATCCTATTGTTGACATTGATTAACTAATATAAATTGGTTGCTATCATATCTATTTGGATAGAAATCTTTCCTTATTATTTTTAATTTCAAGTCTCACACCTTAAAATTCTTCTTTTGCTTCACACACAATTTCACTATATTTTTAACAAACTAGTTATTGACTTATTTAATTCTAAAGTTTCTGTTAAGACATTTCGGTCCACTCTAATGAGATAAGTTTATCTTAATTTATGTAATAAACAAAGTGACATGTACTTCATATATAAAAAAAAGTAAAAAAAAATCAGAAAATATTAAAAATATTTTATAAAAAATAAGAATATCAAAATAAGCTTGTGAAATCACAGACATAAATACTAATACTTTTTAAACTCATAACGTACAAATATAATATACTAATATGAATATAAAGCAAGAGCTTAATTAATTTTAATATATTGACTATGTAAAAAAATTTACACTTTCATCCAATCATATAATACAATATTAGTACATATAGTCAACTCTCGTCTTCATTCAATACTTACTACCACATAATTAATGTTTACTAATATTTAAAACATGTTAGTAAATCATGAAAAAGAATGTTAGCTATTTACATGGGCAACATTTTTACAAATGTTGGATTTAGTTGATGTTGCTAAAAGGTTTTAGTAACATTTTTTTATATTTTAAGTAACATTTGGAAAAATGCTATAATATCTTTTTTTGGTAACATTTATAAAATGTTGCAATATACCTTTTTTTTTTTTAATAACATATATAAAATGTTGGAATAGACTTTTTTAGTAACATTTATAAAATCTTGCAATAGACCTTTTCTAGTAACACTTATAAAATATTACAATAAACTTTGTTTAGTATTTATAAAATGTTGCAACAGACTTTTTTCCCCTTAGGATTTTTTTAAATGTCACAACTGCTACATCTGAACATGCATAAAAAATAGAACAATAAAACAGGGAAAAATAAAGCTTCAAGCAAATTAAAAATTTCATGAACCGAATAGAAGTATATTAACATCTTTGAATCCCAAAATCTCCTTGTCATTTATGATAATAGCATTTTTTATAACAAATGTACTTTAACATTCTTGACATACATCATGGAATTCTTAACAAAAAATAATAGATGATAGAAAATAATGCTCATAAGTTTTCAAGTAGAAACCCCTTCATTCAACACCCATATGTACCTACATTCACAGTTTAATCCATTGGTAAGGTTTAGCTTTCATGTCACATAAAATCGAGGTATGATTTATTCAAATTAATTCTAGAAGTATAAAAGTGGAGTGTCAACCTCACTCTACATTATTGAAAGATCCCTCTCATGCTACTATTTTACTAAGTATTTAATTGTCAACTAAAAAGTTATCTAAAACCATGTCATCAACCAAGTCCCTAAGAATTGAGAAATAAAAAGGTAAAGGAAAAAAAAAAAGGATAGTAGTGTTGAAGGATCAATGCATTAGATACAAATGTTTGTGCTCTTAAACTAGCCATACGTATATACTTCCTTTTTTCTCCTAACATTATGGTTCATTCAACTACATGCACATCCATAGAAAGTTGAATCTAACTCTTGTATTGAAATTGTTATGCCTTACTAGTTTTACAGCAATGGCTTTCTTTGATCCAGAACAAGCAATAGTCACAGGCTATTTGCTAATGATGTCCATCTCTAACAGGAATCAAACAAAAAGTTTGGAGATGCTTACACAAATGAATTTATAAAGCTTCTAGATAACACAATACTAAAACTTACAACTAAAGGTGGTAAAGATGTTGATTGTGATAATGATTAATATCTAGTATTTATCAAAGACAACAATTTTCAGCTCTAGTCTCACCTTAGGCCCAGATCCGGCTTACTTAAAAAGAAATTATTATTTTTTCAATTGCTTCTCTCTTTCCTGCCACAAAGCCAGTGAATTAGAAATAACTCTGCAGTGGCTAAGTATTTCATTAGACTCTAATTATAAGTAAGTTGATGAAATCAAAATATGAAATTAAAGTTAAGGACTAAGGGGGCTAGACTTTTTTAGTCTGTCCCTAACAAAGTCTATGCAAAATGGACACCATAATCTTTTCATAATAGTCACATTTTTCCCAAGCTTTCATATATCCAAATCATAAAACCTCGAGAAACTACAACCATCAAATATTATACCTTCCAATAAGACTGAGAAACCAAAACCTTTCTCCTCCACAGGAATCAAGTAGTCACCTGAAAAGCATTACAATATCAGAAGCAGAAAATTAACATTAGTACAGCCTAAACATCTAAATGTAAATTGAATAACAAGTTACAAAAAATAGGATGTTTTGGTACAGTGTAAGATCGACATAAGAAAACTAGATAAAGTTACCTTATAAAACAAGAAAGATTGTTCTGTTTCCAACACTGACCATTTAAAGGATTGGACACTTATGACAATAGGTATTTGCTAAAATGCTCAACCGTAGAAAAATGAAGAGTACCAAGTATGTAGGGCTAATATACATGCTTAAGGACACCCCAACTCGCTCACAAGGTGAGGAAGCCCCCCATACAAGATTGAACATTATAAGCACCAATAATCTTGCTTTCCTATTTTTTTTAAAAAACAAAAACAAATAAAAGTGAATGCTAAGGGGATCTTTTTCTTCATGGAGGTTTTTTTTTGTCCTTCTCTGTGTTTCACTTTCTCTGTGCATGAGATTTATTTGATTTCTCTTTTGACAAGTTTCTCTTGACAGTAGTGGTGTTTGAATTGTAGAAATAGAGTAAGCTTGGTTGTTCACACGTTATGTGCAACTTTGGAATACTGCGCTCCTTATCACATGTGACAAATCAACTTCCTACGTCACTGTTGGTTAGTTGAGACTTTTTTTTTTTTTTGTTCTTGTATCTACGTGTTTAGCACTCCTATTTTAAGATAATCAAGCTTATGCAAATATGATAAAAATTTGAAGCAGATGCAATCCTAGTAAGTAATGGAAGATTAATCACTCAAACTTAGAAAGTTCTTGTAGGGTGGAATGTTGCAATGGAGGAATTGCTTGAATATGTTCGGAGGCTAACAGTCTAAATATAGTTATTGTAATAGGTAGATGAAGCTTGACCGTTATTGTATCACTTATCATATTATAGTTTTGTTTGGCCATTGGGCCTTAGCCACAACTGTAGTTGCGATTCTTAAACTTATAATACTTTATCACGTGGATATTTGATCTACTAAGTGAATAAATAATATTGAGTTTCTTTGAAAAAATAAGTTGCATGACCTTTCCACCCTTAATAATTTTAAGGATACGAATATGGGTAATATTATTTATATAATAAAAATGGATATTATGGATTTTTTTTTTAATTCTGCTCATGATCGATAAATATTTTATATCTTTTTCTTCATTACATTTATTGTTAACATCTTTTTAATGTACAAATAGCATTAATTATAAGCACGGTACTGATGTGAGATGGTAATATTATCTCCTTTTTCAACTAAACGTTGAGAGTTAGATTCTCACCTTATGAATGAAACAGCTTTAAAATATGTGACCAACGTCTATCCCCTTAAATGGATATATAGTATGTGAATAGATTAATTATCACATTCAATGGTAGATACCCTGAAAAACTAAACAAATAACATTAGTTATTGAAAGCATTCTTATGATCACATAAGCCTTACGTCCAAATTGACATCTTCCCTTCTCATTCCATAAACAAAGGTGCGCACTCCCTCATGCAAATCGCTTTCCTTCTAGAAAAGAAATAATAATAACGTCCCCATAAAGCCCCCAAATTCAGTTATATATAATCCCATGAATTCCTGGACGTAGACACGCAGCCACCCAATAATTTATTACTTATACTATTTTTTTTTAGGAAATTTCTTTTATATCTTATAAAGTTTATAGATACTGATATTTTTTAGATAACTTATTATTGAAAATTTTTCACGTGTCCTACTAATTAAATTTATAAATATTTTAAACAATCATAATTAAATCACAATCCTTGGATTCAAAAGAATACTAATACTCTTGGGGTATCAAAACAAAAAGTTTTTTTAATGAGTTATTATATTTATATATCAAGAATCGACATGAAATATATCCGTCTTGATATAAGTATATACTATATATGTTTTATTTTGATAGTATAAGTGCTTATCTTCTTTTCTCCCCGCGTACTCAATTCATTAATTTGTAATATGATACCTTATCAATTCCAATATATTACAAGTTAAAAGAACATTTTTTAAAAGAGAAAATTACATCAACTTTTCCTAAAATTTAATGTAAATACACACAGTGTTAATCTATTTTGTAAAATTTTCATTGATGAAAACCCCGGAAAGGTTTAATAAAATTAGATTAATCTCATCTATAGATAGTAACTTGTTAATTTAAGCGAAAAAAATAACATGTGATATAGAGATTATAATTAATGATAAATTTTTAATATTTTAAAAATATTTAACAAATTGATTGAGCAAAATACTTTTTTTTTAATCACATAGAGGTGAAACTTATAAATATGCTTTTGATTAAGAAAGAATATTTTAGTCAATATATATGTCAAATATTATCAAAATATTATAATTTAATTTATCGCTACTAGGAATCACATATATGCCATTTTTTTTTATTGTCACTAAAATTAATAAATTAACATCAATAAAAAATTGTCATTTTAGTTTTGCAAAATAAAAGTATAATGAGTATTCACTCAAACTCAAAAGAAATCATTGTAGTTTATATATTTTTTTATAATCTATTAATTTCCTCTATCCACTAACTCCCATCAACCAGCAAAACACCCAGAGTTAACTATCTTCAACCCAAGTATACACATATATTTATTATCATGGAATAATGAAAAAAATGCATATGCGCCAATATAAAATAAATACACTAAGTAGCGACCATCCCTTGGCACAAAGCCACCGCACCAATCACACCCCCCCTCTTCCAAAATAATAATAATAAACCAAAGCCAAAAAAAAGCTCTCTTTAAAATCCCTCCCATTCTATACCTCCATCATTCCTACACACCAGAATTCCAAAGTATATAACACCACCATCTTACACTTCACCATAACAAAAAATGCTCAACATGCAAGACCGACAACGTCAACAACCACCACCTTTGACACAAAATCAATCAACAACTTTAGTGGCCATGATGCCAAGTCCCGGCATGGGACACCTCATCCCGATGCTCGAGTTTGCCAAGAGGCTCACCACACAACACGACTACCTCGCCGTCACCTTCATCATCCCCACCGATGGCCCTCCCTCCGCCGCCCAAACCACCATTATCCGCTCCCTCCCCGCGGCCATCTCCCACACCTTTCTCCCCCCAATCTTCCTCTCCGACCTCCCCTCCTCCACTAAGAACGAGCCCCTCATCTCTCTCACTGTCTACCGCTCCCTCCCTTCCCTCCGCCACACCCTCCACTCCCTCACCTCCTCCCACCGCATCGCCGCCCTCGTCCTAGACATCTTTGGCACTGACGCCTTCGACGTTGCCACAGAATTCAACATCCCCCCATACGTCTTCTACCCTTCCCCCGCGACGGCCTTGTCCTTTTCCTTCTTTTTACCACAGCTAGACCAAACGGTTCAAGGTGAGTATAGGGACCT